>CAWUDS030000443.1:744837-919743 GCA_963859935.3 Lathyrus sativus | reverse complement strand
GCTCCCATGACATGTTGGAAGCCAAAAAGAAGGCGCTTGACGTAGCACACCGAGAGATATCCTCTTGCAATAAGACTTGGAATGCTACACTCACCAACAATAAGAAGAGGGAAGATAAGCTAAAGCAGCAAATTTCCGACCTCGAAGAGAAGTTGAAGTCTAGCATCAAGAAGTGCGAGGAGGAAGTGATGACCCGGTATAGTGTCCAGCATGCACTGAACAAGGCAATCAAATCCAGAGATGAAGCAGTGTCTCAGAAGCGAAAGTTAGAAGATTGCTTCGGAGAAGCGACATGGGAAGAAACTGCTAAAGACGTACGCCGTGTCCTTAAGAGGAGAAACCAGCTTGTCGAAGGGCTGCTTGATCGACCAAGCCATCCGGAGACCAAGAAGTTGATAGAGGAGTACCAGACTTTTGGGAGGATTTGATCATTTCATATAGTAACTTGTATGCTTTATTTGCATAGTGCTGACCATCACCAGGATTGTTGGTTGAGGTCATGCCTTCTTTGTATTCTCAGCGATATTGTACCCTGGGCTTATTGATTCTCCCTGCAATATATGAGGCTTTCTATGATTCAGCTCCGATATTCCTATTGTCAACACTGTCACTGCACCGGCACCTTCGCACTAGAACTGGGGGAATGAGCTTCCCTAATGCACAGACACATTGCATTGCATTCATATTCATATTGCATTACAGGTAATCTTTGGATGGTGTCTTATTTCCTGCTCTGTATCAGGTACTTAACAGGATTCCAGATCAACATCCGCACCGCTATTCTACACGCTCCAATTGTCGAAAAATCATGGACCAAATGCAGAACGAGATGCAAGATGTGCGCGAGAAGCTCGCCCTCTTCATGCAGACTATGGAAGCTATAGCAAAAGGGCAAGAGAATTTGCAGGCCATGGTCCAGCCTCTGTTGGCTCGCAACGCTGGTCATGGTAATGAAGATCATCAGTCTGTCCGGGTTGATACTGCTCATGGAGACGGCACTCCCACGCCAGTGGCTCCGCCCGTAGTCAATATACCTGCTGCTAATGTCAACAACGCTACCGCTGCTGTGAACGGTAACGTCGGAGGGGGGAATGAGACTGCTGTCCATAATGCTGGGCTGGGCGATGTCAATTTGGGAGATAATCTAGGAGGCAATGGCTTTGTCAATACTGGGTTCGGATTCAACGATCAGGGATTCGATAACACTGGGAAGTATGGCTTTAATGCTCAAGGCTTTGGGCAAGATGGTTATGGTATGGTCAATCAGGGTTACGGAGGCATTGGAAACGGAAACGGTACTGGATTTATGGCTTGTGGTCCTACTGGAGGTGTTCAAGGGTACGGCAACAGAGGCCGAGGTCCGGGGATGAATCAGATCAGAGCTGGACGTAATAATGGATATGATGGGTACGGGGCTGGAAACGGTCTGTGGCAAGAAGATCAGCAGGAAGACGCCTTCTCCGGAGGAGGTTTTGAAGGGCCGATGGATGATTCCCAAAAGATTAGAATGCTGGAAGAGCAAATGAAGGGAGTCTTAAATCAAAGTGCTGTGGGCTTGGACATGGCAACTATGGGTTTGGTACCTGGCTTGAGGGTGCCAATTAAATTCAAGGCTCCTGCGTTCGATAAGTATAAAGGAGACACATGTCCGAAAGTGCATGTACGAGCTTATTACAGAAAGATGTCTGCATACTCCACTGATGAAAGAATGCTAATGCATTTCTTTCAGGATAGTCTATCGGGCCCTTCCCTAGAGTGGTACATGGGGTTGGATCCAACTGATATCAAGACGTGGAAGCAATTGGCAGAGGCATTCGTAGCCCATTACAAGTATAACAGCGACTTGGCGCCCAATCGGGTCCAGTTGGCCGGGCTTTCGCAGAAGAAGGGGGAGAGTTTTAAAGAGTACGCGCAAAGGTGGCGCGATATGGCTGCCAGGGTCCGTCCTCCGGTGGAAGATAAGGAAATGAATGATATGTTTGTCGGCACATTCACAGGGTTGTTTCATGATATGTTGTTTCATACGTCTCTGGCCAGTTTTTCAGACCTGATTCTGATGGGGGAAAAGATTGAACGTAATATTAAGCAAGGAAAGTTCCAAGTCGAGGAATCAACTGCATCTGGCAGTAATAGGAAAGCTTATGGTGGGCGCCGTCAGGGCGAGGCAAGCGCAGTATTTGGAGGCCGAGGCCGAGGCCGAGGCAGGGGACGAGGTCAATATCGTCAGCCGCAGCAGGTGTCGAGTGTTACTATTCCCTATCAGCAACAACCACTCCAGCAACAACAACCGGCTCAGCAGCAGCCAATGCCACAGCAGCAGCAGCCTCAGCAGGGGGCACAGCAAGCTCAACGAAGATTCCAGGGCAGTAAACCGAGAAGAGTGTTTGAGAAGCCTCCCTCAACCTATGCTGATTTATTGCAGACATTGTTGGGATTGAATCTAGTAGAGAAAAGAACTCTGGCGCCGATAACGGGAGCTCCCCCGTTCGGTTATGATGCAAACAGGCACTGTGAGTTTCATTCTGGGGCCCCGGGCCACGATATAGAAGGTTGCCATGCTTTTAAGCACGTTGTGCAGGATCTTTTGGACAACAGGACTATCAATTTCGGAATGGCAGGTCCGAATATAGTCCAGAAACCCATGCCTAATCATGGGGCAAACGCCGTTCTAACTGAGGAAGGTCTGAATCTTATCATGAATGTTGAAGATTTGAAGACGCCGCTGAGCGAGATAAAGAGTCGACTGTTACAAGGAGGTGTCTACCCAGGATGTAACGAGTATTGCTTAGACTGTTGGACTCTAGCTGGGGGGTGTGAGGATTTGAAGAAAGGCATTCAGGCTTTAATTGATGAGGGCATATTGCAGTTTGATCGAGCGGCAACTGATGAGCCTGCAGGGGCAGTAGTGGACAATTGGAGTGATGTGGCCACAGTGACGATTCCTCGGAAGACGATCACTATTGCAGCACCAGCTCAGCGACCACCGATTACCATAACTAAAGCCGGGCCAATCCCGTACGAGAACACGAAAGCAGTCCCATGGTCATATGGGTTAGAGGTGTATTGTGACGGAATAAAGATTGACGTTAACAAGCAGTTAGCGGAGATTGTGGATAATGTTGTTGGCTCAGGAGGCATGACAAGGAGTGGCAGGATCTTTATATCTCCTGAAGTGGAGGCTGAAAGACTAGCGAAAGGAAAAGGGAAAGCGGTTGAAAATGTTCCGGTACAGGCGAGTGAAAAAGAGGCAGCATCGAAGGATGTAGAAGAATTCATGCGCTTAATTCGGAAAAGTGATTATAAGATTGTGGAGCATCTGCAGCAGACACCGTCCAAAATATCTATCTTGTCATTGCTGTTGTGTTCGGAAGCTCACAGAAACGCTTTGCTGAAAGTCCTGGACACTTCTTTTGTACCCCAGGACGTCTCCGTAAATCAGCTAGAAGGAGTGCTGGCACATGTGAATGCAGGCCACAGTCTGGGCTTTACCGATTTCGACTTGACTCCGAAAGGGAGAGATCATAATATGGCATTACACGTATCTGTTGAGTGTAGAGGGTCAGTAATGTCGCACGTATTGGTTGACACCGGATCATCTTTGAATGTGCTGCCCAAGAAGGCGATGATGAAGCTGGATGTTCGAGGAATTTTGTGCACACCCAGTGACTTGGTAGTCAGAGCGTTTGACGGCACGCGGAGAACAGTCTTTGGATCGATTACATTGCCTCTGCAAGTGGGGCCGGAAGTGTTTGCAACTGAGTTTTATATCATGGATATACAGCCTGCGTATAGCTGCTTGCTTGGAAGACCCTGGATTCATGGGGCAGGGGCAGTCACGTCTACCCTGCATCAGAAGTTGAAATATATGGTCGGAGACAGTGTAGTCACCGTGTGCGGAGAAGAAGACATCTCGGTCAGCCATCTATCGTCGTTTAAATATGTGGAAGTCGACGGGGAGATCCACGAGACGCCCTGCCAGGCATTCGAAGGTTTGCGCATCAAGGACAAGGGTCCCGGGCCGAGCAAAGTGCCAGAGATAGCTGTCTCATCGTATAAGGAAGCTCAAGCTCTAGTAGAAGCAGGAGAAGCCAAGGGCTGGGGCAAAGTGCTGGACATTCCTGTGAAAATGGACCGGTTCGGGCTGGGGTACCGACCGTCGTCATCAACTCCTTCCGTGGGGGCCCCCCGTTTCAGAAAGTCAATCACCATCTCTGCCAGTGGAGTATGTCATGAAACTGTCAATGCTGCTTCAGAGTCTGATGAAGGAGACAGCGACTGTGATATGGATGCCTGGATTCAGCCAAGCACGCCAGGACAAGGACTGTGCAACTGGTCTATTCAGGAGCTTGTTCCTGTGACTTTTAAACAGTAATGCTTTGCTTTATTAATTGTTGAATAATCTGATGTCTTGCCCGGGGCATCAGGATTTGCTTAGGGCTGTGTTGTTATAAACATTGCGTGTTAATCATTAAATAAATGGCGTTTTTTCATGTGCAAATACCGTAATCCCTGTCTTTCTTGTTTTATATTTTTTCAATAAAATGGCAACATGGTTATTCGCTTTATACGCATTTTGAAGCACTTAACCATTCCTTTTGCAGGATAACATTTTCAGATGACATCCTTGAACCACCTATGACTCGTCCCGACTTCGATCACCCGGTATTCCAGACCGAAGAAGAGGTTGTCGAAGATAGCGACGTTCCTGAAGAACTGTCTTGGTTGGTGAAGCAAAAGGAAAGAGCCATTCTGCCTCACGACGAGGTCATCGAAATTATCAATTTGGGGTCGGAAGGGGTTGAGAAAAATATTCGTATTGGAGCCGCACTGCAGAGTGATATCAAGCGAAGACTGGTTGAAATGCTCCGAGAGTATAATGATGTATTCGCTTGGTCATATGAAGATATGCCGGGACTCGATACAGATATGGTTGTGCATCGCCTGCCACTGAAAGAAGATTGCACACCGGTCAAACAAAAGCTTCGCAGAACTCGACCAGATATGGCAATGAAGATCAAAGAGGAGGTTCAGAAACAGTGGGACGCTGGTTTCCTGGCTGTGACGAAGTATCCCTCATGGGTTGCCAACATCGTACCAGTGCCAAAGAAAGACGGCAAGGTTCGAATGTGCGTGGATTATAGAGATTTGAATAAAGCAAGCCCAAAAGACGATTTTCCACTTCCTCACATTGACGTGTTAGTTGATAATACCACTCAATACTCTGTATTCTCCTTCATGGATGGCTTTTCAGGCTATAATCAAATTAAAATGGCGCCAGAGGATATGGAGAAGACTACTTTCATAACGCCTTGGGGAACATTTTGCTACAAAGTGATGCCCTTTGGTTTGAAAAATGCTGGGGCAACATATCAGCGTGCGATGACGACTCTTTTTCATGACATGATGCATAAAGAGATCGAAGTTTATGTTGACGATATGATTGCCAAATCCCAGACGGAGGAAGAGCATCTGGTGAATCTGCTGAAGTTGTTTAAAAGACTTAGGAAGTTCAGGCTGAGGCTGAACCCTAACAAATGCACCTTCGGGGTGAGATCGGGTAAACTGCTGGGGTTTATCGTAAGCGAAAGAGGAATAGAGGTCGATCCTGCTAAAATAAAAGCGATTCAAGAAATGCCGACGCCTAAAACAGAGAAAGAGGTGCGCGGGTTTTTAGGGAGGTTGAACTACATCGCCCGGTTCATATCTCACCTAACGGCCACGTGTGAACCATTATTCAAGCTCTTGAAGAAAGATCAAGCTGTAACGTGGAACGAAAATTGTCAAAAGGCGTTCGATAAAATAAAGAAGTATCTGCAGGAGCCTCCTATTTTGATACCCCCAGTGGCAGGGAGACCCTTGATCATGTATTTGACGGTTCTTGAGGGAAGCATGGGTTGTGTTCTCGGTCAACACGACGAGACAGGGAGAAAAGAGCATGCGATCTATTACTTGAGTAAGAAATTTACAGACTGTGAATCTCGATACTCAATGCTGGAGAAAACTTGTTGCGCGCTAGCCTGGGCCGCCAAGCGTTTGAGGCAGTACATGCTGAATCATACAACCATGCTCATCTCGAAGATGGATCCTATCAAATATGTATTCGAAAAGCAGGCGTTGTCAGGTAGAATTGCCCGTTGGCAGATGGTCTTGACTGAATATGACATTCAATACGTCTCGCAAAAGGCTATAAAGGGGAGTGTGCTGTCTGAATATCTGGCGGAGCAGCCTATTGAAGAGTACCAATCGATGAGATTTGATTTTCCTGACGAGGATATCATGTACTTAAAGATGAAGGATTGCGAAGAGCCGTTGCCAGACGAGGGACCAGAGTTGGGGTCCAAATGGAAGATGATTTTTGACGGAGCTGTGAATGCTTATGGTAGCGGAATAGGGGCAATTATCACTACGCCGCACGGGTCGCACATCCCGTTTACTGCCCGATTGACCTTTGCCGTTACCAACAATGAGGCCGAATACGAAGCTTGTATAATGGGGCTTGAAGAAGCCATTGATTTGCGAATCAAACATCTAGATGTATACGGAGACTCAGCTCTGGTAGTGAATCAGATAAAAGGGGAATGGGAGACACGGCAGCCTAATTTGATACATTACATGAATTATGCAAGGAGATTGTTGCCTTTCTTCGACAAGGTTGAATTGCATCATGTATCGCGGGCAGAAAATCAAATGGCTGACGCCCTTGCCACTTTGTCTTCCATGTACAAGGTCAACTTCTGGAACGAAGCTCCCCAAATCACTATCTCTCGGTTGGACAGGCCAGCTTATGTATTTGCTATTGATGAAGCATCTGATGACAAACCGTGGTATTTCGATATCCTTAATTTCCTGAAGAATAAAGAGTATCCGGCTGGGGCATCCAGTCAAGATCAGAAGACTCTCAGGAGATTAGCGGGTAATTTCTACTTGAATCCGGATGGTGTCTTGTACAGAAGAAACCACGATTTGGTGTTGTTGCGTTGTGTAGACGAGAAAGAGGCAAAGCTTCTTATGGAGGAAATTCACGAGGGTACCTTTGGTACGCATGCTGGTGGGCATGCTATGACGAGAAAGCTGCTGCGGGCAGGTTATTTTTGGCTGACAATGGAAACTGATTGTTTCAAGTTCGCGAGGAAGTGCCACAAGTGCCAAATCTATGCTGACAAGATACACGTGCCTCCGAGTCCTTTAAATGTGATGTCATCTCCATGGCCATTCTCGATGTGGGGAATCGATATGATTGGGAAGATCGAGCCGACGGCTTCTAACGGGCATCGGTTCATCCTAGTAGCAATCGATTATTTCACCAAGTAGGTGGAAGCGGCGTCTTACGCGAATGTAACGAAGCAAGTGGTGGCCAGATTCATCAAGAGAGATATCATTTGCCGATATGGGATTCCCGAGCGGATAATCACGGATAATGGTTCAAATCTGAACAACAAAATGATGAAGGAGCTCTGTCAGAATTTCAAGATCGAACATCACAACTCCTCCCCTTACCGACCCAAGATGAATGGCGCTGTTGAAGCGGCCAATAAGAATATCAAGAAAATTGTTCAGAAAATGGTGGTGACTTATAAAGATTGGCATGAAATGCTACCTTTCGCTTTGCACGGTTATCGTACGACGGTACGCACATCAACCGGGGCAACTCCGTTCTCGTTGGTATACGGAATGGAAGCGGTATTACCATTGGAAGTTGAGATCCCTTCTCTGAGGGTATTGCGAGACGTTCAGCTGGACGAGGCAGAATGGGTAACGAATAGATTGAATCAACTGAGTTTGATGGATGAGAAGAGGTTAGCTTCTCTGGCATACGGTCGTTTGTACCAAAGACGAATGAAGAAAGCGTACGACAAGAAGATACTTCCGCGAAGCTTTCAGACGGGCGACCTTGTGCTGAAAAGGATTCTCCCGCCGCAAGCAGATCACAGGGGCAAGTGGACCCCCAACTACGAAGGGTCATACGTTGTCAGAAAAGTCTTTTCAGGGGGAGCGTTGTTGTTGTCCACCATGGACGGAGAAGACTTTGCGTCACCTGTGAATTCGGACGCAGTTAAAAAATACTTTGCCTAAAATAGACCCGCTGGACAGAAAAAGAGAGTCCAGGCAAAAATGGGGCATCCTGGCGAACCAAAAACAGAATGAAAGGTCCGGGCAAAAGTTAGGGATAAAATTGAAAAAAATGTACACCCGCGAAGTTGAAAACCTACACTGGGCGGCTTCGGCAAAAAAGGGTATCCCGGTGAACTGAAAACCCGCAAAGGGCGGTTCACGCAAAAGTTAGGGATTTGAAAAGCAAATGACTGCGGTCCGGATTGGATAATTGCAATGAGCATCAATGCGGGAGAATATGTTCGAGGAGCCAGTTATCAGATACAATCTCTTCAGAAGTGGGGATACCGGGAAAGCATTAGAGTCGGACGAGTCATGGGAGGATCAGTTCGTGGTGTTCATCTGCATCCCGTTGCCGACATGTGTACAAAATTTAATTTGTCAAAATATTCATGCTTCTTGCGCATACTTATGTATTTGCTTTGCGTAGCTTCCTCTTTTCAGGAGTTACATCCCGTGTACAAAAAACTCCGCCCATTCAGGGGCCCAATCAATGAAAATATGTTATTCAGTACTTGATGATGGTTCTTTACTGTTTTGTGCATGATAAAACGCCTAAGTTTATCGAAGCTAGCATGAGTATAACATCACTGGCCCTTGCCAACAATTGCTAAAGCTTTGAATTAACTGAGTGTAACGTCACTAACCCGAATTGATTTGATTGCATAGGCTTGTCGTGTCTTGTTTGTGTTGTTACAGGGTTCATAACCATACGAAGAAGGTGATCAAAGGATTGCGATAACGAAAGACTTAGTCCCCACGCAGGTCATGCATGTTCTTCCTGAAGAAGGATAGAATTCCCCAGCTAGCCGTAGCTTATCCGAAGGGAGCAGAAAAGTTAATCGTCCTCAGCAGAGTTTGGCGATTCCAAGATCGTAAGGCTGTATTCAGGCAGGTTCATCTTTCCCCGCAGGGTCATGCACTCTCCCCCAAGGGAGTCAGTTAATTTTCCCCCAAGAGAATCATCCCATCCCCGGCGGAATTCTCTTTGCAAGTATTTTCATCCCTTCCAGTGGAACTCGAAGATCAAGGATCTCCAAAGCAGAGTTGATGGTGGTTCCTGTCGTTTATTTTGTCAAAGATACTGGTGATATCAGTTCACGTTCCAGCAGAAAGTCCGATCGTACTATGCACATCTGCTATTCCCCAGCAGAGTTGCATTCCCCAGCAGAGTTACATTCCCCAGCAGGATGCTACCTCAACAGGGGGTTTGGTTTGAGTTCCCAATTTCCCAGCAGGGTTGACTTCACCCTTCCAGCATTTATTTTGCTGGAATAATTCTGTAGCGTCTGGCTATCCCCGGCGGAGTCGGCATTATCTTCAGCATTTATTTTGCTGAAGCAGTTTCTGTACTATAGCAGTTCAGGTGGAGAGAACTCTTGCTCAAATGAACTACCAAACTTTCAAGATCTCGGCATGAGATATTCAATGATAATGTTAGTTTCGGCAGTATTCCCCACAGAGTTACCAGGATAAGTTTCTCTTTATTCCCAGGCAGAATTAGTTGTCATCAGGGGTTCCATGAATCAGAATTGCAGAGGCCACCGCCGGTTATCAGAGCAGGCGTCCGATAGTTTGGTTTCCATACATCCTCAGTAGAGTCCGTCTCAAAGTCGCTGTCATGTCAGTGCTAAGAAGTTTGTGGGGGAGGATCATTGGAGAACTAAGTCCTGACGCGGACGATTTACTCCTAGATTGACGGGATTTCTTCAGAAGCGGGCGTCCTAACGTGGACAGGTTTATTTCCCTGGATTAGTGAGGTGTGTTAGTCCTATCGTGGGCAGATTCAGTTTCTCGAAATTAGTGGAATGGGAGGTCATGACGTTGACAAAAGTAATTACTCCTTGTGTTGATGCCCTGACGTGGACAGATCAGACCAGTGTGAGTCCTTACGTGGACAAGTCTTATTTCCTCAGCGGGTCGAAGACGCCTGAGTCCTAACGTGGACAAATCAAGACGAGATCAGTGTCCTCACGTGGATAAGTCAAAGAGATTATTATTCCTAACGTGGAGAAGCGGGTCCTAACGTGGACGATGTAGTCCTTACGCGGACAAATCAAAAGAGGTGATTCCTAACGCGGAAAGAGTGGAGTCCTTACGTGGACAGATTAAGATGGCATTCCTTACGTGGAAAAATGTAGTCCTGACGCGGACAAATCGGAAAGAAGTTGGTATTCCTTACGTGGAAAGATCAGAGTCTTTACGCGGACATATCAAGATTGATTCCTGACGTGGAAAGAAAGAGATTGTTCCTGACGTGGAAGAATTTAGTCCTTACGTGGACAGGTTCAAGAAAAGTTGATTCCTGACGTGGAAGAATGATGTACTCCTTACGTGGAAAGCTGAGCCCTGACGTGGATAGGTTCAGAACCAAAGTTGTATTCCTTACGCGGAAAGATTGGAGTCCTGACGCGGACGTGTCAAGTGGTATTGGAGTCCTTACGTGGACAGATTGATATAGTTCTCCCTATGCGGAAAGAAGATTGCTTCCTGACGTGGAAAGATGGAAGGGTTAGTCCTGACGTGGACAGATACAGAAGAAATGATTCCTAACGTGGACGATGTTATTCCTAACGTGGACAGGTGTTACTCCTAGCGTGAAAAAGTTTTATTCCTAACGTGGACGATTCAGTTTATGGAAATGCAGACGAATTATCCCCAGCGGAGTTGCCGAGATTTTTCTGGGTTAACAACAGGTGGAGTCCTAACGTGGACAGGTTCTAGTTGAGAGTTCTTCGTATTGATGACAGACAGAGTCCTAACGTGGACAAGCAAGCAATCTGTTATGACAGAATCCTCTTCAGAACGATGAAGACAATCCCCAGCACAGTCGCACGAGATCAGTGGGTTGCCGTAACAGTCAGATTCAGCTGATGAATGTCATTCCTCAAGCAGGAGCGCAATTTAGTTTTGCGGTTGGCAAATTTCTGGTTTCACTAGTATTCAACCGTCTCGCACCGCGAATGTCTGAAGGCTCCGGGCTCTTCACCCAATCGGGTCCAAGTCGCTTGAATAGGGGCAGCTGTTGCACCCTAAAATTTGCCCAACCTTATTCCTTGGGTTATGTTTTAATACCATTAGCATTTGCATATAGAGTCATGTACATAGACTAATCATCTGCATAGCATAAGCATATCAAGTCATTCAACAGGGGACCAATCATTATTCTCATCTCTAGAAGCCTATCAAGAGGTTATTATCCCAATTCAATCTCATTCAAGTCATCAAGAAAGAATTTGAAAGCAAAGAGTTCAGCAGATCAAGCCTTGAGTCCATCTCCTAGCTGAGGGTATCTGAGGGTCAACAAGAGGATTGTGAGCTGTGAATTGAAGGCATGGAGAGTATCTAGACATTATGAGAGACTTAGAAAGTCATTTGGAGAAGGAGACAAGTCATTGATGAGAGCACAAGAGCTATAGCTGAAGGCAGTCAACTAGGGTTTCATCTGGGTCAACCCTAGGTCAACCCTAGGTCAATTGACTGATTTAAGGGGCATTCAAGTCTAGTGGAGAGATGTGGGGTTCATCATTTGACATATGAAGAAGGACATGGAGATATGCCAAGGAGAATTCAAGAGAAATCAAGGAGAAGAGGAGTTTCTAAATTAGGGTTTCTGTGTAAAATCCCCTAGTTTAGGTCAAATTTCTAAGCAAGATAAGTCAAAATGCAAGCTTCAAATGGCTTCTTGGACAACATGAAACTTGTGGAGGATCTCAAGACCTTTAATTTGAGTGGTGGAAGACATCAAGGAGATTTATAGAACTCAAGTTATGGTCCTTGCAAGTTACAGGTCATCTGAGGTATCTGAAATTTTGTCTGTGAAAGTGACTTGACTTCCAAGCTAGTTTTACCCCTCAAGGAGATTTCAAATGAATTCTTGGTCAACATAAGAATTGTTCCTCATTGTCTTAGCTTTCTAGAATGGTATAGCATGCCTTCATATGATGTGTGGAACTCAACTTATGGCCTTGGCAAGCAAAGGGTATTTTGGGCATTTGTGGATTACAGGTCATTTTAACCTATGTCCAAAACTCATACAAGGAGGCCTCAAATGGAAAAACTCACAACATCAAACTTGCTCCAAATGACATTTTGAGTCTAGAAAGAAGGTCACAAATTGTTGGAAAAGCTCATAACATGAAGTTGCATGATTGGTCCAAATTTGAACTAAAATGGCTTATAATTTGAATAAAGTCAAAGTGGAAAATGGTTTGGGAGATTTATAAGTCCAAATGGAGACTTCCAATATATGATTTTGAATGGAAAAGACATTCTAAAGACAATGGTTCAAGCACTTTTTTGAGTTTAGTGGAAGATTTCAAAGTTATCCTTGGTTACTTGCATTTTAAGAAACATAGCCAAAATGAATCAAAGTTGGAAGGCAAGGGAAGTTGTAAGAGGGATCTAGAAGTTACCATTGAACACTATATATTCATGAAATGAAGATTGATCAAGGGTTGGATTCATTTTTCACCAAGAATTTCCCAAATTCTCTCATTCTTTCTCATTGCATTTTCACTTCAATTCCTCAAATTCTTCACCAATCACCATCAAAATCAACTTCATCATACTGATTCATCATCATAGATCAGAATTCAACCAAGAACCAGGTGTGATCAATCCATTTTCGAGCACTATAATCATCAACATCAAAATTGCAAATTCAGTTGGAACTCAAGATCCAGTGCAAGACTCCTCAAAGTGTTGCATACAGAATCAAATAGAGCAATTGTAGATCAGGATCCAAGCCTCAAAAGCCTCAGATCCACAAGTTTCATCATCATCCACAAGATTTCACACCAGGTGCATTTTCTCTGCCACAGCTTGTTTTAGTTAGTTTAGCATGGTTTTGTTAGTTTAGATATGATGTAGGATGTTAGTAGAGCAATTAGGATGAGTTTGGAGTGGTTTGGTGATGATTGTTAGCAGGTTGTAAAAACTGTTAGGGCTTGGAACTTGTAGTAGAGTGCATCATAATCTTAGTTTGATAGATCAGAATGATCACCATTAGTCATGGAAGAGATTAGTCTAGGTTTGATGGAGAATTGTGTTGGTAAGTTGCAGAGTATTTCCATGGTGACCAGAACTTGTATCGATCGGGTTTATTGATTGGCTGAGTTTTAATGCAAACAAAGACCATAGGCTTGTAGAGGGAGAAATTCTGATTGAGTTTCATGTTTATATCGTGGCGTTTCATGGCCTGGAGAGTGAGAACTGAGAGCTTGAAGTTGGCTCGTGCATGGCTTCCATGGAATGTAAACCCTAGCTTTATGAATCAAGGAAGAAGATGAAATCCTGGGCGTTCATTTCATGTTGGACTTTTGACTCAGAGAGCGATCGAAGGGCTCTCATTTAATTCTGATTTTGGAGGGAGATGCGTTGGTGCCCTAAACGCACCGTTTCATTAATTGAAACGGGCGGGCCTGAGTGAGTTTTGATATCCCCACCCCCCAATGCCAAGCCCAATTCCATTCTGAACGTGAATCCTATGCTATTTTCACCCCCTGCGTGTTTTTGTTTTTTTAATAATTCTGAAGTGGTTCTGGGCCTGATATGATTTGCTACGTGCACCCCACCCCTGCTTGGCCCATCCTGAAATGAACTGCGCGTGTCTTCTATTCAAACCCCCCTCCCTTTATTTCATTATTTTCTTTTATATTCTTTAATTTTTTTATGCATTTTCATTAATTCATAATAAATAGATAAAAAATCATTTTTAACTCATTCTTTTTACATCATTTTCATTAGAATGTGTAGAAAATTGTCATTTAATAAAATTGCATTTTCATTTTTATTTGATATTTTTTCCATATTTTCTAAATAAATGTCATTTTAAGTAGTTTCATTTCATGCATGATTTTGTTAATTTTTGTTCTATTACATGCTTTCATATTTTTTGTTCATTCTTTTTAGGTTGTTTAGATGAGATATTGAACTTGTAGAAACAATTTAATTCCCATTTTTAGAAATTAATTTTAGGTGCTTAATGTAGGCTTGAACAACTTGAACAAATTAGGGTTTTTAGGTGATGACTTAGGAAGTTTGATTCTTTCCCTTAGGACTTAGGATTTAACTAGATTAGTTATGGGACTATAGGGGCTATGGGTAGTTATTAGATCCCTTAGAGAAAAGTTAGGATTCCCCTACTGCTATTAGTACTCTGTATATATCTGATTGTCTGGTGTGGTGTGCCCTCTGGGGATTGTTGCTTGCTTGTTTGGGTATTGGGTTTGTCTGGGGACCTGGGGAAGCTGAAGACTTGAGGTGATGAAGACCATTGGAGATCCAAAGATTGAAGATCCACTGCCAGAGTGGGAGAGGAGGTTCTTGCTAGCAGCTGCTGAGGAACTAGGGTTTAGGAGCTAGGCAGAGCTCTAGGTTAGAAAGTTTGTTTCTCAAACATGGATTGCCTTGTCTGCATCCATTCTTCTCTGTGATTCAGAGTCTCTCTAAGACACTCACCCCCTTCCTTTGGAAGGCTTGGTGATAGTGTCTATGAGATAGAACTCTTGAGAGAAAATGTCTCTTGTGTTAGAAGCAGTCTGTTCACCACCCTTGGTAGTCAACTGATTGCTTAACACCCAATTCACTCTTGTGACTAATCCCTCATCCTGGAGGTTTGAGCTTGAAGAAAAACCATTGCAGATAGAAGACTGATGATCAAAGCCCTTATCTGAAGGTCATAAAGATGGATATTGATGCTTGTTGAAGCCTGTAGCTGATTGGAGGTTACTTGAAGCCAGGTGTTGATTCAGAGCTGCTGATGCTGTTTCTTTTGCTGTTGTATTTCATTTGCTGATGTATTGATTGGTTTTCTGGACTGTATTGTTTGCTGTTTACCCTGTTGGGTTGAAAGTGAAGCCTGTTCACTTTTGCCTATTGTTTTCCAGGTTCGAGGTTGAGTGGGACTCCCTTGCCTCGCTTGTACTGTTGCATCCATGCATTTTACTGCTTTACTGTATATATCTGTTATTGTTTCTGTTTCTGCCTATCCCGTAGGATCTCTGTTTCTCTCTGTGCAAGAGAGGAACATGATAGACACTAGGTCTTAACCCATGCATGATAACATTAGGTTAGTTTGATTCCCTTCGCAACCGTAGGTTAGAGTTCTGTCTCTTTCTTTCTCAAAAACAAACAGAAAAATACATAAAGATTTCAAACACAATAAAAGACACTTCTTCCGTAAAAGAATGTGAACTCATCAAGACGTCATTTTTGTCCGCCGGGACTGTTAATCAAAAAAACCTTTTTCAGAAGGAATAAAATCAATCAAGACAGACTTGTGTCATACGTGGCCCGAACTACGTTTGCTCTGATCTTTCATGCTGTATGAAAGTACGTAGGCATAGGATGCGATATCCTAGCGAGCAACCTTCCCCTCCTTTCCCGTAGGTAGGCGAACTACGTTGACTCTGATTTCTCGTTCCAGACGGGAATACGTAGGCATAAAGTGCGATACTTTGCCGAGTCATTTTGTTTTCATGTTCTTTTCTTTTAACCCCAGACCTTTAGCGTAGATAGAATAACAATCCATACCCGAAAACAAGCGTGGATCCCATCGAGTACGATGGACGTGAGGGGTGCTAATACCTTCCCCTTGCGTAACCGACTCCCGAACCCAGGTTTTGGTTGCGATGACCATACCTTTCCCGTGTTGTGCGAGGTTTACTCTGAGCGTTTCCTTTCCCTCCCATGGGATAAATAACGCACGGTGGCGACTCTTCTGTTCAGCCGGCGCCGATTTTCGCAGTAGCGACACATACATTGAGCAAACTCCTTTCCCAGCATAGTATTGGTAGATCCAAATATAATATCATCCACATATATTTGAAATATTAGAAGATCTTTCTTAAATGTTTTACAAAAGAGTGTTGTGTCCACTTTGCCTCTGATGAAATTCTTTTCCAGAAGGAAATTACTTAATCTCTCATACCAAGCTCTGGGAGCTTGTTTTAAACCATACAGAGATTTCTTTAGTTTAAAAACATGTTCTGGAAATTTTTCACTCTCAAAACCAGGAGGCTGGTGAACATAAACTTCTTCTTCTATAATACCATTTAGAAAGGCACTTTTAACATCCAACTGATATAGAGTGATGTTATGTTGTGCAACAAATGAAATAAGAAGGCGTATAGATTCTAACCTGGCCACTGGAGCATAAGTTTCAGTGTAATCAATACCTTCTTGTTGACTGTACCCTTGAGCAACAAGCCTTGGCTTATTTCTTTCAACTTCTCCTTTCTCATTAAGCTTATTTTTGAAGACCCACTTAGTTCCAATTATGTTGAATCCTTTTGGTCTTGGAGCTAAGTCCCACACATCATTTCTAGTGAACTGATTTAGCTCTTCTTGCATGGCAATAATCCAGTCATTGTCTTGCAGAGCTTCATCCACAGTGGTTGGTTCAATTACTGACACCAATCCAAATAATGGTGCTTCAGAGGATCTGAGGAAGGATCTTGTTCTGATAGGGTCATCCTTCTTTCCAATGATCACATTCTCTAGATGAGAAGCTTTGATTCTGGAAGATGATCCTCTAACAGTTGATTCTTCAGAAATGTTTAAGTTGTTCATTTGAGAAGTCAAAGGAATTGCATCTGGCGTTGCTTCTGGTTCCTTCACTTGAGCTTTGTCTGCCTCTGAGCCTTCAGGGTCTGTGAAGACTACTTCTCTATCTGCAGAATTCTCAAACTGCTTTGGCTTTTTAATTCCAAGCTTATCATCAAATCTAACATGTATAGATTCTTCCACAATTTGTGTTTCAGTATTGTATACTCTGTAACCCTTAGAGCGTTCAGAATATCCAAGCATGAAACACTTATGTGCTTTAGAATCAAACTTGCTAAGATTCTCTTTAGTGATCAACATATAACAAATACATCCAAAAGGATGAAAATAAGCAATGTTGGGCTTTGTGTTCCTCCACAATTCATATGGAGTCTTTTCCAGAAGAGGTCTTACAGACACTCTGTTCTGAATGTAACATGCTGTGTTGATTGCTTCTGCCCAAAAGTGCTTTGCCAGATTAGTCTCATTAATCATGGTTCTGGCCATTTCTTGTAGAGTTCTATTTTCCCTCTCTATAACTCCATTCTGTTGTGAAGTTCTAGGACAGGAAAAATCATGAGCAATGCCATTTTCATTAAAATATTTTTCAAAATATTTGTTTTCAAATTCACCACCATGATCACTTCTGACTTTTATAATTTTGAAATCTTTTTCATTCTGGACTTGTTTGCAGAAGTCAAAGAACACAAAATGTGACTCATCCTTGTGTTTTAGGAACTTTACCCATGTCCATCTACTATAGTCATCAACAATGACTAATCCATACTTCTTGCCTCTGATGGATGCAGTTTTCACTGGTCCAAACAGATCAATATGAAGTAATTCTAATGGTCTGGAAGTAGAAACAACATTTTTTTGATTTAAAAGAGGATTTTGAAAACTTCCCTTTTTGACATGCTTCACAAAGAGCATCTGAGGTGAACTTCAACTTAGGAAGTCCTCTGACAAGATTAAGTTTATTAATCTGAGATATACGTCTCATATTAATATGCCCTAATCTTCTGTGCCAGACCCATTGCTCCTCATTAACAGACAAGAGGCATTTAACATTCTGAACCTTAAGTTCTGAAAGATTTATTTTATAGATGTTGTTCTTCCTCTTTCCACTAAATAGGATTGAGCCATCTTTTTGACTAATAGCTTTACAACATTTTTGATTAAAGACTATGTCATAACCATTGTCACTTAATTGACTTATGGACAATAGATTATGCTTTAGTCCTTCTACAAGTAAAACATTAGTGATAGAGGGAAGGTTACCATTTCCAATAGTGTCAGATCCAATGATCTTGCCCTTCTGATTCCCTCCAAATTTCACATCACCTCCAGATCTAAGCTCTAGACTTTGGAACATAGACCTTTCTCCCATCATATGTCGCGAGCATCCAGAGTCCAGGTACCATGACTGGCGTCCTGACCTTGCTGCTAAGAACATCTGCAACATGAATTATTTTACTCTTAGGTACCCAGATCTTCTTGGGTCCTTTTGGGTTAGTTGTTCTGAAGGTTCGTCTAAACTTCTGTTTTTCAACATAAGGTTTATTCTGACTAGCCTTAGATTTAAACACATGAATGTTCTTTTCAGAACGAGTGTGTTCAATATCATTCAAGTGACCAAATTTAAAATTTGAATATAAAGGAGTCTTCTTGATGATAATTTTATCAACAGGTTTTGGATTTAAATCCTTTCTAGAGGAAGATTTATATCCAATTCCTTTTCTGTTATTCCTGCTAACTCCATAGATCATAGAAGCCATTTTGCTTCTGTCTGTGCTTTTAGCAAGAAACTTCTGAAAACTGTAGTCATATTTTTCCAAAATATTTTTGCATTCAGACTCAGTTTCAGAATCAGAGTCTTGTTGAGCTAATTCAAAATCATTTTTCATTTTTAAGTTCTTTTCATTTAGCTCAGCCACTTTTGATTTAAGAATATTATTCTCAAATACAAGATTGCTTTGACGCTCCTTGTATTTGAGCTTAATATTGTTTTAGCTCTTCAGAACCTCTGATAACACTTTGATAAGTTCATCTTTAGTGAGTTTAGCCATTACCTCTTCAGCGTCAGAGCCAGATTCAGAGTCAGATTCAGAGTCTGAAATTCCTTCCTCCTGAACTTTTATGCCTGCCATCAATGCTACGTTGGCACATTCTTCTTCTGCCTCAGATTCAGATTCAGATGTATCTGAATCATCCCAAGTTACCATTAGAACCTTCTTCTTCTTATCAAATTTTCTTTTAGGCTTTTCTTTCAGATGCTTTGGACAATCATTTTTGTAATGCCCAGGTTCTTTACATTCGTAGCAGACAACCTCCTTCTTTCCAGATCTTCTGTGTCCAGAAGATTCCTTTCTTTGGTCAGGCTTCCTGAAGTTTTTAAACTTCTTTCCTTTATGCTTCCAGAGTTTGTTTATTCTTCTGGACAGCATGGATAATTTATCTTCATCTTCAGATGAGGATTCTTCAGAGCTTTCCTCTATTACCTGCAACGCTTTAGCAGATTTATTAGATTTTAAGGCAATTGACTTACCTTTCTTCTGAGGCTCATCTTCCTCAAGTTCAATTTCATGGCTCCTTAGTGAGCTGATTAGTTCCTCCAAGGAAATCTGGTTCAGATCTTTAGCCATTTTCAGCGCAGTCACCATAGGTCTCCATCTGGTAGGTAAGCTTCTGATGATCTTCTTCACGTGATCAGCAGTAGAGTAACCTTTATCCAGAACCTTTAGTCCAGCTGTAAGTATTTGAAATCTGGAGAACATGGCTTCAACAGATTCAACTTCTTCCATCTTGAAAGCTTCATACTTCTGAATTAGAGCCAGAGCCTTTGTTTCCTTGACTTGAGAGTTTCCCTCATGAGTCATTTTCAAGGACTCAAACATGTCAAATTCAGTTTCTCTATTTGTGATCTTTTCATACTCAGTGTGAGATATTGCATTTAACAGTATTATTCTAGCCTTGTGGTGATTTCTAAATTCCTTCTTTTGGGTTTCTGTCATAGATTTCCTATCTACTTTCTTGCCATTCCCATCAATGGGATGAACATATCCATCTATGACCAAATCCCATAAATCAGCATCATAACCCAGGAAAAAACTTTCAATCCTGTCTTTCCAATAATCAAATTTCTCCCCATCAAACATAGGGGGTTTAGTACTGATTCTGTCTCTTTCTTCATACTTGTTAGATGTTGAAACATCAGCCATTATAAACAACCAAATATAAATATCAAAGTTTTTCTCACTGGATCTTTTCTGTCACTGTGAAGTGGTAGCACACACAGAACCAGAGCTCTGATGTCAACTGAAGGTGAGAAAATACTTAGGAGGGGGGTTGAATAAGTATGAAAGATAAAAACTTAGAAGTAAACACTCAAGTATTTTTATCCTGGTTCGTTGAACTCAACTACTCCAGTCCACCCTATCTAGAGTGATTTGCCTTTCTCAAACAAGGACTTAATCCACTATTTAATCAACTGATTACAATAGTAAACACTATGAACAACTGTTCAAAGTCTTCTCAAGAACTTCTGATCCCAACTGGATCTTCTTAAGGAACTATTACAATAGTAATCACTAAGAACAACTGTTCAAAGTCTTCTCAAGAACTTCTGATCCTAACTGGATCTTCTTAAGGAACTATTACAATAAAATGTAAGATTAATACAAGTGTATGAATGCTTCTAACAAGCTTTATCACAATAGTGATTTTTCACTTAATGTTAAGAACAAAAGAATAAACTTAGCAATAAGAATATTTTATGAGAGCTTGTAAGAGTTTCTTTTTGAGATTCGTTGGTTGTAGATCACTCCTGAAGAAGATGATGAAGACTTGCTTTTATATGCACAGTAGTCCACAAAGTCTTGACATTGGAGGCTGTGTACTGAAAAGGCCTGAACCTTTTTGTCTTTACATCACATGACCTTTCCTGGAAATAGAATGCACAGAGAAATGCTTTTGGTCTGTGTTCTAGTGTCAAGCATGAAAGAGGAAAGAGTCGTTGAACTAAATCAAAGGATATTACTTTGAATTCTTCTTCAATAAGTATTTCTTTTCAGCAAGGTAACCATCAGATTTTGCATGATCAGAGTCTTGGATACCCATCAGATTTTGCTGAATCAGAGTAAGGCAGCAAGTGTGCTTTAGCGTGTAGTTCTATCAGAGCAGAGTTTTATGAATCAGATCCTCAATACATGCAGCGTGTAGTACTCTCAGAGTCTTCAGAAAAACTATGCTTCTTAACTCTCATACAAAGTTCTTTAATGCTTCAGAGTCTTTAGATCTTATTAGAGTCTTCTGCTTCAGATTCTTCTGCAGCTTCTGCTTCAAATTCTTTCTGTAGCTTCTGCTTCAGATCCTTCTGCAGACAGCGCTCAGATTCTTCTATAAGATGATTCTGACTCTTCAGAGCCTTCCATAGTTCCAAGTTCAGATTAATTTGTTCTTGAATGTATATATACTTTAATTATCTGCAGCAAATATTCATGAACCAATTTTAGAGTATATAATTCTTTAATACAAAATTTCATAAGAGTTATCATCAAAACATAGAGATATTACTAAGACACAATCTGTGTTCTTACATGAACATGAGTGCTTTGCCAGCTAGAAGGGGAGACACCTCGTAATAGGGAATCATAATTGGCTAGGAGATATTCCTTCTACAAAAGATAGTGAGGACTCGAAAGTATAAAAGTGTGAGATACTCCTTTTATGAAAGGTAGAGAGGACTCAAGAAATAAAGGATTATGATATATTCCTTCTACGCAAGGTAGAGAGGACTTTAAAAAATAAAGGATTATGAGATATTCCTTCTACGAAAGATAGAGAGGACTCTAAAATAACCGACTGCGAGATATTCCTTCTACGAAGGGTAGAGAGGACTCTAGAGTAAACATTGGTTTTCCTCTTACAAAAGGCAAGGAGGACTCCTGAACAAAAGATTTGGAGAAAATGCTTCCTTCTATAAAAGGAAAGGAGGACTCCTGAACAAAAGGTTTGGAGAAAATGCTTCCTTCTATAAAAGGTAAAGAGGATTCCTGAACAAAAGGTTAGGAGAAATATTCCTTCTACAAAAGGTAGAGAGGACTCCTAAACAAAAGGTTAGGAGAAATATTCCTTCTACAAATGGTAGAGAGGACTCCTGAACAAAAGGTCAGGAGAAATATTCCTTCTACAAAAGGTAGAGAGGACTCCAAAACAAAAGGTTAGGAGAAATATTCCTTCTACAAAAGGTAGAGAGGACTCCAAAACAAAAGGTTTGAAGACATGGTAACTCCTTCTACATCATATTGAGGAGACTCCCTTGGGATGATATGATTGTATTTCCTTCTGTAACGGCAGAAAGGACTCCAGAACAAAAGGTTAGGAGAAAAATTTCCTTCTACAAAAGGTAAAGAGGACTCCAGAACAAAAGGTTTGGAGATAATTCCTTCTATAAAAGGTAGATAGGAGACTCCCTTAGGAGAGGACGATCATATTTTCTTCTGCAGAAAGCAGAACAGACTCCTGAACAAAAGGTTAGGAGAAAAATTCCTTCTACAAAAGGTAGAAAGGATACTTACAAAAGGTAAGCTGACAAGAACCTGTACAAAAGGCACGATAAGTCTTGCTAAAGGTAAGTTGAATCTGTTGTGAAAGACAAAGTGGAGATACTTCGTGATGGTGACACGAAAAGACTCACAAAAGGTAAGTTGAGGGCAATAACCATCCTCAGACAAAAGGAAGAGGAAAATTGTAAAGGGCATCAGAACATCATTTGACCTCACAGGCACAACAGCGGAGATGACATTCTTTAAGTATGGCGACCATTTAGTTCTTGGCCACATAGGCATCAAGCATCCAAATTGATTGAAGATACCTAAAACAAAGTTTGGTCGCGTGTAAAAGACAGCGAGAAATGCTTAAGAAAGGGAAGCGAAGGGATAAGATTTCATGCGAAAGGCAATGAAATCCCTTACGAATGGTAAGGCGACTCCTATGCGAAAGGCAGAGAGGAGATATTTCGTGGAAAAGACACGGAAGGACTTACAAAAGGTAAGTGAATAAGGGGTTAAGTATCATGCCAGATCCGGACAAGGCATTCATAAAAACTCACATCTTCGAGGATGACTGGCTAAGCGCATGTAATGATGCAACATGTATACAAAAATGTCAGGGACAAGGATACGGAGGTTAGGGATGATGATTTATGCAAGTGATTAGGCTCTGGTTTGGGGCTTCAAGTTTGACTTCCCAACATCCTCGTGGCGAATTTCGAATCATCTCCAGATGGTCTTATTAGACAAGTTGTGCTGGTCATTTGGGTTGCCTTTGACTTGGTTGAGTTTCAGTGAACTTTATGATCAGACGATGCTTTGTGTGCATGTGAGCCTATTAGAGATCACGTTTATCCTTCACACACCTTGATCGGAGAGCAATTTTATGTTTTCTTTTGTTATTATTGTCATCCCATAATTCTCAATGCAATATTTATTAAGAATTAAAATTCTACTATTGCAAACAAACATAAAAATTATAAAAAAAAAGTGAAGCATAAATTGGTGAGAAAGATTTTATTGCTGATAAAGTGGCCCATAAATGGGTAATTTTATATAAGGATACAATTACTAAAAGAGGTAATTGCAAAAATATGACAAAAAAGTACAATGGCAATGAGAAAATAAAGATCGGATTTCCATTGAGTTTCAATTCTGCTATGATTCCTATGGACTTGAAGCTTCTCGTACATTGCCTCTGAGGAAGGTGTCGCTACTCGAAAAAATGCGTCGCGCAACGACGGGAAGGCGAAAAAGATAGACAGAAGAGTCGCCACCGAACTTTATTTATCCCATGAGGGGAAAGGAAAATATCGAGAAAACCTTAAGAAAGAAATGGATAAGATGGTCTCGCGACCAAGAACGGGTTCGGAAGCCGGTTATGCGAGGGGAAGGTATTAGCACCCCTCGCATCCATCGTACTCGATGGGAACCTTTTGTTTGTCGATGTGTGAATTTATTTGCTTAAATATTATGTTATAAAAGTGTTCCAAAAGATGGGTAGAAAAGGGTTAGAAATAGAAGAAAGAGAAGTAACGAGGGAAGAAGAGAGAAAGAACAGACTCGGTAGGACTTCGCGGTCCTAGGCCTACGTATTCTCAACTGATATGAGAAAGTCAGAGTCGACGTAGTTCGGGGCTACAGATATAGGGGGAATGTGCTCGGCAAGGATTGTGGCCCTTGTGCCTACGTATCTTTACTTGAAAAAAGTAAAGAATCAGAGCAGCCGTAGTTCGGCCTACGGTGTGTTGATGTTTTTTATGGATGATGCTATCGTGCGCATTCTATCAGTTAGGTGTTTTGCTGCTCGCTCGTTGGAGACTTAGGCGTTACCTGTTTGCGGTAGAACGGACGTAACATATCCTTTGGAAAGATTGATTAGTTTTCGCCACGCGGGGCAAGAAGTCACGTTTGATTGATTGGATTGTTTTTAGGGGGGCGAGACAAGTCCTCAGATAGTAACCCCTACGGGTAGTACCCAATTCTTTATCTCAAAGTTTTTTGTTATAAAAGGGTGTGGCGAACGAGGCGTCTTCGTATTGAAAGACGAGCGTCGAAACCACCCTCACTACAGTGGGCATCCCTACGCTCGGAGAAGAAGAGGTCTACACCCAATCCTCTCTCTTTAATTCAATGCAAAGAGAACTTCGTTCTCTTATTAAAGATGTTTTTGGTTTTGAATGGTAAGTGCTTTGCGACAGAGAACCCTACGGTAAACGTCAGCACTCGGGATAGGAGAAGGCCTACGCCTAACCACTCCACGACCATTCAAGTTTTTGTTGTGAAAAGATTTGAAAATGCACTCGGTACGAGACCGAGGTTTTAGGTGAAAAGGGTTACGGAAGGAATGTGAAAGCGAGATGGTGGATAAAGAGATATGTGATGGATAAAGTTACGTCTTCGTATCGAAATACGAGTATCGAGACCACCCTCACTACAGTGGGCATCCCAACACTCGGAGAGGAAGAAAGTCTACACTTAATCCCCTCTTTTAATTCGGTACAAAGAGAAATCAAATTATTATGGTTTGAAAAAGGGCTCGGTACGAGACCGTGGTTTTTGTGAGGAAATGTTGGAAGCGTCTTTGTATTGACAGACGAACGTCGAGATCACCCTCACTACAGTGGGCATCCCTATGCTCGAAGAAGAAGAGGTCTACACCCAATCCTCTCTTTGGCTCAACACAAAGAATCGATTTTAAGGAGATGAGATTTGAAAATGGATGGGAAACGTCTTTGTATTGAAAGACGAGTGTCGGAACCACCCTCACTACAGTGGGCATCCCAACACTCGGAGAGGAAGAAAGTCTACACTTAATCCCCTCTTTTTAATTCAATGCAAAGATAATTTGATTTTGAAAATTGTTTGACAAAGTTTTTGAATCGAGGCGGGACAGGTGACGAAGAGAGAAAATAGGTGGTCTCAGATCCAACATTACTCATCAATAATTTGACTGGTAATGAATTACGGAGGTCTCGTCATCGACCAGAAAAGTGGAACAAAATGTCCAATATCAAATGAGAAATGGAAAATGAAATATAACTCCAAAAAAAAATATTCTAATATTATAAACTATAAAATAACATGATATTTACATAATACAAAATAATAAACCTTTACAACTTGATAAAAAATATATATATTAATATTCAAACCGTTTGAAAAGCTGATATATAAAATATAAAAATTAGTTTACATAAAATATTTACAAAGTTAAATAAAATAAAAGAATAATAATTTACTACTCTAAGCAAAAACAGAGGGGGTAAAAGAAAATAAATAGGTGTATACAGCATATTTAGACGGGCCTAAAACTCAACCCACAACCATACCAATAACCAAATTAAAGGAGGGTGCAACAATACTATGAAAGGTGTGAATAGAAAGCCTGATTGGGCTTTAACATGTCAACAACATCAATGGCCCATGGATAAGGGAGCGGGTCGCCCAGACTTCACCCGGACTGGGTTCCACTTGACCCAGACCCGGTTTATCATATAAACAACAAACCCTAGTAAAACAAATAGGAACGGGACGGCTGGGAATCGCAATACACCAACTCGAAGAAAGGAAGTCCGTTTCTCTTTTCCAAAATCAAACTTGCAGGAAGATGAATACAAGAAAAATGCATCGCGAAAACATCATCGCGTCAGAAACAAGAACAAATGAACACGCAAATCAACCTTCTCTTTAAAATGAAACCGAAACAGGATGGGGATCATCAAAATTCCTTCTCAAAAATCAATTCGAAAAAAAATAAATCTTCCAAGTTCCTATTTATTCTATCATGGTTGTCGGTTGGGTTCTGTTCGAGTACCTCTGGGTAAGCTTCAATAGTGGAAACGAAAAACGGGTTGTGTTCGGTTTTGGAGAAATCAATATTGAATGGGTTTCTAGCGGTTCGGTTGAGAAGATGAAATGGTGGTATTCTGAAAGTTTGCGAGAGAAGCGGGTTTCAGATGAATTTGATGGTTTGATCTGGGTTTTGAGGTGAAAGGGTTTGGGTTTATCGCAGGTTGATGTTTCGAAGGAGGTTGAATCGAAGGTTTGAAAAGGATCTGAGTTCAGATGAAGGTGAAGTTCTGGGTTTGAATTTTGTTTCACGGTTTAGTTTTCGAAGTTGGTGTTGAGTGATTTTATGGGCTTGGAGGTTTGAATCAATGGGGATTTGTTGTGGTTTTCTGTTAAAGAGGTTAGTTTGGAAGGTTTGAAGGCCAGATATGGTGAATCTGAGAAAATGGATTAAGGAGGTTTTTTTCTGGAAATGAAATTTGAACGGTAATGTGAAGAAGGTGATGACTGAAGGTGGTTGAAGAACGACGGAAATCAATGGTGGATGGGGATGAGTTTATGGTGTCCGTTTTTGGAACGGAGAAGATGAAACGATGCTGAAGGTTAGTTAATTTGAAGTTGATGTAAAAGATGTTGAGCTTTCTGGATAGGTTGCTGTTCGAAGGTTGATGAAAGGAAATGGGGGTGTTTGCATTGAGAAGAAAACGAGTTGTTTAGAAGTTAGAAAAATGGGTTTTTGTTGAAGGTTTAATGGCGGCTAAGATTGTTGGTGGAGATAGGGATGAGTTTGGACGAGGGAGCTGGGGGGCTGGCCTTGTGACTAGGGTTTGGAGGTTCCTTTTTATCCACAACAAAACACCGCCTCTCTCTCGCAGGCTCGTCATCAGAAAACAAAGCGACAATAATTTAAAATCATGAAGACAAAGAAAAAGACAATGGAATACTTACAGAGCTGGAGCGAATCCGACAGGTTCTCACGCTAGTGATGAAGAGCTTGGATGATGCAAAGCTTCTTGTTGCACCGATGCAACCAGATTATCGATCGAAAGCAGATAAGCTCCTTTTTCAAATCTCTCTTTTTCAGTTCTTTATGTGTGTTTTCGTGTTATGATGGTTGACTATGGTGGTTTGTCTTATGACAGTTGAATGGGAAGAAAGTGAAGATGAATTTGGTGAAGAGCTTGGGGGCTGTGCAGCAAGAGTTCTAGGTTTTTTTCTCTCAGCCTCCTTTCTGAATGAATAGTCACAAAATATATATCACATGAGATTAGGGTTTTGCTTATGTTTGTATCATCTCTGCTATCACTTTATGATGTCAAGATTATGTCTTTCCATTTTAGTAAATCTGGCTCTGCTGTCCTGTTT
This sequence comes from Lathyrus sativus, assembly GCA_963859935.3. Lineage (NCBI taxonomy): Eukaryota > Viridiplantae > Streptophyta > Magnoliopsida > Fabales > Fabaceae > Lathyrus > Lathyrus sativus. Next base: position 892,375 of record CAWUDS030000443.1, on the reverse strand, counting down.
TTCTTGTCTCTAAAATTTTATTCATTTAAATTGAAAATATCTGATATTTTTACCCTGAATTTTCACTGCTTTGTTTGTGATTTTTTTACTGCTTTGATTTGTGCTGATGGGGCAATTTGCTAACTTCAAATGCACTCTGACTTATCACAGTTCCATCTTCTACATAATCCAACCACGCAAGATCATCTGATGAACCTGCCTTTTTATTTGGAACACTGTCGAGCGCTTGCATTTGTTGAGACTCCTCAACGGTAACCAAATTAAGTGGAGATAAGTCCTCTTTATTGGCCATGCTGTTTACTTCTTCAGACCCTAATACCGTACAATCAGCAGAAGAAACCACCATTTCTCCAGGTACTGATATGATAGACTGATCAGGGCAAGATGATTCATGGCTCGATGATTGGCTAGGTACATTTCGAACGGGTAAGGGATCAGCATCCCTGTTAGCTTTGACTCGAGCCTTTCCTAGTCTTTTGGTGGAAGTCTAGTCTTTTTGGACCTGGATATTTGTTTGGAAACATTAGAAGGGGGGAAATCTTGAGAGACACCTTTGGTTATGTTCCCAGCTAAAGAAGCAGGTAGTTCTTGCAGGTAGAAGTGAATAGCTTTATAGTGGAGTTCCATACTGGACACTTTAACTATAATATCTTTGAATTGCATGTGGTCTCATGCTTCAGGAGAGTGATTCATTACAGTAGTTGCAGCATTATCAAACTCATCATATTGGATGTACAAGTATGTAAGTTCTTTCTAGTGCTGCTGCTTATCACATGTTCGAATGTCCTTTGGATTATTAAGTCGGCTTGAGAACAACTTAATGTGTTCCATTAGCTTCTCCGAGCGATATCTGAATGATGACATTGAGACCACAAATCTGAGCTAAGCGGAATTCCTCAGCATCAACAAAGAGCTCTTGGCTTCTACTTCTTGACACTGTACGAAACATCAAAATTTCACACTGATCTTGAGTCATATATGTTTGCAGCTTTCTTTTTTTTTATGTGTTGTCATTTTGACGATGTTGTTCGCAGGTCTGGTTGTTACGCGTGATGGGTAATTGCACCATGATTCGTGCGCTATTGAGGTGTTGTTATAAAGCTTCACCGAAGATCTTACCGGTCTTGAGGCACAATCAGGTTATGAGAAATTTGAGGTTGCCTGCTAAGTCACCACAACCTACACAGGCTGCTGCACTTTATCCTCTTCTGCTGATATTATGGGTACAACATGTGGGATGCGAAGTCGCTCCATAATGGTCGTTGGCTTTGGGTGAAATTGCTGCGCACGGTTGTGATGGTCTACAGCTGTTTTGAGGCCCTTCATAATGCTTGTAACAGGTGAGGTTTGTTGTTGTGAGGCAGTGGAAAAAGCTTGGGATATGTATGTTTTTTTTCGCAGAAATTTTACAGGTCAGGACATGGTTCGTACGGTGTTATGCGTATACCCATCTTTTCTTTATGTTGCTGCGAATGGTTGCCTGCCTTTTGTTTCCATTGTGAATCGTACTTTTTGTAAAAATAGCACCCCATTTCTTGTACAAATTTTGTTGAAGTTTATGAGTTCCTTGATTTGTTTTTTTTTTCTCTTCTAAATCAACTGGACAATTGTTGCTGCTTCAATTTTGTGATTGTGCAGGTTCTATCCGAATCGGAAGGATTCACGAAAACGGTTTGTAGAATGGTACGTGTACAAGATCAGATTTGTTGCGTGATATCTTAGTGTTGGTGCTGCTGCGTGAAATGGGCCACCGTCAACTTTACGTCGTTATTTTAATGTGTTGCTGGTGACTTTGCAGGTCAGAGTAGCCATGGTGTTCAATCTGTTGCTCTTTCTGGTGGATACGTTGATGATGAAGACCATGGTGAGTGGTTCCCTTTTACTGGCAGTGGTGGAAGGGATCTCAGTGGTAACAAATGTACCAACCAAAAATCAGTCCTTTGATCAGCAGTTTGAGAACATGAATGAGGCTTTGAGAGTCAGCTGCAGAAAGGCTATCCAGTTCTTGTTGTAAGGTCCCACAAGCTAGAGTTTCTACTGCTCCTGCCTCGATCACAATTCCCGGTGTGTGTGGAAAGATTGAGCAAAACTGTCACTGCATCCTTCTCAAATTTTTTTGAAACTTTGAATGAAGAAGTTGTGGGGCCACTGCTTATGTAATCACTCGGGTGCCACATATGAAGATTAGGACTTATATGTACCTCTCAATTTTATTTTACTTTAGAAATGTAACAAAGACTTAGTGAATGGAATATGAGCTTTGTAGCAATTTTGAAGGTTTTTGTGTCAAATGGACCCATTTTTTTTTTTAATGTATTTTTTTGGTTTGTAATTCAGATGGGCTTGAAATAAACTCTTACCACCCATTATTGATTTGAACTTGATTTATCTTGAATGTCACTTGGTTTATGATTAATACTTGAAATTCCCAAGCAATATTGTGCTTGTTCATGGATGGAAGTAGAAAGAAAAGCCACTTGCACCACAATATCATTCCTGAATCTCTAAAAATAACTCATGCTGAAATTTTCCATTCGAACCAAACTCTTCACTATTGGTAAAAAAAACCTGCCTTGCAAATGAATTGAACCCTGATAACCTTTACCCATGAAACACCTGACTTTGCCATAGCCTGATGAATTGAGAACAAGTAAAAATACTCGTTTGACCAAAATGAGGTCAAACTTCATTTGAATTCCAACCATTACTACCCTTGACCTGATCGCTTAGCTTGACGACTTGATTTTGACACAGAAACCCTAATTCGAACCTTGACCACACAATACCTGAATTAATGCATCCTAAAAGCAACAACATATTTTTTTGGATTTTTCTGAATGATGGTTAGTGGGTAAAGGTATAGATGGAGGGCAACTACATGGGTAGGGAAAATTTGAGGTATGACAGATGCCCCTATCTAATCGGCTTAAACCTGGTAAGACAAGATGCTACGACATTCATTCTTTTGAGGTAGAAGATGATTAGATATAGAAAAACCCTGAATTTTCCCTAAAAGAGGTAATATGCTTGGGAATGAAACATTAAAATCTTGCAAAGGTCATCACCAACACAAGGATGATAACTGAAGATGGATAAGCTTCTTTGAAGAGACTGCCACTTATCGCTGAAGATGGATAAGCTTCTCTGAAGAGATTGCCACTTATCACTGAAGATGGATAAGCTTCTTTGAAGAGACTGCCACTTATCGCTGAAGATGGATAAGCTTCTCTAAAGAGATTGCCACTTATCACTGAAGATGGATAAGCTTCTCTGAAGAGATTGCCACTTATCACTGAAGATGGATAAGCTTCTCTGAAGAGATTGCCACTTATCACTGAAGATGGATAAGCTTCTCTGAAGAGATTGCCACTTATCACTGAAGATGGATAAGCTTCTCTGAAGAGATTGCCACTTATCACTGAAGATGGATAAGCTTCTCTGAAGAGATTGCCACTTATCACTGAAGATGGATAAGCTTCTTTGAAGAGACTGCCACTTATCGCTGAAGATGGATAAGCTTCTCTGAAGAGATTGCCACTTATCACTGAAGATGGATAAGCTTCTCTGAAGAGATTGCCACTTATCACTGAAGATGGATAATCTTCTCTGAAGAGATTGCCACTTATCACTGAAGATGGATAAGCTTCTCTGAAGAGATTGCCACTTATCGCTGAAGATGGATAAGCTTCTCTGAAGAGATTGCCACTTATCACTGAAGATGGATAAGCTTCTCTGAAGAGATTGCCACTTATCACTGAAGATGGATAAGCTTCTCTGAAGAGATTGCCACTTATCACTGAAGATGGATAAGCTTCTCTGAAGAGATTGCCACTTATCACTGAAGATGGATAAGCTTCTCTGAAGAGATTGCCACTTATCGCTGAAGATGGATAAGCTTCTCTGAAGAGATTGCCACTTATCGCTGAAGATGGATAAGCTTCTCTGAAGAGATTGCCACTTATCGCTGAAGATGGATAAGCTTCTCTGAAGAGATTGCCACTTATCGCTGAAGATGGATAAGCTTCTCTGAAGAGATTGCCACTTATCGCTGAAGATGGATAAGCTTCTCTGAAGAGATTGCCACTTATCGCTGAAGATGGATAAGCTTCTCTGAAGAGATTGCCACTTATCGCTGAAGATGGATAAGCTTCTCTGAAGAGATTGCCACTTATCGCTGAAGATGGATAAGCTTCTCTGAAGAGATTGCCACTTATCGCTGAAGATGGATAAGCTTCTCTGAAGAGATTGCCACTTATCGCTGAAGATGGATAAGCTTCTCTGAAGAGATTGCCACTTATCGCTGAAGATGGATAAGCTTCTCTGAAGAGATTGCCACTTATCGCTGAAGATGGATAAGCTTCTCTGAAGAGATTGCCACTTATCGCTGAAGATGGATAAGCTTCTCTGAAGAGATTGCCACTTATCGCTGAAGATGGATAAGCTTCTCTGAAGAGATTGCCACTTATCGCTGAAGATGGATAAGCTTCTCTGAAGAGATTGCCACTTATCATTGAAGTCTGCTGGAGACAACTCACTGGGGAACGCCCATGGATTTACTGGAGATGCCCCTGTCCGGGCTGATCGTTGATTTGAAGATCTGATTAAACACGAGGTTGCAATACATCATGCAATACACCCATGGTCTTGAAAAGATGCCCCTGACTAGGATGATGATTGCATTGAATCTCTTGAATTTGTCCAACGAATTGTTGAACAAATTCGTGGGGAACGCCCACGGTCTTGCGGAAGATGCCCCTGACTGGGCTGATTAGGATCTTGAAAATCTTCGAAATTGATCCTGGATCTGATCTCGTATATGTAAATGCTTGACGATAATGATGTTCCATAACGAATGGGGATGCAAATGCAAATGCTAACACGCGGTGATGCAAGAGCTGAGGAAAGTATGATGTAATCATAGGTATGTATATGATGCAAGATGCTTATGAAGCAAGATGCTTACGATGTCGGATGCAATGCGCATGATGCATATGATTGCGGACGGGCAATGGAAATACAGGCGCCGACATGGCAGACTTTGGTGGTGGGAAAGTGAAAGATAAGCCTGACTTCCCGACATCCTCTATTTGTGATGTATAAAGAACTCGGATGTGTTGAGATTTTCGGCTCATGGCCTGCTCTGCCGGGTTTGACGACCTTGTCAGTCAAGTCGTTACAAGATTTAGAATGATGTTCCTGCGTACTCTTTAGAGTCATGGTCACCCTTTAGTTACCCCAGGAGGGTAAGTTATCCCTTAGTCTATTTTACCATAATGTCATTATATGCAAAACCCATCATCAAATAAATGAAACTTGCAACCAAAGGGTAAATAAAAACAGAAAAGCTTTGATGAAAGTAATTTTATTGATGAACACCCATAAATGGGAAAATTACAAAAAAGAGGCAATTCCTAAAAGAGGTAACTGCTTTTAAAAGAGAAAAATAAAGACTAAGACAATGTTGAAACATGGTCCCTGCCAAGTTTCAAATCCGCTATGGCCCATATGTCTCTGAAGACCCTTCACGCCTTGCTTTTGAGCGCCAGAATCAAATTGATCTTTCTCAGTCGAGAGCTTGACGGTTACGAGGAATAATTCACACGTCTTTTCAAGATGCAGTTCTGCCTTTTTGAATCCCTAACTTTTGCCTAGGCTGCCTTTTCAGGTTTTCAGCCTATCAGGATACTCCCCCTTTTTTTTACTTCTAGTCCCTAATCTTGCCTGAACCATTTTTATGCTCCACCAGGACGCCCATTTTTGCGTGGATTTTCTTTTTGGGTCCACCGGGTCTATCTTTTAGGCATAATATTTTTTAACTGCATCTGCATTCACAGGGGATGAGAGATCGTCACCATCCATGGTTGACAGGATCAAGGCCCCTCCGGAGAAAACCTTCTTTACTACATACGGACCCTCATAGTTTGGTGCCCATTTTCCCCTTGGATCGACGTGAGTTGGCTGAATTTTCCTTAGCACCAAATCTCCTGCTTGGATGTGTCGTGGGCGAACCTTCTTATCAAAGGCCCTCTTCAATCGTTTTTGGTATAATTGTCCATGACAGATGGCCGTCATGCGTTTCTCGTCGATGAGATTGAGTTGGTCGAGTCTGGCTTGTATCCATTCGGCCTCATCTAGCTTGACGTCTGCTAAAATCCTTACGGAAGGAATCTCTACTTCAATGGGCAGTACTGCTTCCATGCCATATACGAGAGAAAACGGGGTTGCCCCTGTGGAAGTGCGCACTGAGGTGCGGTAGCCATGCAACGCGAACGGCAACATCTCATGCCAGTCTTTGTAAGTCTTCACCATCTTCTGGACGATTTTCTTAATGTTCTTATTTGCCGCCTCAACAGCTCCGTTCATTTTAGGGCGATAAGGTGTTGAATTGTGGTGTTCAATTTTGAAGTTTTCACACAACTCTTTCATCATCTTATTGTTGAGGTTTGAACCATTGTCTGTAATGATCTTGTTCGGGATTCCATATCGACAAATAATCTCTTTTTTGATGAAGCGAGTCACCACTTGCTTAGTGACGTTGGCATAAGACGCCGCTTCTACCCATTTGGTAAAGTAATCGATGGCCACTAAGATAAAACGGTGCCCATTTGAAGCGGTTGGCTCGATGCGTCCGATTACATCTATACCCCACATAGCGAAGGGCCAAGGCGAAGTCAAAACATTCAGAGGGAGTGGTGAAGTATGGACCTTGTCTGCGTAAATTTGGCACTTGTGGCATGATTGGACATGGAGACAACAATCCGTTTCCATCGTCATCCAATAGTATCCCGCCCTCAAAATCTTTTTAACCATAGTATGACCACTAGCATGTGTCCCAAAAGACCCTTCATGCATCTCATTTATGATACGTTCTGCCTCGTGTTTATCCACGCATCTGAGTAGAACCGAATCGTAATTCCGCTTGTATAACACGTCACCACTGAGGAAGAACTTTGAGGAGAGCTTTCTGAGATACTTCTTGTCAGTGATAGTTATACCTTCTGGATATTCTTGTGTCTCTAGATATCGCTTGATGTCATAGAACCAAGGATGATTATCAGTTTTAGCTTCTTCCCCCTCGGCCGCTAAGCAATAAGCGGGTTCGTCCAAATATTCTAAACGGATGGATGGCGCCTCATTCTCCCACTTGACTTGAAACATAGATGCTAGTGTTGCTAGAGCGTCAGCCAACTGATTTTCTCCTCTGGGAATGTGATGGAAAGTGATCTCATCAAAGTACGGGATTAACTTCAAGACATGATCTCTGTAAGGAATTAACTTGAGGTCCAATGTTTCATATTCCCCTTTAATCTGGCATATGACAAGCGCGGAATCTCCATAGACTTCTAGAATCTTGATTCTATTATCAATGGCAGCTTCAATTCCGAAAATACAGGCTTCATATTCGGCCATGTTGTTAGTACACTTAAAGCATAATCTGGCGGTGAATGGCAGGTGAAAGCCAGTTGGAGAGGTGATGATTGCCCCAATTCCACAACCTTTGGCATTTGCGGCACCATCGAACACGAGCGTCCATCGCGATCCTGGTTCGGGTCCCTCATTTGGGTCTGGCGTGGCATAATCTCTGGCAAACATGACGTCTTCGTCGGGGAAATCGAAACGCATAGACTGGTAGTTGTCCATAGGTTGGTGGGCAAGGTATTCAGAGAGCACACTCCCTTTGATAGCTTTCTGCGTAACATACTGGATGTCATACTCTGTCAACACCATTTGCCAACGAGCTACCCGCCCAGTGAGAGCGGGCTTCTCGAATATGTACTTGACAGGATCCATCTTGGAGATCAACAAAGTCGTATGGGTGAGCATATATTGTCTCAAACGTTTTGCTGCCCAAGCCAATGCGCAACATGTCTTCTCGAGCATCGAATATCTCGTTTCACAGTCATTAAACTTCTTGCTGAGGTAATAGATTGCATGCTCTTTCCTGCCGGTTTCATCATGTTGTCCCAATACGCATCCCATGGATCCCTCTAACACAGTCAGGTACATGATCAGGGGTCGTCCGGGCACCGGAGGCATCAAGATCGGCGGTTCTTGTAGGTATTCCTTTATCTTCTCAAAGGCTTTCTGACAGTTATCGTTCCATACCACGGCTTGATCCTTTCGAAGTAATTTGAAGATGGGCTCACAAGTGGCCGTTAGATGGGATATGAACCTGGCGATATAGTTCAACCTCCCAAGGAATCCTCGGACCTCTTTTTCAGTTTTGGGAGCCGGCATCTCCTGGATAGCTTTGACCTTATCTGGATCGACTTCAATCCCTTTCTGGCTCACAATAAAACCTAGCAATTTACCAGATCTTACACCAAAAGTGCATTTGTTGGGATTTAGTCTCAGCTGGAATTTCCTTAACCGGGCGAATAGCTTTCCCAAGTGGATAAGGTGCTCTTCCTCCGTCTGGGATTTCGCAATCATATCGTCTACATAACACTCAATCTCTTTATGTATCATGTCATGGAAAAGAGTGACCATTGCTCGCTGATATGTTGCGCCTGCGTTCTTAAGTCCAAATGGCATAACCTTGTAACAGAAAGTTCCCCATGGAGTGATGAAAGTCGTCTTTTCCATATCTTCGGGCGCCATCTTAATCTGGTTATATCCAGAAAAGCCATCCATAAATGAGAATACGGAAAATTGGGCTGTGTTGTCTACTAGCACATCAATGTGTGGCAAAGGGAAGTCATCTTTCGGACTTGCTCTATTAAGGTCTCTATAATCTACACACATTCGCACCTTCCCATCCTTCTTAGGTACTGGGACAATATTCGCTATCCATTGCGGATAGTTGGATACTGCCAGAAAACCAGCGTCCAGTTGCTTTTGTACCTCTTCTTTGATCTTGAAAGACATCTCTGGCTTTGTTCTCCTCAACTTTTGCTTCACCGGCGGGCAGCCTTCCTTGAGAGGTAGTTTGTGCATCACAATCTCTTTATCTAGACCGGGCATATCTTTGTAAGACCAAGCAAAAACGTCAACATACTCTCGAAGCAATATTATCAGTTTTGACTTAATCTCTGACTCCAAAGCTGCGCCTATCTTGATTTCTTTGGCATCCTCCTCAGTTCCCATGTTGATGACTTCGACCTCTTCTTGGTAGGGCTGAATGACCTTTGACTCCTGCTTCAATAGTCTAGCTAGCTCTTCTGGGAGATCACAATCTTCCTCGCAGTCTTCGTCGGCTTGGTAGATCGGGTTATCAAAGTCATATTGGACCATAGCGGGGTCGTTATTGACAGGAGCAAGGGAAGATCTGCACAATGAATGACTTCATGCTTTATTATTATTTTTTTTTTTATATTTTTAGAAAGGTTGACAGGAAAAAGGAAAATAAAACAAAACATTGTCTTTCAAAGATAATTTTATGTGCAAAAAGTAAAAATGAAAGAAAGAGAGCGTAATTGGATGCGAAAGTTTATTTATTGATGATAAGTTATGCTTTAAAAGCAAAAGGCCCTACAACATGATACATATGCCTTGGGCAGAGCATATGATTGTTTTTTTTTAGATAAAATAAAAGGGGATTACTCGTCTACTAGAGTAACTTCGGGGATTTCAACGACTCTCCAATTGTTCAAAGTTTGATTAGGCGCCCTAGGATACACCATACACAGCTCTTCATGATCTTCGGCTTCAGTTTCCAAAAACATGACTTGACCATCGACAAGGTGGCCTCCACTAGTAAAAACCAACGGAGTTACAAGCTCTTTGCCCTTATCCGTTGCATTCTTCTGCTTGTAGCCTAGACCAGCTCCATTTTTGACGGGCAATTCCAACACCCTGCCCCATCCTCGCGGATGTCCTTCCTCTATCACCGTCCTCGCGTCTTTCCAAGTCACTATTGAAGATGCTGGCTTTTCGTAAATCATTTCAACATTGACCACTTCAAAAGCTTGAAACGGTGTCTCATGCACCTCATTTCCTACTTCCACGTAGCGGAAAGAAGCAAGATGGCTCACAAGAACATCTTCCTCACCCTCAATGATGACCATCTGATTGTTAATCATAAATTTGATCTTTTGATGCAAGGTTGAAGTTACAGCGCCTGCGGAATGAATCCACGGACGACCAAGAAGGCAACTGTAAGCGGGGTATATATCCATTACGTAAAATGTAATGATGAAAGTATGAGGTCCGATCTTGATCGGGAGGTCAACCTCGCCTACCACAGTTCTCTTAGCTCCATCAAAAGCTTTTACAATAGTTTGACTCGGCTTCATCACAAGTCCTTCAATTGACAGCTTGCACAATGAGCTTTTGGGTAACACATTCAGCGATGATCCAGTGTCAACGAGCACCCTAGAGAATACAACATCCACACATTCGATGGTAATGTGCAGGGCCTTGTTATGATTTTTACCTTCGGGAGGTAATTCACTATCATTAAAGCTCAAAATATGACCTGATGCAATATTTCCCACCACTTCTTCAAACTGTACTACTGATATCTCCTCTGGCACATGAGCTGCCTTCAAGAATTTTAGCAATGCTTCTTGATGGGCCTTTGAACACATTAACAATGACAGCATGGATATCTTTGAGGGCGTCTGATTGAGCTGATCAATCACTTTGTAATCGCTTTTCTGAATGATTCTTAGAAACTCCTCCGCTTCATCATTTGGGATGCCCTTCTGTTTAGATGACTGCCCCTGTTCATTGGTGCTTGGTACGGCAGTACCTTTCCTTGTATTGTCACTGCTGTTGACAGGAGGTGCAGTTGGAGCGAAGATTCGACCACTTCTAGTGACGCCTCCGGTTCCCACGATGTTCCCTACAGTCTTCTTTTCTTCCAATACATCTTCTTCTGCCACCTTCTGGCCGTTGAGAAAAACAGTTTCATCGTATAACCAAGGTACAGCTTTGGTGCTCTTGTACGGAAACGGAGATGGGGTCGAAATGACAAGCTGGTTCATTGATGGTGGAGACATAGGTATCTTAACTGGATCATACGGGATCTGCAGCGGGATAGAAGTATGTCCGTACATATTGTCCCATTCTTCCTCATCGCACGGTATGGTCAATGGTGTGCGGTTCGAATTGTCAATTGGGATCCAAAGCTCATATCCATCATCATATGGTATCTCCAATGTTTCGAACGGAATTTCAAGAGTAGCAACTTCCTCAATCTTTGATAGTTGTTCTGCTACTAATACACCCTGCTCAATCAGGCCTTGTATGCCTTTCTTCAGCTCAGCGCATCCTTGAGATCCGTCCATGCAAACATGGCAATTAGTTGGACATCCTGGGTAAATGTTTTTCAACAAGAGTTGCTCCTTAATAGTGGAAAGTGGGGTCCTCAATTTCTCAATATCCGAAATTAATCGGATCCCCTTAGAGCCTTCAATCATGTTTGTTGAGTGGTGAGGTGGCATTGGATTAGATTTGATGTTCGGCGTATTTCGGGTAAAGTTTATCGCTTTGGAGTCGATAAGATTTTGCACAATGTATTTTAAAGCTTTACAATTCTCGATGCTATGGCCCGGGGCGCCAGAGTGGAATTCGCATCTCGCATTTACATCGTAGCCGTAGGGGAGAACAGCCGGAGGATCTTTCATTTCCCTAAGTTGAACGAGACCTTCTTTCAACAAGAACGGAAGCAATTTGGCGTAAGTGGACGGAATTGGATCAAGCCTCCTTTCTGGCTTTCTCTGCCCTTGATACTGATTTTGTCTTGGTTGATAAGGTTGTTGTTGTCGATTTTGCTGAGGCACAGGCTGATTTGCCGGAATAGAAAGTGGTTGCTGTGGAGCGATGGCAGCAATGTGGTGATAACCTTGGTGAGTTCTCCTTCCATTGGTGAACACTGCACTAGCTTCGCCTTCCCTTTTCTTAACGAAACCCTGATAAGGCTTCTTGACCCCGCTTGCAGATCCGCCTGCATTCTGAATTTTTCCCGCCTTCATGAAACTCTCTAATCTCTCTCCAGCCATAACAAGTTCAGAAAACACCGTGGAAGTTGAGGATGCTAACCGCTCAAAGATCGGTCCTTGTAGCGTGCCCATGAATAGGTCTGTCAGTTCCTTTTCCATCAGTGGAGGTTATACCCTTGCAGCTACTCCCCTCCATCTCTGCGCGAAGTCCTTAAAACACTCATTCGGCTTTTGAGTCAAATTCTGAAGCTGCATACGATTCGGAGCCATGTCAGTATTATACTGATAATGCTTCACGAAAGCGTCTGCTAACTCTTTCCAGCTTCTTACGTTGGATCGTTCAAGGTGCATATACCATTCTAGGGATGCCTCTGTTAAGCTATCTTGAAAGAAATGGATTAGTAGCTTCTCGTCATCAGAATAGGCGGCCATCTTCCTGCAGTAAGACCTTATGTGGGTCTTAGGACAACTGTTACCCTTGTACTTCTCAAAGGTTGGGATTACAAACTTTGGAGGTATCTTAACTCCGGGTACAAGACATATTTCAGCGGCATCCAGTCCCAAAACATCGGGGCCTTGCAATGTCTTCACCATCTCCTGTAAAGCATTAAACTTCTTCTCTAATTCGGCGGTCTGTGGTCCATACGCTTCACCTGAATTCTCATAGAAACCTTCATGATCATCGTACTGGACTTGTGTTGGGATCGTAGTACCATGAGGATGAGTCGTACCGACTGGCGGAGGGACGGTGTTGATAGGTACGGCGCCGGCAGAAGTAGGAATTGCCCCAACAGGGGTTGGGGTGGCATCAACAGGAATTGGAATTGCACCACTTGCATTGGGAACTGCACCAGCCAAAGTCTGATTAGCGCTCCTCTCCGCTGCTTGTCTCATCTCCTCTTGACTTCTGGCCATATTCTGAATCACCTCCATGAGTTGATTCATCTGCGTTTTCATGCCTAGCATCTCGCTCCTCATAGTAGCCTGGTCTTGTTCTATCTGATCCATGATTCTCTTCTGGCTATTCCTGGTGTTATACCGATGCCGTGAAGTCAGCTTGCTTTACTCTTTCTGAAAGGTGTAAGCGGTGTGTAAGATCGGGTTGTAGGAAATGCAAAAAGAAAAATGCGCAAACGTATGCAAAATGCTCGAGAGACTTTCGAGGCCTGTGATTATCATTGGTATCATAGAATCATGACTGAATAATAAAGAAGTGCACAATTTGGACCAAAAAGCAATCTTTCATTAATTTTAGAAAAAAAATTCATACAGACAAAAGCTGAATAAGCCGAAACTACAAGTCGTGCTACAAAAGATAACTGAATAACTAAAATTCTCTCTTTTGGAGACGTTCTTCAAGCTTCTTCGTCTCAAACATGAACCTCCTAACCATTTGGTCGCAGAGCTGGATAAAGTGGTGAACAGAAGGGGGGATATCATTCCCTTCCAAGTCTTGAATGGCGCTTTCCAACCTCCATGGGATATCACGGATCATGAGGTTGCAATGCTCCACCAAATTGTTGTACCTAGCACGACACATATCTAGAGTCGACTGGTAATAACAAATAGAATCCACATGGGTGTCTAACAACTCATTGAGCTGAGCCTCCTTCTCGAGCCACTGCGCACTGTCTCTTTGCAAAGCCTCGAAACAATTCCTCCACAGAAGGGCTGTTTCTTGGGCAGTTTCCAATTCTTGACATTTGTTATTCCACAGGTCAGACGTGACATATGAGTCTTTCAATGCCTCCTCTTTGAGTCTTCGTTCATTTTCCGCTAGGGTCAAGGCATTTCTCAGTCGTTCTTCAAGATCCCCAATATCGGCCTCAAGATTCTCTCGTATTTCCTTCTTTTCGGCAGAGGCTATTTCAAAGAGGTGCCACGCCCTATCACAAGAAGCTTTGGTGTCCTTTAAGCGTTGTCGGAGAGTTGTTAATGATGCATCAGCCCCTTCGTAACCCTGTTGGTACCTGACTCTCAGATCTGTTTCTAATTTTAGCTTCTTGCTACTTTCAGCTGCTTGATCCTGTTCAAACTCCACCTTTCTTTTGTACTGACCACTCTCCACCTTTGCTTGGTGGACTTCATTCTGAAGGTCCTGGTTCTCCTTAGTCAATCTCTCCACTATTAGCTTCAGTTTTTCATACTCTTCTATGGACACATGAGTGGGAACAGGAGGTGCTTCTTGCATAGAGGGCTCTAAGGGAAATGGTAACGACCTTTCAGCTACTCTAGCTAGTAACCACCGGTTGTATGGCTCCTTTGCCACGCAATTCTTCGCTTTTAACTCCTTCCTCCCCTTTGTATGAATCTTACCCCAAGCCTTAGCAATCTTCCTGACAAACGCAGGGTCCTCTGATGTGGCTAGCAAAAAGAAACTCTGAACCTTCTCTGCTTCGGGCTCGCCCTCCATAGCATAGCCCAACTGACGTAATGCCATGACTGGGTTATAATTAATACAACCGGCCCTACTGATCAAAGGTACATTACTGAATTCTCCACAACTAAAAATGATTTCAACATCATAGTACTCAGGAGAGTACCAAGCAATATCACTAGCTTCTAGAGACATGATGCGTTGAGACCATTTTAATTTCTTCTTGTTTTCTATGAACGGCCCTTTCTTGGGTAAATGAGAAGCATACCACTTGTATAGTAGGTGAGAGCAGCATTGGATCATTCCCGCCTTCTTTTCACTCCTCCAATGAATAGAGTGATAAACATCGGCAAGGAGTGTAGGGATGGGATTCTTCTGCATGAAGAGAACGATGGCAGTGATGTCTATGAAATTGTCCACATTTGGAAAGAGGACAATCCCATAAATCATTAGAGCAACGCTTATTCCGAACTTTTCCCAATCTTCATCCACCTTGTATTGAGCAGCCTTTTCTAGCAGAAATTTCAATGGAAAACCCTGAACTCCCCCTTTACTGGTTAGACCCTCCTTGACTTCCTCTTTGGTCATATGTAGAGTAAGAGCAATGGCAGGGGGTTTTGGTTCTTCTTCCAAGCCTGTGTATATAGGTTGATCCTTAATCTTGATGTTCAAAATGTGAGAATATTCCTCAAGAGTAGGGGCCAACTGATAGTTTTGAAAAGTGAAACATCTGAGAGGTGCATCATAGAACTGAGCCATGGCGAACAAAGCCCAAGTATCGACCCTAGAATGGAGGAGATCAAGCAATTTCCCATACTTCCCCTGAAAGTTGATCTTAATAGCCTTTGGTACGTCAATCAGAATGTCTTGAATTAGTTCCAGCTTTGGTTCTCTAAACTTGATGGAATTTGTGCTTCGCTTTCTTTGGTCAGTCATTGTATTCACCAATACCTGAGATAATCACAGTCTCTTAAGTCCCTTGATATGCGAGAAATGATATGCAATGCAATGTTTTATGAATGCACATGATAAAGAGCACAAAGCGAGATCAAGATCACTGGTCCTGCAAAACAACACAAAATGTTTCTCCCATCGGGTGGGTCATCTATTGGTTCGTAAGAGGGCATCCCAAAGGCTTTTAAACAAAGTCCCATGCACTAGCCCTCGAAAGTTTTCCATCATAACGACTACTCGTAAGACGGTAATCCCTCCAAAGGATGAACACAGAGTCATGTCTCAGCAACCTTTGGAATAAGGTTCTACAAAGGTCCTCAGAGTCGCGGACTCCCACGTCGGAAATAAAGACGTCATTACGACTACATGTAAGACATAATCATTCCAACGGGGTCTCATCTGAGCGGTGGAATTCGATCCAACTCAACGAGTCCTAAGTCTCGCAAATCAGAAAGAACCCACCTCCTATCTTAGTGTGTACTTGAAAGCTCGGGTAGAAAGCCTTATCTCACAAACCATCCAAATAAACCCAACAGTTAGTGAACATAACATAATAAAAAATAAAAGCAAATAAAACACAAACATGACAAACAAAATAGGCTTGGCTCGCTAGGGGTCCCCAGCAGAGTCGCCAGCTGTCGCTACTCGAAAAAATGCGTCGCGCAACGACGGGAAGGCGAAAAAGATAGACAGAAGAGTCGCCACCGAACTTTATTTATCCCATGAGGGGAAAGGAAAATATCGAGAAAACCTTAAGAAAGAAATGGATAAGATGGTCTCGCGACCAAGAACGGGTTCGGAAGCCGGTTATGCGAGGGGAAGGTATTAGCACCCCTCGCATCCATCGTACTCGATGGGAACCTTTTGTTTGTCGATGTGTGAATTTATTTGCTTAAATATTATGTTATAAAAGTGTTCCAAAAGATGGGTAGAAAAGGGTTAGAAATAGAAGAAAGAGAAGTAACGAGGGAAGAAGAGAGAAAGAACAGACTCGGTAGGACTTCGCGGTCCTAGGCCTACGTATTCTCAACTGATATGAGAAAGTCAGAGTCGACGTAGTTCGGGGCTACAGATATAGGGGGAATGTGCTCGGCAAGGATTGTGGCCCTTGTGCCTACGTATCTTTACTTGAAAAAAGTAAAGAATCAGAGCAGCCGTAGTTCGGCCTACGGTGTGTTGATGTTTTTTATGGATGATGCTATCGTGCGCATTCTAGCAGTTAGGTGTTTTGCTGCTCGCTCGTTGGAGACTTAGGCGTTACCTGTTTGCGGTAGAACGGACGTAACATATCCTTTGGAAAGATTGATTAGTTTTCGCCACGCGGGGCAAGAAGTCACGTTTGATTGATTGGATTGTTTTTAGGGGGGCGAGACAAGTCCTCAGATAGTAACCCCTACGGGTAGTACCCAATTCTTTATCTCAAAGTTTTTTGTTATAAAAGGGTGTGGCGAACGAGGCGTCTTCGTATTGAAAGACGAGCGTCGAAACCACCCTCACTACAGTGGGCATCCCTACGCTCGGAGAAGAAGAGGTCTACACCCAATCCTCTCTCTTTAATTCAATGCAAAGAGAACTTCGTTCTCTTATTAAAGATGTTTTTGGTTTTGAATGGTAAGTGCTTTGCGACAGAGAACCCTACGGTAAACGTCAGCACTCGGGATAGGAGAAGGCCTACGCCTAACCACTCCACGACCATTCAAGTTTTTGTTGTGAAAAGATTTGAAAATGCACTCGGTACGAGACCGAGGTTTTAGGTGAAAAGGGTTACGGAAGGAATGTGAAAGCGAGATGGTGGATAAAGAGATATGTGATGGATAAAGTTACGTCTTCGTATCGAAATACGAGTATCGAGACCACCCTCACTACAGTGGGCATTCCAACACTCGGAGAGGAAGAAAGTCTACACTTAATCCCCTCTTTTAATTCGGTACAAAGAGAAATCAAATTATTATGGTTTGAAAAAGGGCTCGGTACGAGACCGTGGTTTTTGTGAGGAAATGTTGGAAGCGTCTTTGTATTGACAGACGAACGTCGAGATCACCCTCACTACAGTGGGCATCCCTATGCTCGAAGAAGAAGAGGTCTACACCCAATCCTCTCTTTGGCTCAACACAAAGAATCGATTTTAAGGAGATGAGATTTGAAAATGGATGGGAAACGTCTTTGTATTGAAAGACGAGTGTCGGAACCACCCTCACTACAGTGGGCATCCCAACACTCGGAGAGGAAGAAAGTCTACACTTAATCCCCTCTTTTTAATTCAATGCAAAGATAATTTGATTTTGAAAATTGTTTGACAAAGTTTTTGAATCGAGGCGGGACAGGTGACGAAGAGAGAAAATAGGTGGTCTCAGATCCAACATTACTCATCAATAATTTGACTGGTAATGAATTACGGAGGTCTCGTCATCGACCAGAAAAGTGGAACAAAATGTCCAATATCAAATGAGAAATGGAAAATGAAATATAACTCCAAAAAAAAATATTCTAATATTATAAACTATAAAATAACATGATATTTACATAATACAAAATAATAAACCTTTACAACTTGATAAAAAATATATATATTAATATTCAAACCGTTTGAAAAGCTGATATATAAAATATAAAAATTAGTTTACATAAAATATTTACAAAGTTAAATAAAATAAAAGAATAATAATTTACTACTCTAAGCAAAAACAGAGGGGGTAAAAGAAAATAAATAGGTGTATACAGCATATTTAGACGGGCCTAAAACTCAACCCACAACCATACCAATAACCAAATTAAAGGAGGGTGCAACAATACTATGAAAGGTGTGAATAGAAAGCCTGATTGGGCTTTAACATGTCAACAACATCAATGGCCCATGGATAAGGGAGCGGGTCGCCCAGACTTCACCCGGACTGGGTTCCACTTGACCCAGACCCGGTTTATCATATAAACAACAAACCCTAGTAAAACAAATAGGAACGGGACGGCTGGGAATCGCAATACACCAACTCGAAGAAAGGAAGTCCGTTTCTCTTTTCCAAAATCAAACTTGCAGGAAGATGAATACAAGAAAAATGCATCGCGAAAACATCATCGCGTCAGAAACAAGAACAAATGAACACGCAAATCAACCTTCTCTTTAAAATGAAACCGAAACAGGATGGGGATCATCAAAATTCCTTCTCAAAAATCAATTCGAAAAAAAATAAATCTTCCAAGTTCCTATTTATTCTATCATGGTTGTCGGTTGGGTTCTGTTCGAGTACCTCTGGGTAAGCTTCAATGGTGGAAACGAAAAACGGGTTGTGTTCGGTTTTGGAGAAATCAAGATTGAATGGGTTTCTAGCGGTTCGGTTGAGAAGATGAAATGGTGGTATTCTGAAAGTTTGCGAGAGAAGCGGGTTTCAGATGAATTTGATGGTTTGATCTGGGTTTTGAGGTGAAAGGGTTTGGGTTTATCGCAGGTTGATGTTTCGAAGGAGGTTGAATCGAAGGTTTGAAAAGGATCTGAGTTCAGATGAAGGTGAAGTTCTGGGTTTGAATTTTGTTTCACGGTTTGGTTTTCGAAGTTGGTGTTGAGTGATTTTATGGGCTTGGAGGTTTGAATCAATGGGGATTTGTTGTGGTTTTCTGTTAAAGAGGTTAGTTTGGAAGGTTTGAAGGCCAGATATGGTGAATCTGAGAAAATGGATTAAGGAGGTTTTTTTCTGGAAATGAAATTTGAACGGTAATGTGAAGAAGGTGATGACTGAAGGTGGTTGAAGAACGACGGAAATCAATGGTGGATGGGGATGAGTTTATGGTGTCCATTTTTGGAACGGAGAAGATGAAACGATGCTGAAGGTTAGTTGATTTGAAGTTGATGTAAAAGATGTTGAGCTTTCTGGATAGGTTGCTGTTCGAAGGTTGATGAAAGGAAATGGGGGTGTTTGCATTGAGAAGAAAACGAGTTGTTTAGAAGTTAGAAAAATGGGTTTTTGTTGAAGGTTTAATGGCGGCTAAGATTGTTGGTGGAGATAGGGATGAGTTTGGACGAGGGAGCTGGGGGGCTGGCCTTGTGACTAGGGTTTGGAGGTTCCTTTTTATCCACAACAAAACACCGCCTCTCTCTCGCAGGCTCGTCATCAGAAAACAAAGCGACAATAATTTAAAATCATGAAGACAAAGAAAAAGACAATGGAATACTTACAGAGCTGGAGCGAATCCGACAGGTTCTCACGCTAGTGATGAAGAGCTTGGATGATGCAAAGCTTCTTGTTGCACCGATGCAACCAGATTATCAATCGAAAGCAGATAAGCTCCTTTTTCAAATCTCTCTTTTTCAGTTCTTTATGTGTGTTTTCGTGTTATGATGGTTGACTATGGTGGTTTGTCTTATGACAGTTGAATGGGAAGAAAGTGAAGATGAATTTGGTGAAGAGCTTGGGGGCTGTGCAGCAAGAGTTCTAGGTTTTTTTCTCTCAGCCTCCTTTCTGAATGAATAGTCACAAAATATATATCACATGAGATTAGGGTTTTGCTTATGTTTGTATCATCTCTGCTATCACTTTATGATGTCAAGATTATGTCTTTCCATTTTAGTAAATCTGGCTCTGCTGTCCTGTTTTTCTTGTCTCTAAAATTTTATTCATTTAAATTGAAAATATCTGATATTTTTACCCTGAATTTTCACTGCTTTGTTTGTGATTTTTTTACTGCTTTGATTTGTGCTGATGGGGCAATTTGCTAACTTCAAATGCACTCTGACTTATCACAGTTCCATCTTCTACATAATCCAACCACGCAAGATCATCTGATGAACCTGCCTTTTTATTTGGAACACTGTCGAGCGCTTGCATTTGTTGAGACTCCTCAACGGTAACCAAATTAAGTGGAGATAAGTCCTCTTTATTGGCCATGCTGTTTACTTCTTCAGACCCTAATACCGTACAATCAGCAGAAGAAACCACCATTTCTCCAGGTACTGATATGATAGACTGATCAGGGCAAGATGATTCATGGCTCGATGATTGGCTAGGTACATTTCGAACGGGTAAGGGATCAGCATCCCTGTTAGCTTTGACTCGAGCCTTTCCTAGTCTTTTGGTGGAAGTCTAGTCTTTTTGGACCTGGATATTTGTTTGGAAACATTAGAAGGGGGGAAATCTTGAGAGACACCTTTGGTTATGTTCCCAGCTAAAGAAGCAGGTAGTTCTTGCAGGTAGAAGTGAATAGCTTTATAGTGGAGTTCCATACTGGACACTTTAACTATAATATCTTTGAATTGCATGTGGTCTCATGCTTCAGGAGAGTGATTCATTACAGTAGTTGCAGCATTATCAAACTCATCATATTGGATGTACAAGTATGTAAGTTCTTTCTAGTGCTGCAGCTTATCACATGTTCGAATGTCCTTTGGATTATTAAGTCGGCTTGAGAACAACTTAATGTGTTCCATTAGCTTCTCCGAGCGATATCTGAATGATGACATTGAGACCACAAATCTGAGCTAAGCGGAATTCCTCAGCATCAACAAAGAGCTCTTGGCTTCTACTTCTTGACACTGTACGAAACATCAAAATTTCACACTGATCTTGAGTCATATATGTTTGCAGCTTTCTTTTTTTTTTTATGTGTTGTCATTTTGACGATGTTGTTCGCAGGTCTGGTTGTTACGCGTGATGGGTAATTGCACCATGATTCGTGCGCTATTGAGGTGTTGTTATAAAGCTTCACCGAAGATCTTACCGGTCTTGAGGCACAATCAGGTTATGAGAAATTTGAGGTTGCCTGCTAAGTCACCACAACCTACACAGGCTGCTGCACTTTATCCTCTTCTGCTGATATTATGGGTACAACATGTGGGATGCGAAGTCGCTCCATAATGGTCGTTGGCTTTGGGTGAAATTGCTGCGCACGGTTGTGATGGTCTACAGCTGTTTTGAGGCCCTTCATAATGCTTGTAACAGGTGAGGTTTGTTGTTGTGAGGCAGTGGAAAAAGCTTGGGATATGTATGTTTTTTTTCGCAGAAATTTTACAGGTCAGGACATGGTTCGTACGGTGTTATGCGTATACCCATCTTTTCTTTATGTTGTTGCGAATGGTTGCCTGCCTTTTGTTTCCATTGTGAATCGTACTTTTTGTAAAAATAGCACCCCATTTCTTGTACAAATTTTGTTGAAGTTTATGAGTTCCTTGATTTGTTTGTTTTTTTTTTCTCTTCTAATTCAACTGGACAATTGTTGCTGCTTCAATTTTGTGATTGTGCAGGTTCTATCCGAATCGGAAGGATTCACGAAAACGGTTTGTAGAATGGTACGTGTACAAGATCAGATTTGTTGCGTGATATCTTAGTGTTGGTGCTGCTGCGTGAAATGGGCCACCGTCAACTTTACGTCGTTATTTTAATGTGTTGCTGGTGACTTTGCAGGTCAGAGTAGCCATGGTGTTCAATCTGTTGCTCTTTCTGGTGGATACGTTGATGATGAAGACCATGGTGAGTGGTTCCCTTTTACTGGCAGTGGTGGAAGGGATCTCAGTGGTAACAAATGTACCAACCAAAAATCAGTCCTTTGATCAGCAGTTTGAGAACATGAATGAGGCTTTGAGAGTCAGCTGCAGAAAGGCTATCCAGTTCTTGTTGTAAGGTCCCACAAGCTAGAGTTTCTACTGCTCCTGCCTCGATCACAATTCCCGGTGTGTGTGGAAAGATTGAGCAAAACTGTCACTGCATCCTTCTCAAATTTTTTTGAAACTTTGAATGAAGAAGTTGTGGGGCCACTGCTCATGTAATCACTCGGGTGCCACATATGAAGATTAGGACTTATATGTACCTCTCAATTTTATTTTACTTTAGAAATGTAACAAAGACTTAGTGAATGGAATATGAGCTTTGTAGCAATTTTGAAGGTTTTTGTGTCAAATGGACCCATTTTTTTTTTTAATGTATTTTTTTGGTTTGTAATTCAGATGGGCTTGAAATAAACTCTTACCACCCATTATTGATTTGAACTTGATTTATCTTGAATGTCACTTGGTTTATGATTAATACTTGAAATTCCCAAGCAATATTGTGCTTGTTCATGGATGGAAGTAGAAAGAAAAGCCACTTGCACCACAATATCATTCCTGAATCTCTAAAAATAACTCATGCTGAAATTTTCCATTCGAACCAAACTCTTCACTATTGGTAAAAAAACCTGCCTTGCAAATGAATTGAACCCTGATAACCTTTACCCATGAAACACCTGACTTTGCCATAGCCTGATGAATTGAGAACAAGTAAAAATACTCGTTTGACCAAAATGAGGTCAAACTTCATTTGAATTCCAACCATTACTACCCTTGACCTGATCGCTTAGCTTGACGACTTGATTTTGACACAGAAACCCTAATTCGAACCTTGACCACACAATACCTGAATTAATGCATCCTAAAAGCAACAACATATTTTTTTGGATTTTTCTGAATGATGGTTAGTGGGTAAAGGTATAGATGGAGGGCAACTACATGGGTAGGGAAAATTTGAGGTATGACAGAAGGTGGTTGGATTAATCTTTCCCATGTGTAGCTCTCTTTATTCTGGTGAGGAGCTCACAGACTCTTCGCAGATCGCAGTTTTTCTCTTTTAAGATCCCTAACTTTTGCCTAGACCGCTCTTTCGGGTTTTCAGTCTACCGGGATACCCTTTCTCTTGCCTAAGTTGCCCCTAAGGGTTTTCAACTTATCGGGTATTCTATTTTTTTTTATTTTAACCCTAATTTTTCCCTGGACTCTTTCTTTTTATTGTCCACCGGGTTTGCTTTCAAGCGTAGTATTTTTTGACTGCGTCTGGGTTTACAGGGGATGACAGATCTTCACCGTCCATGTTGGATAATATCAAGGCTCCTCCGGAGAAAACCTTCTTCACAACATATGGACCCTCATAGTTCAGTGTCCATTTGCACCTTGGGTTTGTGTGGATTGGCAGAATCTTTCTCAATACCAAGTCTCCTACTTCGGAATCTCGGGGGAAAACTTTCTTGTCAAACGCCTGTTGCACCCCAAAATTTGCCTAACCTTTTTCTTGCTTGGTTTATGTTTCATTGCATTAGCATTGCATTAGTCTAGCATTTGCATAGCATATCATTGTTAATTTATAAGGGGATCAAGTGTGGTTTATATCAAAAGGATCCTATCTAGAAGTCTTATTCAAGCTTGAGAGGTAACCAAAGTCACCAGAAAGTGGGTTGTGTTCTTGAGAAGTTTGAATGTTGGTATGTGGTTCATCTCCTAACTTAGGGGACCAATTGAAGACCATCAGTGGGTTGTGAAGCCTTGATCATAGATAGATTATGGATAGGGCTCATGGTGTGCCTTGAGGGTCATGGTGAAGCTCAGTCGAGTCATTATGCTAAGTATGAAGAGCCACAATTAAGGGTGTTGCAATTAGGGTTTTCATTTGAGTAACCTTGAGTCAACTGTGAAATTGAAGGAGATTAAGACTCATTTCTAAGTCTTTGTTATCATGGAAAGTTGTGTTGATATATATGGGGTGGTATTCCAAGATCAATTCAAGAAGAATTCAAAGTGTGAGGAGTTGCTAAACTAGGGTTCTCAGGGTAAAGTCCCCTATTTAGTGCCTGGCTTCAAGACCACTTAACTCAAGATACAAGTTTCATCTCAACTTTTGGCCAACATGTAACTTGTAGAGCATGTTCTTAGCTTTAATTTGACTACTATAAGTCTTCCATATGATTTATAGAACTCAAGTTATGATCCAGACAAGTTACAAGTCATCAGATGAATGTGAAATTTGTCTGCAAACGTCAACTAACTTCCAAGGACCTTTTGACCTAGAAGGATGTTTTTCCTCAACTTTTGGCCAACATAAAAGTTGTAGGTCTTGCTCTTAGCTTTCCAAATTGTACTAGAAGTCTTCCATCTGGTTTGTATAACTCAAGTTATGAGGTTTACAAGTCAGGGGTATTTTGGGAAAGTGAGATTATAGGTCATTTGGCATTATAGGTCATTTTAACTATCTTGCTCACTTCAAATGAAGTTTTTTCCAACACAAAACTTTCTCAAAATGGGATTTTAAGGTCAACCATGTATTCATGAGGCATTGATTTTGCTTAGGGCAAGACTTGGTTTGAAGAAATTTCACAAAAGGGGAATTTAAAGGCATTTAAGTTGAAAAATCCAAATTAATTCATATGTGCTCAAGACAATGCAAATGAGTGCTCATTTTGACTAGAAATATCATTTTGAACATAATGACAATATTAGAAAGTCAATTTGGGGCGTATTTCATGACATTTCACTTTGTTACTTCATGAATAAGTAACACATTAAAGGTTGGTCATATGATACAAAAAAAGACTCAATTTGATCCCTACACTCTCACCAGGTCACAAGGAGGTCAGGTGAAGCTTCTTGGAGAAGGAATTGACTCAGATTCGTGTACACCATGATTGAATTTTCAAGCAAAAGTGAAAATTTGGATATCACTGTTTGGGCTTTCCATGGGCCTCTAGAACTTTCCAATCCATTCTATATAAGTTCAGAAAGAGGTTAGGATCAGGGTTGGTGATCATTTGCAGCTAGAGCCAGAGATTGCAGAGGGAATTTGCAAGCTTCAAGTGAAAATCGTGTTTTCAGATTGGGTGCATTTCAGAGCAAATCAAGGTGTCCAATAGCTTTATCATTGATCATTGAAGAAATCTGCACAAGATTGGAGTGAGAATCACAGTGCAAGTGCCTCAATTTCAAGCTACAAACCAGGTATACACTTTTCACGATTGCACTGATTCTAGGATGATCTAGCTTGATTTGATCTGAGGTTAAGCATTAGGAAGATGACTAGATGGTTTTAGGATAGAAACTTGGAAGTTTAGAGACAATTCAAGGTGTGAACAACTTTCTGTTTGGATGCGAATCTCTCTGATCTTGAGGTGTTAGCTTGACTTAGATAGTTTAGGATGATCTATGATGAATGAGGAGAAGATCTGTGGCTTAATTTTGAGGTTTGGTGATGATCCATGACTTGATGTATTTTAGATTCTTGATCGGGTTTTGAAATCTAGGAGGAATTAGGAGAAGCTGATGCCATATTTGGATTCAGGAGGAAAAAAATAAGAAGAACGATATAATTTTTGTTCATTTTGGTGATGGTTCCATGACCTGTAACTTTGGCTTCATCGGAGAAGACGGTGGCTCAGCCACCAGAACCACCGTTTGGTTCATCTGAGTTTTTCCCTCCATCTGAGTTAGAAAGGTAGACGATGAACTACAACCATTAGATCAGTGGAATTTGAAGACTTAGTCATGAGATCGTACGCACGAGAATCACTCTTAGAGTTGGACTTTGACCAAGCGAAACGCAGCGCTTCATTTATGCGCTGGCAAGCCCTGAGCCATTGGATGCCTTGACAAAGTCTCCAGATCCAACTGTCCTCTTATTTTCTCAGCTTTTATTTTCCTTTTATTCATTTTTGATTTATTTTAATTGCTTTCTCCATTTTTAATTCATAATAATTCCATTATTGATCAAAAAAATAAAATAAAAATATGTGGATGCTCCTGATTTTATTTCTGATTTTCTGGTGCTTTTAGATTTTACTTTCATGCAATTTTCAATTTAATTTGATTTTTTGCATTTTCTTTAATTCTTTAATTTTCGCATATTTCCTTATTTTCTTGCTGATTTTTGTTTGAGTGATTGGTATAGAATTTAAGTGAGATTTTTGGCTGGATGCTAGTATAGATATGCATGATCCCTTAGGAATTATCTCATATTTTTTAGATAACTTTAGGTTCTATTTTGGATTAGGTTCCCATGACCTTCCATTTTAGGGTTCCCATTTGACACTTGGTGATTTAGGAATTCTTTAGTGGCCTTCCCTTTAGATTCAATCCCTGGTCTTTCTACTATAGATACCTAATACATCTAGGTTCCCTTAGAAAATTTTATAGGATTTTAGAAGTAGTTTTGGTATTTTAAATAGATTTAAAACTTAGGCTAGTTTTAATATGCTTCTAACATGACTTCTCCTTTAGAATGACCTCAATGGTGGCCCATAGCATAAGCTAAATTTTCCATTCCTTTTGGATAGTTCTTTAGACATATAGGGGCTTATGTTTGCTTGATTGTGGTGTTTGGTTGGGTGTTTAGACCTCCTTTTAGTAGCTTTCTTGTAGCTTAATCAATTAGGGTTTAGGAAGAGCTTTAGTTTTGATTTCTCTTTCTTCAAATAAACATGGATTGCCTTGATTGCTTTCCATCCTCATCCAATGATTCAAGGTCCCTATATGGAAGCCTCATCCCTCCTTTGGAAGGATGTGTGGCATATCACAAAAGGTAGAACCTTTGAGGATGCCTATCTCAGATGTATGGTTGAGTGTCATGGTGGATTCCCTTGGTTTCCATCATGCTTCCCATCATCATGCAATAATCTTGATGTTAACTCTCTTCTATTTTGTTGGAGCTTGTTGAAGCTTGAAGATGGAGCTTTCATTTCCTTCTCTTGAGGATGGCTTAGACTTGAAGTTGATTACAGACTGTGGATTTGTTTTACTGTTAGACTGCTTTGCTGTTGAGCTGTTTGTCTGCTGTATTTTTTGATTGCTTGACTGTTGCTTGTGTGATTGTTTGGTGTGTTGCATTAGACTAGGCCTCATGTAGATGATTATAGGCCTAAGAGCATCCTAAAGGTTGAGCTGAGCTCCCTTTTCTTGTCTGCATTAGAGGTTGAGTCTGTCTCCCTCTACTTGTCTGTTACTGTGTGGCTTTGCTTGTTGGCTTAAGGTTGAGTCTGTCTCCCTTACCTGTGTTGTGTGTTGCCTCTGGCTTGTTTGCTTTAGAATTTGAGTTTGGCTCCTTCTGCTTGTATTGTTGCATTGCATGCATTTTACTTACAGTTATTTCTTTCAGTTTATTTCTTTCAGTTTATTTCTGTTGCTGTTGCTTTCCTTTGCCATGTTCCCCTAGGAACTCTAACTTCTCTTGTTCAAGAGAAGTTATGACAGACATTAGGGTTCTAACCATGCATGATAACATTAGGTAGTTCCCTCCTAACCTCAATCGTAGGATCAACTTTGCATGACAACTTTAGGATTGGATCAGTTCCCCTTTAGTGCGTCCTTTCTCTTCTCATCTTCAAACAAATAAAAATACAATAATAAAGGTTAATTGATGTCGTACGCTACGAGCCATAAGCTACTTGAGAAAGGGTTGTTGGAGAGTTTCTTTTCAACAACTTGGATGTTTAGTATGGCACCCTTTGGGTGACATGCGACGCATTCACTCTCAGGTCATAGTTGTCGCTTGCGCGAAAATAAGGTGCCGGCATGACAGAAGAGTCGCCACCTTTCGTTATTTATCCCTCAGAGCGGGAAAGGAAACGATCGGAAAAACCTGACGCATAAGGGTAAGACAAGGTCATCGCAACCATTGTCTGGGTTCGGGAGTCGGTTACGCAAGGGGAAGGTATTAGCACCCCTCACGTCCGTCGTACTCGACGGGATCCTCGCTTGTTTGTTTACTTGGACGGGTTGGTTATAATCTATCTACCTATCGAGGCTGGCTGAAAAAGAAAAGAAAAATGACTCGGCAAAGCATCGCACTTTATGCCTACGTATTCCCACTGACTTCGGTAAGATTCTGCGCAGTCGATCCGGACGGCTCAAGCTCTATCTTCTGACCATTACAATAAACTTCGGCGCCATAATGCCATGGAACGGCATTGGTACTCTCGAATGGGATTGGTCCGGCCCTGGTGATGGTGATAGAAGGCGGACGGGGCGCAGAAATAGTAATAGGGTGACGAGGAATAGTAATGGTAGCAACTTCGTCTGCCTGCTTCAGCACGACTTCCCCTGATGCACTCTCAACGCTCCGGCTGAACTGCAAAATACCCTCGGCCATCAGACTTTGGATACCTTCGATCAACTTCTCACACCCGTCAGGAAGTGTAGCACAAGCCATACACATCTCTCCACATCCAGGAAAGAAGCCCTTCTTCAGCAACTTGGCCTTGACAAAACTCAACGGCGTCTTCAGATCTTTGACATCGGTCAGCAGGTCTGAATTCTCCTCAGTGATAACAGCATTCACTCCGCCCCCCCTATGATGAGGCATTGGATTCTTGGTGACGTTGGGCACGCTGTCAGAAAAGTTGATAACCTTGGCGTCCACCAAGTCCTGGACTTTGTGCTTAAAAGCTTTACAATTCTCAACTGTATGGCCGGGTGCCCCCGAGTGAAATTCACAAGTAGCATTAGCATCATACTCTGGTGGTGGTGCCCCTGTCAAGGGAGCCATTGTCCTTTTATGAACTAATTGGAGCTGAAGCAACGTCTGCAGAAGCTGTGCATACGGCATAGGAGGAGTTTCCAAATGACGGTTTGCTAGGGGACCCCGATTCTGATATCTCTTATATCCCTGATTATTCTGTTGCTGGGGCTGCTGCTGCGGCTGCGGGGGTGCAGCTGGGATGTTTATGCTAGCGATCTGAGACTGAGGGCCCTTGCCCTTTCTCCTAGCATTAGTGATAGCACTGGCATCTCCCTCTCGGCGCTTGCCAGTATAGGGTTTCTTGCTAGCTCCTCCAGCTGAGGATGATTCGCCCTGAATTTTTCCGATCTTTATACCGTTTTCAACATGCTCGCCCAACGTGATGAGGGCCGAGAATGTTCCAGACATGCCACTGATCAGCTTCTCATAATAGACTCCAGGAAGGGTAGCCACGAACATTTGTACCAACTCACGCTCAACCATCGGTGGTTGAACCCGAGCAGCCAATTCACGCCACCGCTGGGCGTACTCTTTGAAGCTTTCATTGCTCCGCTGCGAGAGATTCTGAAGCTGAACTCGGTTGGGAGCCAAGTCGCTATTATATTGATAGTGGAGAACAAACGCTTCTGCAAGATCTTTCCAGGTGCGCACAGCAGCGGGTTCCAAACCCATATACCATTCGAGCGATGGACCAGAAAGACTATCCTGAAAGAAGTGCATCAGCAGCTTCTCATCGTCAGAATAAGCGGACATCTTTCTATAATAAGATCGGAGGTGAACACGGGGACAAGTGGTGCCCCTATACTTCTCAAAGATAGGCACCTTAAACTTGTGAGGTACTTTAAAGTCAGCAATCAACCCGAGTTTGGCCATGTCAACGCCCAATGTATTCTGATTTTCTATGTCTCTCATTTTATCTTCCAGCGCCTTGAACCTGAGTCGAGCCTCAGCAGTCAATTCAGCCTCTGCACCTCTCTGAGAGAATATGTCATCCTGATGGTCCTCCAGCCACGGCTGAGGCACCACCATATTTCCTGCACCAACATTGCCGTTGACCGGCCCCATGTTAACATTGGCTCCCAAACCACCATTGACGGCGCCCGCCGCGTTAAGTCCGAGATTAGTCATGAGATTGCCGTTAGCACTGCCGTTGCCCCCGGCAGCAGGAACAACGTTCTGTGGAGTATCCCCTTGAGGAGGAGTGGGCACGGCCCCGCCGTGAAGTATTCCATTACTGTCAACCCTGGAGATGAGAGGTTGAACCAAAGTACGAAGCTGGTCTTGCCCATTCGCAACTACTTGCATCAGCTCCATAAAACGATCCATCCGTTCACGAAGCTCTTGAACATCTGACTGTACCTGGTCCATGATTCTCGTTTGATTGGCGCGAGTTGAGTAGCGGTGGATGAATCTTTGATCAATCCTGGAGATCGAAAACAGCTCGGACCCTGAGTACCTGAAAAACCTGTCAACATCAAAGGTTAGGAAAAGGTAACAGAATGTATGTCATGCAAAAATGCTTTATGCAGATGCATGCGTGTGTCTGTGTGCTTAAGAGATTTCCCCCGATCCTGGCACTTGCTGACAATAATAAGGAGAGGAATCTGGGCCCAATCATGGAAATAGTAACCTCACGTAGTAATAATCAGATTCGACACAACAAGGATCGAGAACTCGTACGCAACAGTCTTTCTGAGAACGGCTGCAGTAACACAATGAGAGATCCTGGATCAGGGAAACGGTACCTGTCACAGACACACGCTAATGGAATGATTATGCAAGCTAATGCAAAATGCAGGTATGCAACAATATATCCAGGTGGCTGCTGTGGAGATTCGATGTCAACAGTCACTGATGAGAAGGAAACCCCGGCGTAAAACCACTGATCTGATCTGCTGCGAATAACCATATGATAGGATCGAGATCAAACTTCTGCCCTGACAAGAATAAAGGCCTGGTAATAAAGACCCCGGATGCAAGATCAAGGAACGTCTGTTGATGAAGTCTTCGGACCCCAAATCACAAATCTGCCCTCTCTAGAACAAACACACAACTGCTGATGAGATCTTCAAACCCCACTCAAAATCTGCCCTATCAAGAACAAACAACAACTGCCGATGAGATCTTCAGACCCTTACTCAAAAATCTGCTCCATCCAGAACAAACCTCTGATAACAATACTCTGATCGGAACCTGCTCTATCGAGAACAGACAAACACCCGATGATAAGATCCTCTGATCAAACCCTTGCTCTATCAAGAACAATATCTGCAACTGAGAACCCAACATAACTGATTCACTGTCGAGAAAACCAGGTAGTCTGGAGGTCAAAGTTTCCTGCAATATCCCAACCCCACTCACAGGTATGATGGACCTAATCCACGGACAAAGGTACGGCATCCTATGCGGTCATCAGCGTCACAGACTTTCATGAGTGACAATACAATTCCCAGAAGGAGTGGTATCATCAAGTCATGAAGAGGCCTCTCTTAGCTGACTTCCAAATGATCGGTCCCCAGAGTCGACAATCCTCACGTCTGGACTCCCCTCAGATCCTCAGGACCGGAAAGGAGCACCTCTGCAAGAATCTCGTCTGAGCGCAGATTTTCGTAGGGAACTGTGCCTGCTCAGCAGACAGGTTCGTCTACTACTTCTCCGCAACTATATCTAGGTGTGTACTCAAGCCCAGGTCCGGCTTTTCACTCACAGTAACATCCCTCTCCCACAGCAGCACAGATAATCATATCGAACTGGAAATAAAATGCAGGAAATAAAATGCGGGAAGTAAAGATGCGATAAATAAACGCAACCCAACAAGCAAACACACAAACGATAGGATTGACTCGCGTAGGGGATGGGAAACGGTCCCAGCATAAGGGATGGGAAAAGTCCCTAGATGCTATAAGTCCCCAGCAGAGTCGCCAGCTGTCGCTTGCGCGAAAATAAGGTGCCGGCATGACAGAAGAGTCGCCACCTTTCGTTATTTATCCCTCAGAGCGGGAAAGGAAACGATCGGAAAAACCTGACGCATAAGGGTAAGACAAGGTCATCGCAACCATTGTCTGGGTTCGGGAGTCGGTTACGCAAGGGGAAGGTATTAGCACCCCTCACGTCCGTCGTACTCGACGGGATCCTCGCTTGTTTGTTTACTTGGACGGGTTGGTTATAATCTATCTACCTATCGAGGCTGGCTGAAAAAGAAAAGAAAAATGACTCGGCAAAGCATCGCACTTTATGCCTACGTATTCCCATCAGAGAATGAGAAATCAGAGTCAACGTAGTTCGGCTAACTACGGGTTATGGGGGAAGGTTGCTCGCTAGGATGTCGCATCCTATGCCTACGTACTTTCATCTGGTATGAAAGATCAGAGCAAACGTAGTTCGGGAAACTACGGGGAAAAAATGGCTCAACTAGGAGGGAGACTATCAAGTCCTACTGTTATCATGCCATGGATTCACCCTATGGTTGAGGTTTGAACAGGGAACTCCTAGAAGTTGTCATGCATAGGTTTCAACCTAAAAGTCTATCATCAAATCCTCATCAAAGGAAATGAGAGTCCTAAGGGATCATATCAGTGATACACCAAGACAGACAAAAACATCAGCTTTAACAGTAAAATGCATGCAATGCAAGTGAGGGAGGAAATGTGTGTGGGGTTTCAGCCTCCACAAGCTCGTCTCGACCTCAAGCCAGTCATGAAATAACAGTAATCATACTGAAGATAAACAACATACTATCAAGCAATGAACAAATAGGAGAAATGAAGTGCCCTCAGGCAAACAAACACACATGCTTGAGAAAGAAAGAATCCACTCTCTAATCCTAACCCTAATCTAATCAAATCTAAGCAAAGCCCTCAAGCAAAACCCTAGACAAGAGAATCAATCCCAGTCTTCAAGCTTCAGAACAAGCTTACCAAAGAAAGGGAGCTAAGCAAGCAGACTCATAGTGTCTTCCTCAGGAAAGCACTAGGAGGTGTATACTCAGGAATCATACCCTATGTGGCTCAACCACTGTGATCAGTTTATATTCCTCCTCAGGAGAAATTAAACTCACAAGCAGGCTCCAACATCACTGGATATTTAGGAAATCCTATCTGAACTAGTGGAGCTAAGTGAATAGACTCATAGGACCTTCCTCAGGAAAGTACTAGGAGGCTTCCGCTTAGGAGTTGTATCCCATGTGGCTCAACAACATGTGATCAGTTTACATTCCTCCTCAGGAGAAATTAAACTCACAAGTTGGCTCCAACATCATTGGATACTTGAGAAATCCTAAACAAACTAATGGAACTAAGTGAATAGACTCATAGGACCTTCCTCAGGAAAGTACTAGGAGGCTTCCACTTAGGAGTTGTATCCCATGTGGCTCAACAACATGTGATCAGTTTACATTCCTCCTCAGGAGAAATTAAACTCACAAGTTGGCTCCAACATCATTGGATACTTAAGAAATCCTAAACAAACTAATGGAACTAAGTGAATAGACTCATAGGACCTTCCTCAGGAAAGTACTAGGAGGCTTCCACTTAGGAGTTGTATCCCATGTGGCTCAACAACATGTGATCAGTTTACATTCCTCCTCAGGAGAAATTAAACTCACAAGTTGGCTCCAACATCATTGGATACTTAAGAAAGAGGTGAGAAGAAAGACTGAAAGTCATTCATAGTGCCTTCCTCAGGAAAGTACCATGAACTACCCTCAAACTTCAGGATCTCAAACCTCACAGACAGGGGACAAGCCAAGCTCTAGGTCTATGAGTCTTGATCTACAATCTTCACTTCATCATGCTCTCCATCAAGGTCTTCAAGGCAACACAAGCCCCACAACAAATTCCCCACAATGAACCCCAAAGATGAACAGATAACCACAGGGCAGACAAAATCATCAGGCAACTTCAGAAAATACCTAAAAAAAACTAAACCAAGGGGAAAAATCTAACAATTATTCACAAGGGTCTACAAAGTCTATTCATAACATCTACATAGGCCTCTACCTAAAAATCAAGACAAAACTTATCAAAGAAAGTGAATTCTTCACCTAAGCACAACCTAAACCCTAATTAGGATACCCTAAATTTACTCTAATTAAACTAATCAAAATTTAATTCTAAAATTCTAGAAAAAATCCTATGGGGAACTATGATTCATCATCTAATTGCACAAAAAAGAATGGATTAAAAAACCTAAAGGAAAGCCCTAAAACAATTCTTGCAAAATCATGATACAAAACTAAACATTATAAAAGCTTTTTAAAAGGAAAGTCTATTAAAAATACTAAACTAAAAAATAAAATCCCATTTTTATTTTTAATATTTTCTACACATTATCATCTAATCATAGAAAAAAGAAGAATTAAAAAAGAGTTATTTTTCAATTTTAATGAATTTTCAAAGACAAGAAAAATATTGAAACAATATAAAAGAAATTAAATCAATTAAAAGGGGAGGGGGGTTGGAATAGCAATAGGCGCTAGTTGAAATCAGATGGGCCAGAAATAGGGGGGGGGGTGTTGATAGTGAAATAAGCCCAGATACCAGCTTAAATGAAACGACCGCGTTTCATTTCTTTGAATTTTTCCCTCCATCTTCAGATTGAACCACGACCGCACGATGAGATGAACAAGTCAGACTTGGAGACTAATCCAATGGACCACCTTCATCGTCCCAAACATATCTAGGGTTTTCAGAAACCCTCTCCTCCATGCACTCATCTTCCAATCCCTGATTCTCTCTCCACACGCCATGATTTAACACGATTCAAAAATGAAAATTGCAGTACTCAATGAGAGGAACAAGATGGTACGCGTGGATTTCCCTAATTCATCCTCAATAATTCCAACAGAGGACTTCAATGCCATGGTCCAACTAAACATCACTTGTTATCAACTGGTATCAACCCTCACTAAGCTTCAATCTAATGGTCTACAGAGCTTCTACAAGTTAGCCTAAGGATTCTAAACCAATCTTTACTCGTTAAAACTAACAAACTAACTAAATCTTGAAGATCAAAGATTCTTGGCTCTGTTATGAACCTTCACAGATCGTGCCCTAATTCATGGGAAAGAGTCATCTACCCTAGTGCATCAATTATCTACCTAGAAAGCTATCTAAGACTGCATAATTTAGGAGATAGAGAGAAGAAAAGGAACCTGTCAAAGAGGTGTGGAGGGAACTCGTGTGGGTGGATTCAGAGCTTGTAATGGCTGAAATGTGATCCTTAGGGGGTGAGCAAGCTTCTGTTTGCACTTGTATGGAAGGAGAATGCTTGTAGTGAATGAAATTCAGAGTTGCTTGAAGTTGAAGGAAGTGCTTCAATGGATGCTTCTCTCTCTCTCTCTCTTGAAATCTCTCTCTATCACCAACCTTGAACTCTCTTCATGGCTCTCTTTTTATAATGATCCTTAGATGCTTCTAGATTCATCTAGAATTGGGTGGAAAGTTCTTGAAAATCTCATGTGGTGACATATTGAAAATCTCACATTCCATGCCTTATGCCTTACCATCTTGTGCCAAATTCTCCTTATGAGAGATATTGAGTGTGGATGAGTGAAAAACAAGCTCATCTTTGGCTTGTGTAAGGTTTTTCAACATTGCCTTCTTTTTCAAGTAACAACTTTTCAAAGCATCACCCATTTTAAAGCTTCAAATCAAAATTCTAGCTAAACCAATGTTCTCAAAATGATTTTTCCAATCAAAATGATATATTGGATGACCTATTTTGGATTTGTGGATCTTCCAAATCACTTTTCAAATTCAACTTTTCAAACTTATATGCCACTTTTAGTTCATTTTTGACCAATCATGTAACCTCATGCTATGAGCTTTTCCAACAATTTGTGACCTTCTTTCTAGACTTAAAATCACATTTTGAACAACTTTCATGTTTTGAGTTTTTCCATTTGAGGCTTGGAAATAGGAGTTTTAGGCATTGGCTAAAATGACCTATAACTGACAAATGACCAAAATACCCCTGTCTTGTTCAAACCATAAGTTGAGTTCCACAAATCCAATCAAGGACTTCTACCACTCAAATTAAAGCTAAGAAGATGCTCTTCAACATTCATGTTTACCAAGAAATCATAGGAATCCTCCTACTAGGGCAAAAGTTGTCTGCAAGTTGGGTGACTTTCAAGGACCCAGATTCACACACCTTTGCTGACCTGTAATTTGTCAAAACCATAACTTGAGCTCTGTAACTCCTATCAAGGACTTCCACCACTCAAATTAAAGCTTAGAACAAGCTCTACAACATTCATGTTATGGGGAAGGTGAGATACCAATCACATCTTGAGCTAAAACTGCCTGGAAGATAAGGATCAAATTAGGGTTTTTCACTGACAATCCTTGAAGACCCTGACTTGAAACTTCTCAAACTCCTCACTCATGATGAGTTGGCCTAGGAATCATCTTTATAACATCTCCATACATCATTCCATGATCTCATGGCCCTTGAATTAGGTCTCAACCTTCTCCAAATCCTCAGTTGACCTAGGGTTGACCCAGTCAAACCCTAATTCCACCACTCATGGCTGAGTCTTCTGAATTCTTGCACAATGACCTCTCTGGGCTTCATGATGGCTTTCAAGACATCTCATAAACTTTCTCAAAGCTTCAAGTTCAACCTCACAGTCTCATAATCATCTGAGGAGCACCCACAACTCTCAAGATATGAAGCACACAACCTTGGTTTCAACCAATTCTTCTGAGGATCTCCTGAACTTTCTGATGAAGGTATCAATCTTCAAACACTTGATGGATAAATAAATGTTGGTCAAATTTTGGGGTGCAACAGCTGCCCCTATTCAAACGGCTTGAACCTGACTGGGTGAGAAGCGAACGGCTCTCATCCAATCAAGGTGCGAGACGATTGAATACCGGTAAACCCCAAAATTTGCCAACTGCACGAGCACACAGTACTCTGCGGGGAACAAACCTTTGAATCCTGCAACATTAGCTGCTCAACAACTGGCTGGAGAACCAAAGCTGACATCACCGCTGGAGAAACATCTTCGACTTCAATCAGAAGACGTATCATTCACTTGATCGCACTCAATCATCACCTCAGGATAACTGACTTGGTCTTCAGACCCACGCGAATCACTCTGTTGTATCTACAACTCCGGAACCTTGTCTTCAGCCACCCGTTGATTCTTCAACACGGAAATCTGGACTCACAGGAACCTTCTGATATCGCCTTCGGGCGCTTACGAAATCCATCTTCAGATTAGACATCATTGTTGGAGCAGACATATCATGCTGCTGAGGACTTCAAGAATCATCTTGACCAAACAGATCCGTCGGGCATCTTCAAGAATCGTCCTGAACTGATAACCTTTCCGGAGCAAACGTTCTGTTGGGTATTCCAGAAATCTTCCTGGGCAACTCTTGCTGGAGGCGCTATTGGGGAGCTCAAGTATCATACTAGGCGAACCACTCGGGAAGCTGTACTGGGGTCTTAAGAATTGTCTTAAGCAAATGGCCCTGCTGAGGGACTCAAGAATCATCTCTAACTGAGGACTTTGCTGGGGATCTCAAAAATCATCTTGAGCGAGCGACCGTGGGGATCACACCGGGGTCTTTAAAAATCATCTCAAAAGCGACCTTGCTGGGGAGAACATCAAGAATCGTCTTGAGCAACCGGTCTTTTGGTGGTACACCTGTTCAACAAGGATGATGATGACCTAGATCATGCTTACGATGCATATGCTCCTGCGTCATGCCCCACACAGTGGGAATGATATGCGTTTATGCTAAATGTCATGCAATCATGCACAATGCTATGCAACGTTTAAATGCTATGCAGTCATGCACAATGCTATGATCCCGTCAGCAAAATAAATGCCGAAGGGGAAATCCTCCTGTCAAGGAGAAGGAACCACTCAGGTAGAGGAATCATCCTGCTGAGGAGAACGTGAACACGCCAATATCAATCAGGCTCTGCCTGGGGAATTGATCTTCCGCGAACTGCTGCAGGGGAACAACTTCAGCTGACTGCTGCAGGGGACGAAGCTCTACGAGAACTTGGATCTGCTGATATCAATCGCGAGAATGAACTGCGCGGCCGTCTCGGCTACTCTTCTGGGGATGACCACTCTGAGGGGAACCAACTTCAGCTGTTCAACACTCCGCTGGGGAAAAACCAATCATGATCTGATCAACTTCCAAGGATTCGGATCTCTTGGACATCTGCAAACTCGGCTGAGGAAGGAGAAATCATTCTGCGTCGATGGAGAGAGTGCGATTCTGGGGGAGTACAGCATTAGTTGCCCCACGCTCTGCTGGGGAACATCGACCATGATCTGATCAATGTCCAAGGATTCTGCTTGTCTGCGGACTCAGCCGGGGAGAGAAATCATTCTACTTCGCTGTAGAGTGCGACCCTGGTGCGGAATTTCAATTTCGCCGGGGAAGAAGGAATCATCTGACTTCGGGGGAGAGTACAACTCTGCAGGGGAATACAACATCAGCTGTTCCAGCACTCTACTGGGGAAGAGGGAATCATCGAATCTTCAGGAGAGAGCCTGACTCTGGTGAGGAATCTCAATTCCACTGGAGGCTTCAGTCTGGCACCATCAGTTACTGCATCCTTCGGCTAACGAACAACTTCCTGCGAAACCTGCACTTGTGACCCGGTGCGGGGGGGACACCTGCTTCGGTGACTTTACTGGGGAAAACACGAGCTCCAGTACCCAAACATTTCTATGAACTCTGCACTTGTGACCCGGTGCTGGGGAGAGACGACATCATTCTTCGG
The DNA here is from genome assembly GCA_963859935.3 of Lathyrus sativus. NCBI lineage: Eukaryota > Viridiplantae > Streptophyta > Magnoliopsida > Fabales > Fabaceae > Lathyrus > Lathyrus sativus. Next base: position 854,171 of record CAWUDS030000443.1, on the reverse strand, counting down.
TGCTTGATTCAGCTGATGAGGTGACATTCCTTCAGGATGCGCCTGCTTGGGGAAGAGAATCACCTCTACCTGGGGAAGACATATCAATGCTCACTATTCTGATTCTGATTCTGCGGAGGAGAGACTACTGAACTCTGCTGGGGAAGGAGGACTCATCCTGCCTCGGGGATACGCACGGCACATCTTCTGGCGAGGTGCTACACCTGCAACAACACAAACAAACAGACAAGATACCCTCCTCACAGGGGCCTATCTAGGTTATTATTTCGTGACAATATTCAGTTAATTAGTTGTTTCAACAATCAATGGGCCTAGGCCCGCAAGTTTATGTATGCGCATTTTATCAAAAACACATCGGCGTTCTCATTCGCAAACAAAACAGATAAATGCTAAGCAGTCAAGTAAAATTGCTGAATAATGTGCATTTTATTGATGATGAACCCCTGAACGGGCAAAAATGTTTTACAACAGAGGCAAGCTCCTGGAATGAGGAAGCCGCGCAAAAAGAAAACATAAATATACATCAGTATATACAAATGTCGGCAATCGAGGCGTAGACGAACACCATGAGTTGATCCCTCTAAGACCCACTCGACTTCGATACTTCTCCGATGCTTCAGCTTTGGAAGAGATTGATTCAAATAAACGGCCCTCAGGTCTTCCGAACCACTAAACAATGAAAGTCCATACGCGGAACGCAGTCATTTGCTTATTCAAATCCCTAACTTTTGCGTGAACCGCCCTTTCGGGTTTTCAGTTCACCGGGATACCCTTTTTTGCCGAAGCCGCCCAGTGTAGGTTTTCGACTTCGCGGGTGTACATTTTTTCAATATATCCCTAATTTTTGCCCGAACCTTTTATTCTGTTTTTGGTTCGCCGGGATGCCCCTTTTTTGCCTGGACTCTTTCTTTTTTGTCCAGCGGGTCTCTTTCAAGCAAAGTATTTTTTAACTGCGTCCGCGTTCACCGGGGATGCAAAATCTTCACCATCCATCGTGGATAACAACAAGGCTCCTCCCGAGAAGACCTTGCTGACGACATACGGCCCTTCGTAATTCGGAGTCCACTTGCCCCGGTGATCGGAGTGTGGCGGAAGAATCTTCTTCAGGACGAGATCACCCGTCTGAAAGCTTCAAGGACGCACCTTCTTATCATAAGCTTTCTTCATTCGGCTTTGGTACAGACGACCAAATGCAATCGATGCTAACCTCTTCTCGTCCATCAGGCTGAGTTGGTTCAGACGATTCGTAACCCATTCTGCCTCATCAAGTTTCACATCAACCAAAACTCGTAAAGAGGGAATCTCCACTTCTAACGGCAGGACAGCTTCCATGCCGTACACCAAGGAGAAAGGAGTTGCCCCGGTCGACGTACGCACCGTCGTACGATAACCGTGCAAGGCAAACGGCAGCATCTCGTGCCAATCTTTGTACGTCACAACCATCTTCCGAACAATCTTCTTGATGTTCTTGTTGGCCGCTTCAACAGCGCCATTCATCTTCGGCCGGTAAGGGGATGAGTTGTGGTGTTCTATCTTGAAGCTCTGGCACAGCTCCTTCATCATCTTATTATTCAAATTCGAACCATTATCAGTAATGATCCGCTCGGGAATTCCATAGCGACAGATGATGTCCCTCTTTATGAATTTAGCTACCACCTGCTTGGTCACATTAGCGTACGAGGCTGCCTCCACCCATTTGGTGAAGTAGTCGATAGCTACCAGAATAAAACGATGACCATTGGATGCAGTGGGCTCGATCTTGCCTATCATGTCGATGCCCCACATGGAGAACGGCCAAGGGGAGGACATGACCTTCAATGGGCACGGCGGCACATGAACTTTATCAGCATAGATCTGGCATTTGTGACATTTCTTCGCGAACCTGAAGCAATCCGACTCCATAGTCAGCCAGTAATATCCTGCTCTCAGGATCTTTCTCGTCATGGCATGCCCGCCGGCGTGCGTACCAAATGTGCCCTCATGGACTTCTTCCATGAGCATACTTGCTTCTTTCTCATCTACACATCTGAGTAGCACGAGATCGTGGTTTCTCTTATACAGCACTCCATCAGGGTTGAGGTAAAAGTTTCCAGATAACCTCCTCAGAGTCTTCTTATCCTGGGTTGACGCGCCCGCAGGATACTCCTTGGTCATAAGGAAGGTCTGGATATCGTGGAACCATGGCTTGCCGTCAGTGGCATCTTCGATTGCGAACACAAACGCTGGTCTGTCAAGACGCGAAAGCACAATTCTTGGAGCCTCATTCCAATAATTGACTTTATACATTGAAGCCAACGTGGCTAAAGCATCAGCCATCTGATTTTCAGCCCGGGGTACATGATGAAGTTCTACTCGGTCAAAGAACGGAAGCAGCCTCCTGGCATAATTCATGTACGGCACTAGATTCGCTTGACGAGTCTCCCACTCCCCTTTGATCTGATTGATTACAAGCGCTGAGTCACCATATATGTCTAGATTCTTGATTCTCAAATCAATTGCCTCTTCTAGACCCATAATACATGCTTCATACTCGGCTTCGTTGTTGGTAACTGGAAACGTCAGTCTTGCAGTAAACGGGATGTGGGATCCGTGAGGAGTCGTGATGATAGCCCCGATACCACTTCCATAGGAATTAACCGCTCCGTCGAATATCAACTTCCACTGAGACTTCCTATCCGGCCCCTCATCGGGCAATGGCTCATCGCAATCCTTCGCTTTGAGAAACATAATGTCCTCGTCAGGGAATTCGAACTTCATCGGCTGATAGTCTTCGATTGGCTGTTCGGCAAGGTAGTCAGACAATACGCTTCCCTTGATGGCTTTCTGAGAGACGTACTGAATATCATATTCTGTTAACACTATCTGCCACCTGGCAATCCTGCCCGAAAGAGCCTGCTTCTCGAAGACGTACTTGATCGGATCCATCTTCGAAATCAGCATAGTGGTGTGATTGAGCATATACTGTCGTAGACGTTTGGCAGCCCAAGCTAATGCACAACACGTCTTCTCCAGCGTCGAGTATCGAGATTCACACTCAGTGAACTTTTTACTCAAATAATAAATGGCATGCTCTTTTCTGCCCGTCTCGTCGTGCTGACCGAGAACACACCCCATACTATTCTCCAGAACTGTCAAGTACATGATTAATGGCCGTCCAGCCACTGGGGGTATCAAGATTGGAGGTTCTTGAAGATACTGCTTTATTTTGTCGAATGCCTTCTGGCAATCCTCATTCCAAGTAATCGCCTGATCTTTCTTTAAAAGCTTGAACATCGGTTCACAAGTGGCCGTGAGCTGAGAGATAAACCTTGCAATGTAGTTTATTCGGCCCAAGAAACCACGAACTTCTTTTTCTGTTTTCGGCGCTGGCATCTCTTGGATAGCTTTTATCTTCGCAGGATCAACTTCAATACCTCGTTCACTAACGATAAACCCCAATAACTTTCCGGACCGCACTCCGAAAGTGCACTTGTTAGGATTCAGCCTCAACCTGAACTTCCTAAGCCTTTCAAACAGCTTCAGCAAATTGACCAGATGCTCTTCCTCCGTTTGGGACTTTGCAATCATGTCATCAACATAGACCTCGATCTCATGATGAATCATATCATGAAACAAAGTTACCATTGCTCGCTGGTAAGTGGCCCCTGCGTTCTTTAGACCGAAAGGCATTACCTTGTAGCAAAACATGCCCCAGGGGGTAATAAACGTCATTTTCTCCATGTCCTCCGGCGCCATCTTAATCTGATTGTAACCGGAGAAGCCATCCATGAACGAAAACACGGAAAACTGGGCTGTATTGTCGACCAACACATCGATATGAGGCAACGGGAAATCATCCTTAGGGCTCGCCCTATTCAAATCCCGATAATCGACGCACATGCGTACCTTACCGTCCTTCTTCGGTACAGGCACTATGTTGGCGACCCACGGAGGGTAAGTGGTAACGGCTAGAAACCCCGCGTCCAACTGCTTCTGGACCTCTTCTTTGATTTTTACAGCCATGTCTGGTCTCGTCCTCCTGAGCTTCTGCTTGACTGGAGGGCAATCTTCTCGCAACGGCAAGCGATGAACCACGATATCTGTGTCAAGTCCGGGCATATCCTCATATGACCAAGCAAAGACGTCACTATACTCTCGAAGCATCTCGACCAGTCTATGCTTGACATCATTCTGCAGCGCAGCCCCAACTCTGACATTCCTGATAAGCTCCTCAGAACCCAGATTTATGATCTCAATATCCTCCTCGTGAGGCAGAATAACCTTCTCTTCTTGTCTCAACAAGCGGGCCAACTCTTCCGGAAGGTCTTCGTCTTCATCAATCTCATCCTCGGCTTGATAGATCGGGCAATCAAAGTCGTAGTGAGCCGTAGAGGGTCCAGAGTCGATGTCATCTGTTACGTGGACCCTGCAATAACAAGGGTTAAGTTTAAAGCAAGAATATGCAGGTTAGCACGAACCTCGTTGCCATTTTGCTGTTTTTCGAAACAAACATAAAGCATGAATAACAGAGAACGCAATATTTGATTACGAAGAAAACGCCTTTTATTTATTTAACAAAATGCATACACATAATCCAACAAGGCCCTGACAGTAAAACCACTATGCCCCGGGCAGGACATAGGGTTGTACAAAGATTGTAAAAAGCAAATCATTACTCTTCACTTGTCAGCTTGATAATCTCCTTGATGGTCCAATTGTGGAGGCACTCGCCTGGCTTGCTCGGTTGAATCCAGGCATCAAGATCACAATCACTGTCCCCGCTGTCCTCTGACGTAGCGTTGATACTCTCAAAAATTACTCCCCCCTTGGTGAATAAGATCGGCCCTTTCCCACGAGACGAGCTACCAGACGAAGATGAAGCTTCATCTTGCGGAGAATATCCCAATCCAAACTTATCCTGTTTGATTGGTATATCCAAGACATGCCCCCAGCCTGGGGTGGAACCAGCTTCGACAACAGCTCTAGCTTCCTTAAACGAGGAGAGGTTCAACTCTTGCTTCTCTGCAACAACGGGAGCTACCTCCTTCACCCTGACGGTTTCAAAAGCCTGGCAAAGAGTCTCATGGATCTCACCATCCATTTCAACATATTTAAAGGACGACAGGTGGCTTACCATGATGTCCTCCTCTCCACAGACTGTCACTATGCTGCCCCCAACAGCATATTTAAGCTTCTGATGCAGCGTGGACGTTACGGCACCAGCAGAATGGATCCACGGCCGACCTAAGAGGCAACTATAGGCGGGCATAATATCCATGATATAGAAAACCGCATTAAACGTCTCTGGACCAACTTGAATTGGCAGGGTCAATTCTCCGAAGACGTGGCGCTTGGTTCCGTCAAAGGCCTTCACGACCAGATCACTGGGCGTGCACAGCAGTCCACGGGTATCCAACTTCATCAGTGCTTTCTTCGGAAGCACGTTAAGCGAGGAGCCCGTATCCACTAGGACATGTGACATAATCGTGCCTCTGCACTCTATTGAGACGTGCAAGGCGCTGTTGTGATCTCTTCCCTTGGGAGTCAGCTCCAGATCTGTGAATCCCAGCCCATTACCAGCATTGACATGGGCTACTACTTCCTCGAGTTGATTTACTGATATCTCCTGCGGCACGTATGCAGCATTCAATACCTTCAATAATGCGTTGCGGTGCGCTTCAGAACACAGCAACAGGTTAAGAATCGAGATCTTTGACGGAGTCTGGTGAAGATGATCTACAATCTTGTAGTCACTTTTCCTGATTAGTCGCATGAACTCTTCAGCATCTTTAACCAGCAAGTCCTTCTCTGCCCCTGCAGGGACCTCTTCAACAGCTTTACCTTTACCCTTATCCACAGCGTCAGCTCGGACCACTTTCTCTGCTGCAACCTCTGCCGGTGCGAATACTCTTCCGCTTCTAGTGATACCACTGACTTCGGTAAGATTCTGCGCAGTCGATCCGGACGGCTCAAGCTCTATCTTCTGACCATTACAATAAACTTCGGCGCCATAATGCCATGGAACGGCATTGGTACTCTCGAATGGGATTGGTCCGGCCCTGGTGATGGTGATAGAAGGCGGACGGGGCGCAGAAATAGTAATAGGGTGACGAGGAATAGTAATGGTAGCAACTTCGTCTGCCTGCTTCAGCACGACTTCCCCTGATGCACTCTCAACGCTCCGGCTGAACTGCAAAATACCCTCGGCCATCAGACTTTGGATACCTTCGATCAACTGCTCACACCCGTCAGGAAGTGTAGCACAAGCCATACACATCTCTCCACATCCAGGAAAGAAGCCCTTCTTCAGCAACTTGGCCTTGACAAAACTCAACGGCGTCTTCAGATCTTTGACATCGGTCAGCAGGTCTGAATTCTCCTCAGTGATAACAGCATTCACTCCGCCCCCCCTATGATGAGGCATTGGATTCTTGGTGACGTTGGGCACGCTGTCAGAAAAGTTGATAACCTTGGCGTCCACCAAGTCCTGGACTTTGTGCTTAAAAGCTTTACAATTCTCAACTGTATGGCCGGGTGCCCCCGAGTGAAATTCACAAGTAGCATTAGCATCATACTCTGGTGGTGGTGCCCCTGTCAAGGGAGCCATTGTCCTTTTATGAACTAATTGGAGCTGAAGCAACGTCTGCAGAAGCTGTGCATACGGCATAGGAGGAGTTTCCAAATGACGGTTTGCTAGGGGACCCCGATTCTGATATCTCTTATATCCCTGATTATTCTGTTGCTGGGGCTGCTGCTGCGGCTGCGGGGGTGCAGCTGGGATGTTTATGCTAGCGATCTGAGACTGAGGGCCCTTGCCCTTTCTCCTAGCATTAGTGACAGCACTGGCATCTCCCTCTCGGCGCTTGCCAGTATAGGGTTTCTTGCTAGCTCCTCCAGCTGAGGATGATTCGCCCTGAATTTTTCCGATCTTTATACCGTTTTCAACATGCTCGCCCAACGTGATGAGGGCCGAGAATGTTCCAGACATGCCACTGATCAGCTTCTCATAATAGACTCCAGGAAGGGTAGCCACGAACATTTGTACCAACTCACGCTCAACCATCGGTGGTTGAACCCGAGCAGCCAATTCACGCCACCGCTGGGCGTACTCTTTGAAGCTTTCATTGCTCCGCTGCGAGAGATTCTGAAGCTGAACTCGGTTGGGAGCCAAGTCGCTATTATATTGATAGTGGAGAACAAACGCTTCTGCAAGATCTTTCCAGGTGCGCACAGCAGCGGGTTCCAAACCCATATACCATTCGAGCGATGGACCAGAAAGACTATCCTGAAAGAAGTGCATCAGCAGCTTCTCATCGTCAGAATAAGCGGACATCTTTCTATAATAAGATCGGAGGTGAACACGGGGACAAGTGGTGCCCCTATACTTCTCAAAGATAGGCACCTTAAACTTGTGAGGTACTTTAAAGTCAGCAATCAACCCGAGTTTGGCCATGTCAACGCCCAATGTATTCTGATTTTCTATGTCTCTCATTTTATCTTCCAGCGCCTTGAACCTGAGTCGAGCCTCAGCAGTCAATTCAGCCTCTGCACCTCTCTGAGAGAATATGTCATCCTGATGGTCCTCCAGCCACGGCTGAGGCACCACCATATTTCCTGCACCAACATTGCCGTTGACCGGCCCCATGTTAACATTGGCTCCCAAACCACCATTGACGGCGCCCGCCGCGTTAAGTCCGAGATTAGTCATGAGATTGCCGTTAGCACTGCCGTTGCCCCCGGCAGCAGGAACAACGTTCTGTGGAGTATCCCCTTGAGGAGGAGTGGGCACGGCCCCGCCGTGAAGTATTCCATTACTGTCAACCCTGGAGATGAGAGGTTGAACCAAAGTACGAAGCTGGTCTTGCCCATTCGCAACTACTTGCATCAGCTCCATAAAATGATCCATCCGTTCACGAAGCTCTTGAACATCTGACTGTACCTGGTCCATGATTCTCGTTTGATTGGCGCGAGTTGAGTAGCGGTGGATGAATCTTTGATCAATCCTGGAGATCGAAAACAGCTCGGACCCTGAGTACCTGAAAAACCTGTCAACATCAAAGGTTAGGAAAAGGTAACAGAATGTATGTCATGCAAAAATGCTTTATGCAGATGCATGCGTGTGTCTGTGTGCTTAAGAGATTTCCCCCGATCCTGGCACTTGCTGACAATAATAAGGAGAGGAATCTGGGCCCAATCATGGAAATAGTAACCTCACGTAGTAATAATCAGATTCGACACAACAAGGATCGAGAACTCGTACGCAACAGTCTTTCTGAGAACGGCTGCAGTAACACAATGAGAGATCCTGGATCAGGGAAACGGTACCTGTCACAGACACACGCTAATGGAATGATTATGCAAGCTAATGCAAAATGCAGGTATGCAACAATATATCCAGGTGGCTGCTGTGGAGATTCGATGTCAACAGTCACTGATGAGAAGGAAACCCCGGCGTAAAACCACTGATCTGATCTGCTGCGAATAACCATATGATAGGATCGAGATCAAACTTCTGCCCTGACAAGAATAAAGGCCTGGTAATAAAGACCCCGGATGCAAGATCAAGGAACGTCTGTTGATGAAGTCTTCGGACCCCAAATCACAAATCTGCCCTCTCTAGAACAAACACACAGCTGCTGATGAGATCTTCAAACCCCACTCAAAATCTGCCCTATCAAGAACAAACAACAACTGCCGATGAGATCTTCAGACCCTTACTCAAAAATCTGCTCCATCCAGAACAAACCTCTGATAACAATACTCTAATCGGAACCTGCTCTATCGAGAACAGACAAACACCCGATGATAAGATCCTCTGATCAAACCCTTGCTCTATCAAGAACAATATCTGCAACTGAGAACCCAACATAACTGATTCACTGTCGAGAAAACCAGGTAGTCTGGAGGTCAAAGTTTCCTGCAATATCCCAACCCCACTCACAGGTATGATGGACCTAATCCACGGACAAAGGTACGGCATCCTATGCGGTCATCAGCGTCACAGACTTTCATGAGTGACAATACAATTCCCAGAAGGAGTGGTATCATCAAGTCATGAAGAGGCCTCTCTTAGCTGACTTCCAAATGATCGGTCCCCAGAGTCGACAATCCTCACGTCTGGACTCCCCTCAGATCCTCAGGACCGGAAAGGAGCACCTCTGCAAGAATCTCGTCTGAGCGCAGATTTTCGTAGGGAACTGTGCCTGCTCAGCAGACAGGTTCGTCTACTACTTCTCCGCAACTATATCTAGGTGTGTACTCAAGCCCAGGTCCGGCTTTTCACTCACAGTAACATCCCTCTCCCACAGCAGCACAGATAATCATATCGAACTGGAAATAAAATGCAGGAAATAAAATGCGGGAAGTAAAGATGCGATAAATAAACGCAACCCAACAAGCAAACACACAAACGATAGGATTGACTCGCGTAGGGGATGGGAAACGGTCCCAGCATAAGGGATGGGAAAAGTCCCTAGATGCTATAAGTCCCCAGCAGAGTCGCCAGCTGTCGCTTGCGCGAAAATAAGGTGCCGGCATGACAGAAGAGTCGCCACCTTTCGTTATTTATCCCTCAGAGCGGGAAAGGAAACGATCGGAAAAACCTGACGCATAAGGGTAAGACAAGGTCATCGCAACCATTGTCTGGGTTCGGGAGTCGGTTACGCAAGGGGAAGGTATTAGCACCCCTCACGTCCGTCGTACTCGACGGGATCCTCGCTTGTTTGTTTACTTGGACGGGTTGGTTATAATCTATCTACCTATCGAGGCTGGCTGAAAAAGAAAAGAAAAATGACTCGGCAAAGCATCGCACTTTATGCCTACGTATTCCCATCAGAGAATGAGAAATCAGAGTCAACGTAGTTCGGCTAACTACGGGTTATGGGGGAAGGTTGCTCGCTAGGATGTCGCATCCTATGCCTACGTACTTTCATCTGGTATGAAAGATCAGAGCAAACGTAGTTCGGGAAACTACGGGGAAAAAATGGCTCAACTAGGAGGGAGACTATCAAGTCCTACTGTTATCATGCCATGGATTCATCCTATGGTTGAGGTTTGAACAGGGAACTCCTAGAAGTTGTCATGCATAGGTTTCAACCTAAAAGTCTATCATCAAATCCTCATCAAAGGAAATGAGAGTCCTAAGGGATCATATCAGTGATACACCAAGACAGACAAAAACATCAGCTTTAATAGTAAAATGCATGCAATGCAAGTGAGGGAGGAAATGTGTGTGGGGTTTCAGCCTCCACAAGCTCGTCTCGACCTCAAGCCAGTCATGAAATAACAGTAATCATACTGAAGATAAACAACATACTATCAAGCAATGAACAAATAGGAGAAATGAAGTGCCCTCAGGCAAACAAACACACATGCTTGAGAAAGAAAGAATCCACTCTCTAATCCTAACCCTAATCTAATCAAATCTAAGCAAAGCCCTCAAGCAAAACCCTAGACAAGAGAATCAATCCCAGTCTTCAAGCTTCAGAACAAGCTTACCAAAGAAAGGGAGCTAAGCAAGCAGACTCATAGTGTCTTCCTCAGGAAAGCACTAGGAGGTGTATACTCAGGAATCATACCCTATGTGGCTCAACCACTGTGATCAGTTTATATTCCTCCTCAGGAGAAATTAAACTCACAAGCAGGCTCCAACATCACTGGATATTTAGGAAATCCTATCTGAACTAGTGGAGCTAAGTGAATAGACTCATAGGACCTTCCTCAGGAAAGTACTAGGAGGCTTCCGCTTAGGAGTTGTATCCCATGTGGCTCAACAACATGTGATCAGTTTACATTCCTCCTCAGGAGAAATTAAACTCACAAGTTGGCTCCAACATCATTGGATACTTGAGAAATCCTAAACAAACTAATGGAACTAAGTGAATAGACTCATAGGACCTTCCTCAGGAAAGTACTAGGAGGCTTCCACTTAGGAGTTGTATCCCATGTGGCTCAACAACATGTGATCAGTTTACATTCCTCCTCAGGAGAAATTAAACTCACAAGTTGGCTCCAACATCATTGGATACTTAAGAAATCCTAAGCAAACTAATGGAACTAAGTGAATAGACTCATAGGACCTTCCTCAGGAAAGTACTAGGAGGCTTCCACTTAGGAGTTGTATCCCATGTGGCTCAACAACATGTGATCAGTTTACATTCCTCCTCAGGAGAAATTAAACTCACAAGTTGGCTCCAACATCATTGGATACTTAAGAAAGAGGTGAGAAGAAAGACTGAAAGTCATTCATAGTGCCTTCCTCAGGAAAGTACCATGAACTACCCTCAAACTTCAGGATCTCAAACCTCACAGACAGGGGACAAGCCAAGCTCTAGGTCTATGAGTCTTGATCTACAATCTTCACTTCATCATGCTCTCCATCAAGGTCTTCAAGGCAACACAAGCCCCACAACAAATTCCCCACAATGAACCCCAAAGATGAACAGATAACCACAGGGCAGACAAAATCATCAGGCAACTTCAGAAAATACCTAAAAAAAACTAAACCAAGGGGAAAAATCTAACAATTATTCACAAGGGTCTACAAAGTCTATTCATAACATCTACATAGGCCTCTACCTAAAAATCAAGACAAAACTTATCAAAGAAAGTGAATTCTTCACCTAAGCACAACCTAAACCCTAATTAGGATACCCTAAATTTACTCTAATTAAACTAATCAAAATTTAATTCTAAAATTCTAGAAAAAATCCTATGGGGAACTATGATTCATCATCTAATTGCACAAAAAAGAATGGATTAAAAAACCTAAAGGAAAGCCCTAAAACAATTCTTGCAAAATCATGATACAAAACTAAACATTATAAAAGCTTTTTAAAAGGAAAGTCTATTAAAAATACTAAACTAAAAAATAAAATCCCATTTTTATTTTTAATATTTTCTACACATTATCATCTAATCATAGAAAAAAGAAGAATTAAAAAAGAGTTATTTTTCAATTTTTAATGAATTTTCAAAGACAAGAAAAATATTGAAACAATATAAAAGAAATTAAATCAATTAAAAGGGGAGGGGGGTTGGAATAGCAATAGGCGCTAGTTGAAATCAGATGGGCCAGAAATAGGGGGGGGTGTTGATAGCGAAATAAGCCCAGATACCAGCTTAAATGAAACGACCGCGTTTCATTTCTTTGAATTTTTCCCTCCATCTTCAGATTGAACCACGGCCGCACGATGAGATGAACAAGTCAGACTTGGAGACTAATCCAATGGACCACCTTCATCGTCCCAAACATATCTAGGGTTTTCAGAAACCCTCTCCTCCATGCACTCATCTTCCAATCCCTGATTCTCTCTCCACACGCCATGATTTAACACGATTCAAAAATGAAAATTGCAGTACTCAATGAGAGGAACAAGATGGTACGCGTGGATTTCCCTAATTCATCCTCAATAATTCCAACAGAGGACTTCAATGCCATGGTCCAACTAAACATCACTTGTTATCAACTGGTATCAACCCTCACTAAGCTTCAATCTAATGGTCTACAGAGCTTCTACAAGTTAGCCTAAGGATTCTAAACCAATCTTTACTCGTTAAAACTAACAAACTAACTAAATCTTGAAGATCAAAGATTCTTGGCTCTGTTATGAACCTTCACAGATCGTGCCCTAATTCATGGGAAAGAGTCATCTACCCTAGTGCATCAATTATCTACCTAGAAAGCTATCTAAGACTGCATAATTTAGGAGATAGAGAGAAGAAAAGGAACCTGTCAAAGAGGTGTGGAGGGAACTCGTGTGGGTGGATTCAGAGCTTGTAATGGCTGAAATGTGATCCTTAGGGGGTGAGCAAGCTTCTGTTTGCACTTGTATGGAAGGAGAATGCTTGTAGTGAATGAAATTCAGAGTTGCTTGAAGTTGAAGGAAGTGCTTCAATGGATGCTTCTCTCTCTCTCTCTCTTGAAATCTCTCTCTATCACCAACCTTGAACTCTCTTCATGGCTCTCTTTTTATAATGATCCTTAGATGCTTCTAGATTCATCTAGAATTGGGTGGAAAGTTCTTGAAAATCTCATGTGGTGACATATTGAAAATCTCACATTCCATGCCTTATGCCTTACCATCTTGTGCCAAATTCTCCTTATGAGAGATATTGAGTGTGGATGAGTGAAAAACAAGCTCATCTTTGGCTTGTGTAAGGTTTTTCAACATTGCCTTCTTTTTCAAGTAACAACTTTTCAAAGCATCACCCATTTTAAAGCTTCAAATCAAAATTCTAGCTAAACCAATGTTCTCAAAATGATTTTTCCAATCAAAATGATATATTGGATGACCTATTTTGGATTTGTGGATCTTCCAAATCACTTTTCAAATTCAACTTTTCAAACTTATATGCCACTTTTAGTTCATTTTTGACCAATCATGTAACCTCATGCTATGAGCTTTTCCAACAATTTGTGACCTTCTTTCTAGACTTAAAATCACATTTTGAACAACTTTCATGTTTTGAGTTTTTCCATTTGAGGCTTGGAAATAGGAGTTTTAGGCATTGGCTAAAATGACCTATAACTGACAAATGACCAAAATACCCCTGTCTTGTTCAAACCATAAGTTGAGTTCCACAAATCCAATCAAGGACTTCTACCACTCAAATTAAAGCTAAGAAGATGCTCTTCAACATTCATGTTTACCAAGAAATCATAGGAATCCTCCTACTAGGGCAAAAGTTGTCTGCAAGTTGGGTGACTTTCAAGGACCCAGATTCACACACCTTTGCTGACCTGTAATTTGTCAAAACCATAACTTGAGCTCTGTAACTCCTATCAAGGACTTCCACCACTCAAATTAAAGCTTAGAACAAGCTCTACAACATTCATGTTATGGGGAAGGTGAGATACCAATCACATCTTGAGCTAAAACTGCCTGGAAGATAAGGATCAAATTAGGGTTTTTCACTGACAATCCTTGAAGACCCTGACTTGAAACTTCTCAAACTCCTCACTCATGATGAGTTGGCCTAGGAATCATCTTTATAACATCTCCATACATCATTCCATGATCTCATGGCCCTTGAATTAGGTCTCAACCTTCTCCAAATCCTCAGTTGACCTAGGGTTGACCCAGTCAAACCCTAATTCCACCACTCATGGCTGAGTCTTCTGAATTCTTGCACAATGACCTCTCTGGGCTTCATGATGGCTTTCAAGACATCTCATAAACTTTCTCAAAGCTTCAAGTTCAACCTCACAGTCTCATAATCATCTGAGGAGCACCCACAACTCTCAAGATATGAAGCACACAACCTTGGTTTCAACCAATTCTTCTGAGGATCTCCTGAACTTTCTGATGAAGGTATCAATCTTCAAACACTTGATGGATAAATAAATGTTGGTCAAATTTTGGGGTGCAACAATAGTCTCTAGTGCGATATCAGTTGCAAACATCCATAAAAAGATACTTCTTCTAAAAGACAAAAAACAAAGATCCAACTCTTTTTGTCCTTTGGGACCTTTAATTCTTGGAACCATTTTCATAAGAAGAGTTTTGTTAACTCTCGGTTCTACCGCAAACGGTAAACGCCTAAGTCTCCATCGAGCAAGCTGCATACACCAACTGCTGGAACCGTCTGTTAACCATACTCGGATAAAAAAAGACAAACCTGTGTCTCTTGTTATCCCGAACTACGTTTGCTCTGATATTTCACGTCGTGTGAAAGTACGTAGGCACGAGATGCGATATCTCGGCGAGCAACCTTCCCCCCTTTTTAACCCGTAGTTAGGCGAACTACGTTGACTCTGATTTCTCGTTCCAGACGGGAATACGTAGGCATAGAACTGCTGTGTTCTTCCGAGTCATTTTCTTTTCTTTTCAAACTAGACTTTTAGCGTAGATAGATAAATCAACCCGTCAGATAAACACAACAAGCGTGGATCCCATTGAGTACGATGGACGTGAGGGGTGCTAATACCTTCCCCTTGCGTAACCGACTCCCGAACCCAGACAATGGTTGCGATGACCTTGTCTTATACCTTTTCGTCAGGTTTTTCCGATCGTTTCCTTTCCCTTTCCAAGGGATAAATAACGAAAGGTGGCGACTCTTCTATTTTGCCGGAACCTTATTTTCACGGTAGCGACAACGCCCTTTTCAACCGCTTTTGGTAAAGCTGACCATGGCAGATGGCTGTCATGCGCTTTTCATCAATGAGATTAAGTTGATCAAATCTTTCCTGCACCCATTCAGCTTCGTCGAGCTTGACATCAGTCAGAATTCTCAAGGAAGGAATTTCTACCTCAACGGGGAGTACCACATCCATGCCATATACAAGAGAAAATGGAGTTGCCCCAGTAGAAGTGTGCACTGAAGTACGATAGCCATGCAAACAAATGGTAGCATTTCATGCCAATCTTTGTATGTTTTCACCATTTTCTGAACAATCTTCTTGATGTTTTTGTTCGCTGCTTCAACAACGCCATTCATCTTCGGGCGATATGGTGATGAGTTATGATGCTTGATCTTGAAGCTTTCACACAATTCCTTCATCATCTTGTTATTGAGGTTTGAACCATTGTCGGTAATGATTTTATTTGGAACCCCATAACGAAAAATGATTTCTTTCTTGATAAAGTGAGTAACCACTTGTTTGGTGACATTGGCATAAGACGCAGCTTCCACCCATTTAGTGAAGTAGTCAATGGCCACCAAGATGAAACGATGACCATTTGAAGCAGTTGGCTCGATGCGTCCAATCATATCTATGCCCCACATGGCGAAGGGCCAAGGCGATGTCAAGACATTTAGAGGAACTGGCGACACATGTATCTTATCTGCATAGATTTGACATTTGTGGCATGTTTGTATGTGACGATAGCAATCAGTTTCCATCGTCAACCAATAATAACCAACTCTCAAAATCTTCTTAACCATTGTGTGTCCACTGGCATGTGTACCAAAAGAGCTTTCATGGATTTCGTTTATGATTCAATTGGCTTCGTGTCTATCCACACATCTGAGCAAGACCGAGTCATAGTTTCGCTTGTAAAGCACATCTCCGCTTAAGAAGAATTTGGACGAAAGCCTTCGTAAATACTTCTTATTTGTGATGGAAACATTTTCTGGATACTCTTGCCTTTCTAGATACCTTTTGATATCATAGAACCAAGGTTGATCGTCAGTTGTTAACTCTGCTTCTAGACAGTGGGCAGGCTTATCAAGATATTCAATGCGGATAACGGGTGTCGCATTCTTCCATTTGACTTTGAACATGGACGACAACGTGGCAAGAGCATCTGCCAATTGATTGCTTTCTCTAGGAATGTGATTGAAAGTAGTCTCATCAAAGTATGGGATTAACTTCAAGACGTGATCTCGATATGGGACTAGTTTTCTGTCGCGTGCTTCCCAGTCGCCTCTAACTTGACTGATGACTAGAGCAGAGTCCCCATACACTTCCAAAATCTTGATTCTGTGATCAATGGCGGCTTCGATTCCGAAGATACATGCTTCATATTCATCCATATTGTTGGTGCATTCAAAATATAACCTTGCGATGAATGGGATATGGAAACCAGTAGGGGATGTGATGATTTCCCCTATTCCATTACCTTGAGCATTTGCAGCGATATCGAACACGAGCGTCCATCGCGATCTTGGTTCGGGTCCTTCGTCTGGGCCTACTGTCTCATAGTCTCTGACAAACATGATATCTTCATCAGGGAAGTCAAAACGCATGGGTTGGTAATCTTCCACAGGTTAATGGCCAAGATATTCAGATAACACACTCCTTTTGATAGATTTTTGTGAGACGTACTGGATGTCATATTCTGTCAGTACCATTTGCCAACGGGCTACTCGTCCTGTGAGAGCAGGCTTTTCGAAGATGTACTTGATTGGATCCATCTTTGATATCAACAACGTGGTATGAGTCACCATATATTTCCTTAAGCGTTTGACAGCCCATGCGAGCGCACAACATGTCTTTTCCAACATTGAGTACCTCGTTTCACAGTCAGTGAACTTTTTGCTTAAGTAATAGATAGCGTGCTCTTTTCTACCCGTTTCATCATGTTGCCCTAACACGCATCCCATGGATCCTTCTAGAACGGTCAAGTACATGATGAGAGGTCTTCCTGACACGGGAGGCATCAAGATCGGTGGCTCTTGCAAATATTCCTTTATTTTCTCAAATGCTTTTTGGCAATTGTCATTCCACACGATTACTTGATCTTTACAAAGCAACTTTAATATTGGCTCATAGGTGGCTGTTAGGTGAGATATGAATCTGGCAATGTAGTTTAATCTCCCTAAAAAACCACGAACCTCCTTCTTTGTTCTTGGAGTTGGCATATCTTGGATAGCTTTTACTTTGTCAGGATCGACTTCAATTCCTTTTTGACTCACGATAAAACCTAGCAACTTACCAGATCTTACCCCAAAGGTACATTTATTCGGATTGAGCCTTAGCCTAAACTTTCTTAGCCTTGTAAACAACTTTTCCAAGTGGATGAGATGCTCCTCTTCAGTTTGGGATTTTGCAATCATATCATCGACATAAACTTCAATCTCCTTATGAATCATATCATGAAAGAGAGTCACCATTACTTGTTGATATGTCGCACCAGCATTCTTTAGACCAAATGGCATAAACTTATAGCAGAAGGTTCCCCAAGGAGTAATGAAGGTAGTCTTCTCCATATCCTCTGGATTCATTTTAATTTGGTTGTATCCGGAGAAACCATCCATGAAAGAGAACACAGAGAATTGAGCTGTATTATCCACTAACACATCAATATGCGGCAACAGAAAGTCATCCTTTGGGCTGGCTCTATTTAGGTCTCTGTAGTCAACGCACATCCGCACTTTACCACCTTTTTTGGGTACAGGTACAATGTTGGTGACCCATTGAGGGTATTTTGATACTGACAAGAATCCGGCATCAAGCTGCTTTTGCACTTCCTCCTTAATCTTAAGGGCCATGTCAGGTCGAGTTCGTCTCATCTTCTACTTTACAGGCGGACAATCCTCCTTGAGTGGAAATTGTGCACCACGATGTCTGAATCTAATCCAGGCATGTCCTGGTATGACCAAGCAAACACATATGCTTACGCGTGTAGGAGCTCGATCAGTCTTCTCTTCACATTCTCTTCTAGGTCAGTGCCTACCTTGACTTCTTTCTTATCCTTCTCGGTTCCAAGATTGACAACTTCCACTGACTCTTGATATGGTTGAATGATCTTTAATTCTTACTTCAATAGTCTGGCTAACTCTTCGGGGAGCTCACAGTCTTCCTCACAATCCTCATCAGTGTGGTAGATTGGGTTATCGAAGTCATATGGATCTGCATGATTGGTGATTTATGCTTTATTTTGAGAAGATGGAAAAAAAAAGGAAAATGCAAGTAAACATTGCCATTTATTTATGCAAAAATAAAAAAAAAGACATGGAACACAATTGAATGCAAAAGGTTCATTTCATTCATGATAAATATTAATTGAAAACATGGGATCCCTACAAAATAATCCTTATGCCTTGGGCAGAACATAGGATTTTGAAAACAAGAAAAATTACTCTTCAACAAAGGTGACTTCCGGTATCTCCATAACAGTCCAATTGTTGAGTTGTTGATTCGGTGCTCTTGGGTACACCATGCAGACTTCCTTGAGTGCATCATCTTCAGCTTCCACAATGGCTACCTGATCATCCAC
Organism: Lathyrus sativus; assembly: GCA_963859935.3. Taxonomy (NCBI): domain Eukaryota; kingdom Viridiplantae; phylum Streptophyta; class Magnoliopsida; order Fabales; family Fabaceae; genus Lathyrus; species Lathyrus sativus. Next base: position 835,530 of record CAWUDS030000443.1, on the reverse strand, counting down.
CATATGTCCACCACTAACAAAGGCAAGTAGAGGGATGAACCCTTTGTCCTTGTCAACGGTTGTCTTTTGCTGAACTTTGTGATTGCCAGGGTAACCCAAACTAGTTCTGCTTTTGTTGATAGGTAGCTCCAACACTCTTCCCCAACCTTCAGGGTGACCGGCCTCAATTACTGTCTTTGCATTCTTCCAAGTAACCATGGGGGATCCAGACCTTTATGACTTCTTTTCCTCCTTTTTAGCAGGGATCAATTCCACACTTATTACATCAAATGCTTGAAAAGGGGTCTCATGAACTTCACCTCCCACTTCAACATAGCAAAATGAGGACAGATGACTTACTAGCATATCTTCTTCTCCCTCAATGACGACAAGTTGATTATTAACCATGAACTTAGTCTTTGATGAAGAGTGGATGTTACAGCACCAGCTGCATGAATCCAAGGACGACCTAGCAAACAACTGTACGTTGGGTAGATATCCATCACATAGAATGTGATAATGAAAGTGTGAGGTCCTACTTTGATGGGGAGATCAACTTCCCCTATCACAGTTCTTCTCGCTCCATCAAAAGCTTTTACTATCACTGAGTTGGGATTCATCATCAATCCTTCGATGGTCAGTGTGGCCAACGAATTCTTCGGTAAGACATTCAAAGATGATCCAGTGTCTACCAACACCCTTGACAAAACAACATCAACACATTCAATGGAAATGTGTAAAGCTTTATTATGATTCTTCCCCTCGGGGGGTAACTCTCCATCATTGAAGCTTAGAATATGCGCGGAGGCGATATTCGACACAACTCCTTCGAATTGCACAACAGATATTTCTTGGGGAACATGAGCAGTCTTCAAAAACTTGATCAATGACTCCTGATGGGAAGGGGAGCACATTAACAGTGACAAAATGGAAATCTTTAAAGGTGTTTGGTTGAGCTGGTCAACCACCTTATAATCACTTTTTTGGATGATTCGTAGGAATTCTTCAACATATTCACTGGAATTTCCTTTTTGAGTAGACGTCTGCCCCTGCTCAATCATTGGTTGCTTATCATTTGTACTGTTTAGTGGTGGTACGAGCGCAAAAATCCTCCCACTTCTAGTTATCCCACCGGTTCCAACCATGTTCTCTACAAAACTGTCAGCTTTCACAACATCTTCATCCATCTTCTGTCCATTAATGTAAACAGTTGGCTCATATTTCCAAGGGACAACCTTGGTACTCTCAAAATGAAAAGGAGCAGGCATAGATATCACAAACGGAGTGAGTGAAGATGGAGACAGCGGAATCTCTACTTGATCATATGGTATCTGCAATGGTTCTCGAACTTGACTATATGAGGTCTGAACAGAATGCCAATCATAATCACAAGGGATTTCCAAAGGTGCATGAGACTGATCACATGGGATTGCTAGTGTTGCGGTGAGAATCGTGATACCAAGCTATTGATTAACTTGAATCTTTAATTCTTAAATTACAATCAGACTTTAATTTATCCAAAGGAAAGGTCTAAAGAAAGAAAGAACCTTTTGCGCGATGTTACAACAACGCTAAGAGATTCGGGGATGGGGGGTTGGTTATGCCTAGGGTAGGTATTTCACATCCTAAACATCTGTAGTACTCTACAGGAACCTTTTGTTTGTTTGCATGCTAAGTTTGGTAAATGTTTGCTAAGGTTTGGGATTGGGTAAAGGTATAGGTTAAAACCTAAAGATAATTTCTAAGTTTGCTCGCAAAGACATCGCATCCTCTGCCTACATATCCTAACTAGGATAGAATTAAAGCAATTGTAGTTCACCTCGCAAGGGATGAAGAACACTTGATTATGATCAAGGTTCAAAGGGGAACAAACATTATAATTCTTGTATAGAGTTTAAGAAAACTCTCTAGATCTATGTTACAACACTCAAGAAAGGGAAGTAAGTAATCATATCCATGATTCTTACATAGAGTTTAAAACTCTATCCTAGGGTTCTAGTTGAAGAAACACTCCTAGTGTAGGTGGGTTTTCTAGACTTAAAGCAAAGTCTAAGGCTTACATGCTCTAACTTAACTAAGCTAGGGTTATGATGACTTCACAAAGTCAAGGGAGGGGTAAATGAGCTATCCAATGACACAAGGGTCAAGGGAGAGACTTTTCCTTTGGAAGGAGAGAGGGAGGCAACTTGGATGAGAACTAAAAAGTTCTATCACTTGGGGAAGAAGTACTTAACAAAGCAAGATAAAATAAGATTACAATCAAGTAAGCATGCATATTACAATAAGTAGATACTTCAAATAATATCAATGGTTACAACCAATAGTCAAATATCTTAACAAAGATTGGAGCATATCTTAACAAAGATTGATGATATATCTTAACAAAGATTGAAAACATGATGAAGGTAACAACCACATGAACAAATCACAATTTTGAATGTAAACATGTCATAGGTTCAAAGCATAGCAAATGTAACAACAATATGCATAGATGATAATCAAACATAGGTAAATCAATTTAAACTCATAATTTAGGAGTAAACAAAAATAAGATCATGGTGACCACCAAAGGAGAGTACCTTAGCATGTTAACTAACAAGGGAAGTAAAGATCACACAAGAAAACTTCAAGCATGCTCAAAGGAATTCAACTGTAGGTAGGATAACGATCACAATAAGGGAACAAATTTCCACATGGGAAAAAAGCATCACAATTTATAACAACAAGTAATATTTTTACACTACATTAAAGTAGATATTAAAACAAATACATGGAAAAAAGAATGGATCAAAAAGGGTGAAAAATGAGAGAGTTATGAATATTTGAAGATTTGATGAATTATGACAAAACAATATTTAACAAGTAAAATAAATAAAAAGAAGAAAAGTGAAAGGGGTGAGAGTTGAACCCACGCCCCCAGCCCAACACGCGCGCGTAAGGTAAAAAAGAGAAAAGACCAAAAGGGTTGATCCTCAACAGGGATCGAACCCAGGTCTAGGCTTTGCAAGGCATGGTTATGAGTAAGTTGCTTACCACTGGGGTGGCTATACAGTCGTTGATATAGCCACCCCCATAAATATATATGGCTTGGTTTTGTGAATTTCTGGGCAAAATGTGAAGCAACACAAGGCAATTTTCAAAATACGTTTTGATGTCAAACTTGTTCAATTCTTAACCAAATTTAACAAACCTTAGATCAATCTTGGGTGTTTTCAAACAAGGAACAAGATGGTCCAGATGGATTTTTGAAAAGAGTCTTGGAAAACAAAACACGATGGCAGTTGCTAAAACAAGATGAAGATGCATTTACCAAGCCAATGATCAAACCAGTCATGCTATGATCAGGAAAAAAGCTCAAACACAATTCAAATATCATGTACATCAAAATCATAAACCAAACACTCATGAGTCAAAACTCCAACTGTCATATGGGAATGAGATAAAAATCAAGACACTTGCAAGTATGATAGGGAGATTATGAAACAGGCCAAAATGAAGTAAATGAATAACACAAACATCCTCAAAACATCATATAGGGTGTTTCTAAACCTTAAATTTGTTCACAAACAACATGGATTTGAAAAACACATGGCAACTGCAATTTTGGTGATTGAAATGCATTTTCAAAGCTACAACTGCATTCTCTCATGTTTAAAACATTTTGAAGGTCCTCACACACTCCAAATACGATATACATGAAGTTCCAAAACAAATAAAACTTAAATTCAAACTAGAATACAAAGTGACTTGTGGTTTTGAAATTATGACATAAGTTGCAAAAACAAGTTTCAAAACAGTTTGAACAGACACAAATCAAACAACCACTATGATTTAAACAACATAAATAGAATGCTAATAGACTCTTTGATCAACCCAACAACTGGTCTAGACAGCAATAAAACACACCAGAAATCAAACCAAACTTGCCAATTTGAGTTAAAGCTAACAAACCTATAACTGATCCTAAGCAGGCTATTGACACAAATGCAACCTAGCATGATAATGCCTATATCATTCATCAATCCAAATCAATCACAGATGCAAGTTTTACAAACAGCAGATTAAAGCTTTACCTCTTTTGGCAGTCAAGGTGTCTTAACAGACCAAAACTCTTTGGCATAACAAAACAGCCTACTAAACATAACCATGTTGATATTAATGACAGGGTACATGCTCTTCAATTTGCATACTTGAAAACTAATGACAATTTTGAACAGAAAGAAAATACTACACAACTTGCTACAAAATTGATGACAACAATAGTTAACAAGCCCAAAACAAACAATGGCAGCCAACATGATTTGCTTTTATGAACATGTCTAAACAGATGCAAGATGATAAAAAAGAGTGAGCTACCATGAGTTGATAAACTCTAAATCAGAAACAGTTTCAATCAACAAGCAAGGAAACTTTCAGCATGGAAATACAATTAATTATGGTTTTTTGTTGAAAACAGAAGCAACATATCTTTGAGGGAAATCAGGATGCAAGCATATGAAAGTAGGTATATTTCATGATGATGAGTTTCATGCCACATAATGATGCACACATATCATGAATATGATGACAGGGGGTTTCTAAGCTCAAAAAGTAAACATATTCATTCAAGGCACATTATATGTCTCTGGGACGGGCTTCTGGGGAACAAGAGCTTTTTGAACAGAAATTGCTGGTGGAGGAGCCACATTATATGTCCGAGGTTGGTAGATGCGACCACTCCGGGTCATTTTGCGTCCACTGGCAATGTTAGCCACATTTGCTGGTTTATTTTCTTTGAAGATCCCCTCGCACCATGAATAGTCTTGCTTTGGTGTCACAGCTCTTGGGTGAGGCTTAGATCCCCCCTTGGTTCAAAACGGGCTTGTCCCCTCCCGAATTTCGGGGGTGCATCGTCGCGAAATATTGGTCGGACGTTCTTGTTGTTGTTGTTGTTGTTGTTATCATTCCTGAATACAACTCTTTTGTTGGGCTTTTCTGGCATATTAAACACAGGTTCGATGACTGCCACATCTTCCTCCTTTTTCCAGTGAGCGATTTCTATCATCCCTTGTTCAATCATTGCCTGAATGTCTTTTTTCACAGCGTCACAACCCTCAGGATTCAACATGCATTCTTTGCAATCTTCATGAGATGTCTTAAGCGACCATGCCTTAGCAAGGCGTTTGTGTAGGTCTGCCAATGGCACTTTGATCTCACCAACAGTGGTAACTTTCTTGTCTTCTGACCCCTCACCTTCTTCAGTAATAGCATTGACTCCACCATGATTTGGCAGTGGGTCGCTCTTTATGTTGGGATGATCATCTTCGAAGGACAGAATTCTTTTTTCAATTAATTCACGAAATAGATGCTGAAGGGCAAAGCAACCTTCGAGATCGTGGCCTGGAGCATTCTCATGAAATAGGAAGTGAGCATTTGCATTGTAATAGAACGGGAGTGGATTAGGTGGAGCACCTAATTTTCTTGTTTTGACCAGCCCTCTTTCTATTAACATGGGAAACAGATCGGTGTAGCTCATCGGAATAGGCTATATTTTTGGCCTATTTGCTTGATAATTCACCCTCGGAGCCCTGTTCTGCGGCTGTTGACCTTGCGGCTGCTGGTATTGTTGTTGATTATTAGAGTGATATTGTTGCTGATTGTTGGACTGATACTGGTGCTGATTACTGGATGCCCCAGGCTGGGTACCATGTTGTGGTGAAGGTTGAAAAACCAGAGTCACCGCTGCTACATATGATGGATGGTACTGTTGGCGATGGCTTCTGGAGTTTTGTGCTTTCTTCCTATACGTGATCGCACTCACCTCTCCCTCTTTTTTCTTGTGAAAATTGCTGACTGGCTTCTTTGTTGTGCTGGCGCTTGAGGTAATATTTGGAGTGGTCACTTTTCCACTATTTAAACCTACTTCCACTTTGACCCCTACTGCCACAATATCAGAGAAATTTTTTGTGACACTGCTAATTAATCGTTCATAGAATTCTGGCCGAACTGTATCCACAAACCAGTCTGCCAACTCCTTTTCAGTAAGGGGAGGCTCTACTTGTACTGCAGCTCCGCGCCATCTTTGCGCATACTCCTTAAAGGTTTCAGTATTTTTCTGCGTCATGCTTAGAAGCTGACGATGGTCGGGAGCTAAATCCATGTTGTACTTGTACTGTTGAATAAAAGCATCTGAAAGGTCTTGGAAACTATGGATCTTCGCTTGATCTAAACTGAGATACCACTTAGCCGAAGCTCCTTTAAGACTATCTTGGAAACAATGTACTAACAGCTTATCATTTTCAATATGTAGAGCCATCCGCCTACAATACATGATTAGGTGTACTTTAGGACAAGTGGTCCCCTCATATTTGTCGAATACTGACATTTTAAATTTCTGAGGAAATACCAATCCAGACACCAGACATAGGTCCTTGGCGTTAGATCCAAAGGCATGGCTTCCTTCGATGGCCCTCATCCTCTTGGCCATGATGTCCATTTCTACCCTTAATTTTTCGTGTTTTTTGTCTCCGGCTTCAGAACCGTCGGGTATATCAAAGATTGGTTGTTGATTGGCGAAAACAGGTCGTACTGTAGTGGGTCCACCTGCCTGGGTGAAAATAGGATTTCTGATTGTTGAGTCAAACAGGGGATTGAGACTCGAAGACTGCATATTGTTGAATGGCGGCACAAAATCCCGAGATATGCCGTAGGGAAATTCTGCGGTAGTAACAGGAGCTACTATGACATTGGCCGCTGCTGTGGCAACTTCGGAGATTATTGTAGGTTGTGTGTCCATCTTTGCTTTGATTATGTTGAGAACTTCCATAATCTGGCTGACGTCCCCTTTGATCCCTTCAATGTCGTTATCCATTTGATCGAACCTCTGGTCATTATCTGCCATCTTCTTTTGAGCTCGGGATCGTGTGTTATATCCGTGAGTATTCAGCGTGACTCCTTCTCTCTTTTCTCTGAACAAGAACAAAGGATGCGCTGCGGAACCCAGATGCAAGACCGATGCTGGATGAAATGTGAATGCAAATGCAAATGCGGATGCATAAACCATTTAAGGAAAAACAATTTTTTTTTGTTTATAAACAAAAAGCTAGAACAACATGTAACGACATGCTTAAAAAGCGTTTTTCATTTGATAGATGGAAATATATTACAATAGGGTGGCTCTTGCTAAAAAGCAAGACCTTTCTTACAAGAAAATGAAAGTAAATGCAACAAATAGGATTTCAATCCATTTAGGGAAAGCAGGGAAATGGTGAAACAAAGATCAATCTAACAAGACGATCCTTCTCCTTCTTGGACTCTAACATGAACTTGGTCCTGGCGGATAGTTTCCCACAGGTCTTCGTTCTCTCTTTGCGCTTTGATCAAAGCGTATTTTAGCTCTTCCCTAGTTGTGGGGACCTCGGGCTCCATGGTTATCTCATAATCATGAGTATAGAACATGGTCAAGGCAATTTCTTTTGACCATAACAGGTACCCTCTGGTAGTTAAGCAACTTGCATTCTCCATTGGAGTTAGGCCCAAGAGGTGTGGATCTCTTTAAGCGTACTGAGCATTAGCTTCTAGTTCTCGCTTGCGACCAGTTTCGCAGAAGCAAGGCCTCAACAGTTCTGGTTCGGGCTCTGGTCCAGTAGGATACCCATATTGACGCTGGGCAAGGATAGGATTGTATGTGATAACCCCTTCTGTCCCAATGAGAGGCACATTGGGGAAATCTCCGTAACTAGGAATCATGACTTGGTCACCAAGGCTGGTGTCATACCATGTGATGTCATGGTGCCTGAGGGTGACGAGTTTAGAAATCCATGCACTTTTGGTGGGGAGCCTCCAAAGGATATGAGTCATTGGCAGATGAGAAGTAAACCATCGGTCGAGTAGTGCAAGGCAACATGAGAATTGCCTGCGATCATACAAGATGAAGCGGTGGATGACTACATAAGTATCAGCTAGTATCGCGTTGACTGGAGTTTTGATGATGAAGAGTCAGATTACCTCTTCACTGATGAAGTCGTAACTGCTTGGGAAGAGATACAACCCATTATTAGAAATGCTAGAATTGCTTCAAAGATGCCCAAATTTCTACTTTCATAATGATATTCAGCCATCTCCATTAGAGGTTTGGCATCCATTCCGTACCACCCTCCTTTCGCTCTCATCGGTGGTAAATCATCCAACTTGATATGTAGGGCTTTAGCCAAGTCCCTCTTCTTTAGTTTTCCATAAGGGAGCGTGAAAGTCCATGGGATCTTCAAATAATCAGTATACTCCTCGATGGTTGGGAGTAGCTGAAAGTCTGGAAATACAAAGCAGTGGTAGGTTGTAGAGTAAAACTATACCAAAGCTTGCAACATGGGCTCGTTGATTGGAGAACTTATCAGTGGTTATAGGTCTCCATATTTGACTATGAAGGAAGCGGGATTTTGGACAAGTCTAGTTAACATCCTTAGACGGCCCAATCTCAAATCCGGAAACGGAAGCATGTCTCTTCTTACCATGTTGTTGTCTGTAAAAAGAAAAAATTGAATTTCCTTGAATGGTTAGAAGAAATGCAAATGGTGTCATGGAATTCAGACATTTACGAACATCAGAAGTCGCCATTTCATTGATTAACAAAATGGATTACAAAATATTGTTTCCCCTTACAAGAGTTTTAAACAACAGCTAAATGAATCCTAGCAAGGTTCCCCTAGCAACCTTAAGTTGAGCTTCTCGATCTTTCTTTCCATCTGAGTCTTCTCAAAGATGAGTCTGTCCACAATTATCTTCCATGGATTAGACTGAGGCTCATAAGGTTCTTCTAGTGCCTTCCTCTTCTTACAAGAGAGGATTTATTCGTCTTTCAACTGGAGTCGTCTTTGGAGCTCCGCATTTTTTTCGACGACTATTTGATACTTGTGCTTCCAAGCTTCTTCAGTTTGTTGTGCTTTGACCAAAGCAATCTTCAACTTTTCTTCTTCAGACATGAAGACTAAAGGGCGTTCTTCCTTCAAAGCCATAGGCTCTTGCTTAGGATAAGGCATCCTTAGTGTGATGGCTCTCTTTCGAACCCATTGAAGGTAAGGCTCCAAAGAGACATAGTTGGGTCTTCCAAGATCCTTTTTTCCTTTCTTATGCAGATGCTTCCAAGCCTCTAGAATCTTCCCTTTTAGTCCTTGACTATCTTCCTCTTCTTTGAAGAAAATGTTTTCCACTTGAACACCATTAGGTTTGTCCTTTAACGGGTATCCCAATTGTCGGCGGGCGAGTATTGGATTATAACTGATTCCTCCATTAGCCATGAGAAGAGGTACATTTCCAAAATCCCCACAATTATCAATGATCATTATCCCATCATAGTCACGACTATACTAATCAATATCGGAGTGGGTAAGAGCCATGATCTTTTGCGACCACCATCCTTTCTTTGGATCCCAAAAAGCATTGGCTTTGGGCAAGTGTGAGGTGAACCATTTGTATAACAAAGGAGCACAACAAGTGATCATTCCTCCATTGTGAAAGTTCCTCAGATGAACAGAATGGTATGTGTCTGCTAACAAGGTAGGCACAAGATTCTTCTTCAAGAAAATTTTAATGGCGTTGAGGTCCACAAAATTCTCAAAGCTAGGGAACAAGAAGATGCCATAGATGAGTAAGGCAAGGATAGCCTCAAATGCATCCATGCTTAAATGATCCGCATAATATTGAGCCTTCTCAACCAAGAACTCTGCTTTTAACCCAAAAACTCCTCCTTTTGTAATCAGATTCTTTTTAATATCAACCATTCCCAAACGTGTAGCCTTGGCAATATCTTGTTCTTTAGGGTCCTTCTCCACAATTGGAAAAGGAGAATCTTCAAGAATGGGCAATCCAACCAACTGAGAATATTCTTCTAGTGTGGGCACTAGCTGATCATCAGGGAATGTGAAACAGTGATAGAGCGGATCATAAAACTGGAGAAGAGTAGAAAGGAGTCCACTATCCATCTTTATCTTCAAGAGTAGAAATAGCTTCCCATACCGGCTTTGAAATCCCTCTGGATCTGTCACCAAGGTGCTCAACCTTTTCAAGTCATCTAGGTTAAAACCCTTGTAAGTGTACTTCAATGTTTTCTTTCTTTCACTGTTCATGACGACCTCTCTCTGATGTTTACAAACAACAAAGTCTGAGTTCCATGAAACCATATGATGGTATGATGATCATGAATTCAAGATGCACAAACACAGGCAAATGCATATGCATACAACACAAGCTTAAGTTTAAGGACAAGTATGAGTCCAAGGGTCTACCCATCCCCAAAGATTGTACTATGGATTGATTTGTACCTGCCGAACGGGTTCTACAAAGTTCCCAGAGTCATCAATCCATCTTTCGGATATTATCAATTTCCCAAATCACTTGGTAATCGATAATATTCTCAAGAGAATCTTGTCTGAGTGTAGTATCGCGTATCAACTACTTCAGAAATACTTCCTTATAGTCATCGCACTACGTCCTAATAAGGCCAAAGTGGGGTAAAGTGTATTCTAAAGGTCCAATGTGTCATGGGCTCCTTCGTTGAAAGTAGCATTGTTTTCACGAATACTCGATCAACAATACTAAAACTTTCAAGAGGGCCTATACTGAGCGGTGGTTTCTCAGGTTAGCTTGGTCGGGAATCAACTCCCTATAAGCCTTCTTGAATATACCACCATCCTATCATAATTTCACTCAAGTCCGGGTATAGGACCGTCTCACTACTCAAAGCACCCAATACCCAACACACGAATAAATATATTGACAAATATACATGTTAAGCAGATATTTACAAATATAGCATGCAATTTAAACAAAATAGGCTAAACCCTCAAGTTAAGTAATTAAGCTATCCCCAGCGAAGTCGCCATTTCTGTTGCGGTGAGAATCGTGATACCAAGCTATTGATTAACTTGAATCTTTAATTCTTAAATTACAACCGGACTTTAATTTATCCAAAGGAAAGGTCTAAAGAAAGAAAGAACCTTTTGCACGATGTTACAACATCGCTAAGAGATTCGGGGATCGGGGGTTGGTTATGCCTAGGGTAGGTATTTCACATCCTAAACATCTGTAGTACTCTACAGGAACCTTTTGTTTGTTTGCATGCTAAGTTTGGTAAATGTTTGCTAAGGTTTGGGATTGGGTAAAGGTATATGTTAAAACCTAAAGATAGTTTCTAAGTTTGCTCGCAAAGACATCGCGTCCTCTGCCTACGTATCCTAACTAGGATAGAATCAGAGAAATCGTAGTTCACCTTGCAAGGGATGAAGAACACTTGATTATGATTAAGGTTCAAAGGGGAACCAACATTATAATGCTTGTGTAGAGTTTAAGAAAACTCTCTAGATCTATGTTACAACACTCAAGAAAGGGAAGTAAGTAATCATATCCATGATTCTTACATAGAGTTTAAAACTCTATCCTAGGGTTCTAGTTGAAGAAACACTCCTAGTGTAGGTGGGTTTTCTAGACTTAAAGCAAAGTCTAAGGCTTACATGCTCTAACTTAACTAAGCTAGGGTTAGGATGACTTCACAAAGTCAAGGGAGGGGTAAATGAGCTATCCAATGACACAAGGGTCAAGGGAGAGACTTTTCCTTTGGAAGGAGAGAGGGAGGCAACTTGGATGAGAACTAACAAGTTCCATCACTTGGGGAAGAAGTACTTAACAAAGCAAGATAAAATAAGATTAGAATCATGTAAGCATGCATATTACAATAAGCAGATACTTCAAATAATATCAATGGTTACAACCAATAGTCAAATATCTTAACAAAGATTGGAGCATATCTTAACAAAGATTGATGATATATCTTAGCAAATATTGAAAACATGATGAATGTAACAACCACATGAACAAATCACAATTTTGAATGTAAACATGTCATAGGTTCAAAGCATAGCAAATGTAACAACAATATGCATATATGATAATCAAACATAGGTAAATCAATTTAAACTCATAATTTAGGAGTAAACAAAAATAAGATCATGGTGACCACCAAAGGAGAGTACCCTAGCATGTTAACTAACAAAGGAAGTAAAGATCTCACAAGAAAACATCAAGCATGCTCAAAGGAATTCAACTGTAGGTAGGATAACGATCACAATAAGGGAACAAATTTCCACATGGGCAAAAAGCATCACAATTTATAACAACAAGTAATATTTTTACACTACATGAAAGTAGATATTAAAACAAATACATGGCAAAAAGAATGGATCAAAAAGGGTGAAAAATGAGAGAGTTATGAATATTTGAAGATTCGATGAATTATGACAAAACAATATTTAACAAGTAAAATAAATAAAAAGAAGAAAAGTGCAAGGGGTGGGAGTTGAACCCACGCCCCCCAGCCCAACACGCGCGCGCAAGGACAAAAAGAAAAAAGACCAAAAGGGTTGATCCTCCTCAGGGATCGAACCCAGGTCTAGGCTTTGCAAGGCATGGTTATGAGTAAGTTGCTTACCACTGGGGTGGCTATACATCTGTTGATATAGCCACCCTCATAAATATATATGGCGTGGTTTTGTGAATTTCTGGGGAAAATGTGAAGCAACACAAGGCAATTTTCAAAATACGTTTTGATGTCAAACTTGTTCAATTCTTAACCAAATTTAACAAACCTTAGATCAAACTTGGGTGTTTTCAAACAAGGAACAAGACGGTCCAGATGGATTTTTGAAAAGAGTCTTGGAAAACAAAACACGATGGCAGTTGCTAAAACAAGATGAAGATGCATTTACCAAGCCAATGATCAAACCAGTCATGCTATGATCAGGAAAAGAGCTCAAACACAATTCAAATATCATGTACATAAAAATCATACATTCAAACCAAACACTCATGAGTCAAAACTCCAACTGTCATATGGGAATGAGATAAAAATCAAGACACTTGCAAGTATGATAGGGAGATTATGAGACAGGCCAAAATGAAGTAAATGAATCACACAAACATCCTCAAAACATCATATAGGGTTTGTCTAAACCTTAAATTTGTTCACAAACAACATGGATTTGAAAAACACATGGCAACTGCAATTTTGGTGATTGAAATGTATTTTCAAAGCTACAACTCCATTCTCTCATGTTTAAAACATTTTGAAGGTCCTCACACACTCCAAATACAATATACATGAAGTTCCAAAACAGATAAAACTTAAATTCAAACTAGAATACAAAGTGACTTGTGGTTTTGAAATTATGACATAAGTTGCAAAAACAAGTTTCAAAACAGTTTGAACAGACACAAATCAAATAACCACTATGATTTAAACAACATAAATAGAATGCTAATAGACTCTTTGATCAACCCAACAACTGGTCTAGACAGCAATAAAACACACCAGAAATTAAACCAAACTTGCCAATTTGAGTTAAAGCTAACAAACCTATAACTGATCCTAAGCAGGCTATTGACACAAATGCAACCTAGAATAATAATGCCTATATCATTCATCAATCCAAATCAATCACAGATGCAAGTTTTACAAACAGCAGATTAAAGCTTTACCTCTTTTGGCAGTCAAGGTGTCTTAACAGACCAAAACTCTTTGGCATAACAAAACAGCCTACTAAACATAACCATGTTGATATTAATGACAGGGTACATGCTCTTCAATTTGCATACTTGAAAACTAATGACAATTTTGAACAGAAAGAAAATACTACACAACTGGCTACAAAATTGATGACAACAACAGTTAACAAGCCCAAAACAAACAATGGCAGCCAACATGATTTGCTTTTATGAACATGTCTAAATAGATGCAAGATGATAAAAAAGAGTGAGCTACCATGAGTTGATAAACTCTAAATCAGAAACAGTTTCAATCAACAAGCAAGGAAACTTTCAGCATGGAAACACAATTAATTATGGTTTTTTGTTGAAAACAGAAGCAACATATCTTTAAGGGAAATCAGGATGCAAGCATATGAAAGTAGGTATATTTCATGATGATGAGTTTCATGCCACATAATGATGCACACATATCATGAATATGATGACAGAGGGTTTCTAAGCTCAAAAAGTAAACATATTCATTCAAGGCAAAAATTGGCATTGTGAGTGGAAAGTGCAAGTTAGCTTCAGCATTATAATGAGGCAGCAGGGTAATTTCATGACTGTTTGAGATAAATAGCATCACACACAAAATTCAAATCAATAGGGCAGTGATTTTATGCACATAAATCATGTAGGAATTGACTGAAACAGAAAATGATGTGTTGGTGGTGTCAATGATGTTTGAAATGCAAGTGAAAGCCATGATGAGGCAGTTGAACACTTAGGCAGCTTTTGAGCATAAAGACACCATACACATTCTTGAAATAGGTAAATAAATAAGTCCACAACTTCAAGTTAAGCAAAAAACACACCAAACCAAAAATGACATGTTGATTCCAATTTGACAGCAAAAACATACAAGACTTCAAGACAGCAAAATGTAACAACATTCATATCTTTCATACCTCCACCAAGACATACATCATGAACAAAATCAAACATTGACCAAAGACTTTGGATACAAGACATAGCGAGCATAACAACTCAATACCTAATTCATGATAATGGTAGAGACATGAAAATAATCACAATGAAAACAAAGGCCACATTGATTCACACATGATCAAAGGCAAGGGGAGGATCTATGAGCAACTTACAAGTTATCTACATATCTCACTAATGAGCTAGGTTTGACAGTTCTAGGGCAAGCATATCACTATTTCAAAGTTAGATCCTAAATCTACCAAATGACCAAAATCTCACAAATAAGTCTAAACATGATAACAAGGCACAAACTTGTAACCTATCATCCACATATCATTTACAAATGACAATATATTGACAAAATAAGCATCATGATCATAAAACTAAGATTCTTGATAAAGAAACACAATGGGGCAGCCATGGTATGTTTTCACACAAATCACCACAAAATGATAATACATGAAAATGTATGATTAATAGATAGTTAGAATATCACATACCTCTTGTTGACCAGCCTTGAACAAGCTAAAAAGCTTAGAAACCCAAAGATACTCCTTCCTTTGCAATGAGATGAAGCTTACTTCCTCTTGAAGCAACAAAACCAAACTTCAAGACAGTTGGAGTTAGGTGATTCCCAGTTGATTTTCAATGCTTTGGATAGTTGTAATATGACATATGTGAGGTGTATGGATGGTTAGAACAGCAAGAACAAGCCTAGACAAGGATTTGGCAAGTTTTGAGTATAGTGGTCAAACTTTCTTGGTGTGAAAGTTGACTTTTTGAAAAATGGTATTTTTGAGAGGTTTGAGGGTATGGACACCTTCTATACTATATTTAGGGATTATGTGGATGATTTTGAGAGGCTTAGAAATGATAGAATTGGTCTTGAGCAGAGTTTTGCTCAAGACAGCTTTTTGGTGGAAATGAGGATTTTGAGATTTTTGAGATTCTTGAAGAATGAGAGGAGAATGAGAGCTATGGTTTCTCTGGTTTCTTGAGATTTCTTTGGTGTACTTAAACTCATAGAAGAGGCCTCTATTTATAGCCAAACAAGAGTGAGGGCAGCCTTGGTCTTTTACCACTTTTGGAGGGAGTTTCATGAGATTTTTCAAGTGAATCTTGCAAGATTTTCTCCTATCAGCTCCATAGTTCAAAGGAGATCAGAAAAATCAAGTGGAGATGGACATGAAGTGACTGAGATGATATGTGAAGGTAGAGTAAGCCAGCTGCAACAGTCCTAGCATGGAAAGTTTCTCTCTCCTTCTTACATTTGATTATTATAATGCCAAGTTGCAACAACTTGCTATGCTCACTAAAACCATCCTTTTTCTGGTTTTCTCTCCATCCATGCCTCACATTATCACTTTGAACCAAGATCCAAGGGCTGAGAATGGCTTAAGTTGTGAAAATTCAAATTTGAGAATTCTTGACAAAGTGATTTCAAGTGTGATAGGCCCAACTTCTATGATGCATAACTTCCTGCTCAAACATGCTATTGGGGAGTTCTACCACAATTTGGAAATCCCTCAAGTAGCTCTATAACTTTCATGTTTTGGGAATTTCCAAAATCTAGATGGAACTAGATTGAAAAACCCTTCAAAGTTTCTGAAAAAACCACTTAAAAGTGCTAAATAACTTAGAATTTTTCTAAGTTATTTCCTCCTTAAAAATGAATTTCGATATAACTCCAATTCTATGAATTTTTTGATCATGGATCACTTTTAGGCTTTTGTAGGATTTGTCAAAAGCTTTCCAATGAGCTTTGAACCACTTCATTTGGATGTGTGGTTGAGGAGTTATGGTCTTGCCCCTTTCGAAACCCTAATTCCCAATTTTTGCAATTACTTCTTAACCCTTGATCCAATGGTCATGAAATTTTATAGGGAGGTGTAATATGATATAAGGAACATTTTTGATTCACACCCTGAAGTCAAATTCCTTGTTGTTGAAGAGTTGACTTTTCGGTCAACCGTTCGATCAATCGGTGCCTACCGAGTCGACCGTTGACGATCCGGACATCCTGAGGATTTGAAACTCTTTGAATGGACTTTACCAAGTCATAGGAACTTAATGGACCAAGATCCCACCATTGAAATACTCTTTAAATCAAAAGTCAAACTACAGTTGACTTTTTCTGATCGGAAACCCTAATCGGGTACCTTAAATTGTACTGTTCTCAATCCCCGGGTGACCACCTCAAATTGAATCTATACTTGATCCAAAGTTGTATTCTTGATGATGTGGAGACTTATTTGAATTTGAATCAATCCAAAACATTGATTGATCAGACCACCGAAATCTCGATTTTGCCGGTACGGAACCCTAATTCATCTGCATCTTAACAAAGATAAACTGAAAATGGGTTAAGGTTAGTTAATCAAGTGAATATGATCCTACAATGATGATGAGGATCTAAGGGGTCAAAATTTGGGGTGCAACAGATGCCCCTATTTAAATATCTTCGCTAGATGGTAATGAGAGATGAAAATCCTCATGGAATCGCAGTGAAAGGTATTTAAATATAGCAAACCAGAAATTTTGTCCATTAGATCCGATGGTATGCCAAAGGAAGAATGCCAATATGCCATGAATCTAAATGATGTTATATGATGCTCGAATGCAAGACAGATGCAGACACGCGAGCAAATATAAAAGGACGACCATACAACGAGTAACCACTCACGAGGACCCAACACACTGGGGAAAGATTCCAAGCGAAGTAAGCAAGATTGTTCAAACATGACTAAAGATGCTTGTTCAAGGAAATCTTTCACGCAGAGGACACAAATTCCAATAGGGAAGACACATCTTCACAGGGGAAAGGAGATATGAGTCTCACTGGGGATAACCAGATGAGGAAATCCACCGGGGAAGATAACAATTCTTCACTAGGGAAACGAAAGAAAAGAAAAGCAAACCACACTGGGGAAGAAACCCACTGGGGAAAACTTGCTGGGGAACAATTCCACTGGGGAAGCAAAGCTTCACCGGGGAAAAGACGGAACGAAGACACGAATCTCACTGGGGATAACCATGGGAGAATTTCCTATAACAAATAGTTCAAACGGGATCTTCAGGAAAAGGTTAGAAACCAGACCGGATGCGCCGAGGAAACTAGTATCCACTAGTTCTCCGAGACTTGACTGGAAAAGAAAAACTTCAACTGGGGATACTGGTGACGACCAGAATAACAAATAGCTCCTAAACAGTGCTAGTTTCCACTAGACTTACTGGGGATATGGTGACGACCAAATCAAAAACGGTTTCCAAGAAGTGCTAAATATCACTAGACTTCCTGGGGATATGGTAACAACCAAATCGAAGCTCCAATTAAAATTGGGAATTCCAAACAATGTTGTTAGAACAACAGGACTCTGGCTGAGGAAGTTGGTAACAATCAACTTTCGGCACTAATAATGGTTAGTTTTCAAGCAACGCCAGTAACCACTGGATTTAGAGGGGACTGGTGATAACCAAATCATGATATACCAATAACAATTGGTTTTGGATGATGCTAGTAACCACTAGACTTAACTGGAGAATTTGGTAACGAACGAATCCAAAGGAGATCAATGACCATTGGATTTTCAAGGAGTTTGGTAACGACCAAACCAATGCAGTGATAACAATCTGCTTTAAGCGATGCCAATAATCATTGGACTTAGACCGATTGGTGATGACCAACTCAGGTATACCAATAACGATTGGTTCTGAATATTGCTAGTAAACACTAGACTTTCCAAACGAGGCTAGTGACCACTAGACTTATGGATATTGGTAATAACCGAATCAAGGGGTACCAATAACAATTGGGTCTGAAGGTAATACTAGTAACGACTAGGTTCAGAAAGACTGGTAAAAACCGAATCAAACGGGTACCAATAACAATTGGGTTTGAAGGCGATGCCAATAATTATTGGACTTTTAGGGAAATTCGGTGACGACCAACTCCAGTACTAATGACCATTGGTTTTAGAAGGCAATACTAGTAACCACTAGATTTTAGCACATATTGGTGAAAACCGAATCAAAAGGACCCCAATAACAATTGGTTCGCTTTACAACAGAATCAGTAACAACTGGGTTTGGAAAATTGTTGGTGACGACCAAATCAAGATACTGAACATAATTAGTCCTGAACACGTGCTAGTGACTACTAGTCTTTCAAAGATTATTAGTGACAACTAAATCAAAGATGAATATTGGTAACAACCCCCCATTTGTGTAAATTGGATATTGCTAGTCACCACTAGCTTCCCAGAGAAGATAAGGAAACCCCAGGATGTCAACTTTGAAGCGAATTTGTTACAACAGATCAAGGATAATGGTAACAACCGAAGGATCTCAAAGGCAACAGCCAAACAACAAAAACCAAGACCAAAATGCAAACAAATGTGTTATGCTGGCATGATGCTGTATGTAAAATGCAGAACGACCCGTAGGAACCAAGGAAAGCCAAACAAAGAACACAAGAGAGAACTCGTCACGCTGAGTTCCAACATGCTTTAAGTCAGACGACCCATTCTTCTTTGGTGTGGATAACGATCTTTCCCAACAATATCCTCATAATTCTGTAGAGAAGAAGTCTTGGCTTAAGAGCCGGAATTGCTGTCGGACGCATCTAGCTTGGTTAAAGGTAACAACAAACTTCCACAACTTTGAGAACTGTGTAATGTCATCAGATTACCTCTAGAACTTTTCAATCATTTTGTCAAATTGTGTTTCCCCTTATCTAAAACAAAATTTAAGTTTCCAAAACACTTTGCTTTCATGAAAATTCTTATTAATGAATAAGTGAAATTGCATAACAAAAATAGAGGATTATAACAATGATTTGGCCAAAATCTGATTTTATTGATAGACAAGAACTTTACAAAGGGCAAAGCCTTGGGAACTTTATAAGTTTGAAAAATGGCAAACAGAAAAGGTTACAGAATCCCATAATAATCTGGTCCTTTTAACTGTCAGTTCACTTGCTTTGCTGCTTCTGACGAGAATGACAGGCGTTGATCTTTCTTCTGATACCTTGCACAAGATTCTGCCCCGGCGTCCGCTAGCTTTTAAACATTGGGCTTTCATCTTGTTAAAGCACTGGACTCTCCTTTCTAGGGCTTCTGCTTCAAGCGTAGTATTTTCTCACTGCATCTGAGTTGATGGGATACTTGAGTTGTTCACCATCCATAGTTTCAAGAATTAAAGATCCTCCGGAGAAGACAGTTTTTACAACGAAAGGGCCGTCGTAGTTGGGCATCCACTTGTCGCGCATATCCTTTTGAGTTGGTAGGATTTTTCTAAGCACAAGCTCTCCTTCCCTATACTCTTTGGGACGAACCTTCTTGTTGAACGCTCTTATCATCCTCTATTGATAGATTTGACTGTGACACATGGCCGTCATTCTTTTCTCATCAATGAGGTTCAATGAGTCGAATCTTTCTTTTATCCATTCGTCTTCATCAAGCTTTGCTTTCGTCAAGATCTTTAAAGAAGGTATTTTGACTTCAATGGGTAGTACATCGTCCATCCCATACACTAAGGAAAAGGGATTTGCCCCTGTCGAAGTATGCACAGATGTTCGGTATCCATGAAGAGCAAATGGTAACATCTCGTGCCAATCTTTGTAAGTTACGACCATCTTTTGTACTATCTTTTTGATGTTTTTGTTTGCAACTTCAACTGCACCATTTATCTTGGGTCTGTAAGGAGACGAATTGTGATGTTTGATCTTGAAATCGTCACAAAGTTCCTTCATCATTTTGTTGTTCAGATTCGACCCATTGTTAGTGATGATCTGGTTAGGGATACCATATCGACAGATGATCTCCTTTTTGATGAAGCGAGCAACCACTTGCTTTGTCACGTTCGCATATGACGCTGCTTCCACCCATTTGGTGAAGTAATCAATTGCAACAAGGATGAAGCGATGGCCGTTGGAAGCTTTTGGCTCTATTGCCACAATCATATCTATGCCCCACATTGCAAAAGGTCATGGTGATGTCATCACATTGAGAGGATGTGGAGGGACATGCACTTTATCAGCATAGACTTGACATTTATGACACTTTCGAGCGAAGAGTATGCAGTCCGTCTCCAAAGTTAACCAGAAGTAGCCTGCTCTTAAGATTTTCTTAGCCACGGCGTGGCCGTTGACATGGGTGTCGAAGGTTCCTTCGTGTACTTCAGTCATTATGAGATTCGCCTCGTTTTCATCGACGCATCAGAGTAAAACCATGTCATGATTTCTTTTGTACAAGGTACCATTGCTGATGAAGAATTTAGATGACAATCTTCGTATTGCTCTTTTGTCAATTGTGGAAGTGTCAGCGGGATACTCTTGACTTTGAAGAAAATTCTTGATATCGTGAAACCACGACTTCTCATCAGATTCTTTATTTATTGTCATGATGTATGCGGGTACTGTCCTTCTTTCGATGCGGATCAGAGGTGCTAGTTAACAAATTGGACCTTCCACATTGATTCCATCATGGCTAGCGCATCGGCAATGTGATTTTCTGCTCTTGGTACATGCTTGAAGGTAATTTCATCAAAATATTCAGCCATTTCCAAGATATGAGTCTTGTAAGGGATCAACTTTTCATCCCTGGTTTCCCATTCTCCTTTGAGTTGGTAGATCACTAAAGCAGAATCACCAATTACTTCCAAGATTTTGATGCAAAGATCAATGGCAGCTTCCAACCCTAAGATGCAGGCTTCATACTCGGCTATGTTGTTTGTACATGAGAAACAAAGTCGGGCTGTGATGGTAGTGTACCCTCCAGTTGGATTTTTTAGAACAGCTCCGACACCGTGTCCATTCTTGTTTGACGCTCCATCGAACATCATTTCCCAGCGGGATCTAGGCTTGGGACCTTCTTCCGGACCAGGCTCTGGTTTTATGCGCTGAATATACATCACATCTTCATCAGGAAAATCAAACTTGAGTGGCTGATAATCCTCCATAGGATGTTCTGCGAGGTATTCTGATAAGACACTTCCTTTGATAGATTTTTGAGCAACATATTGAATGTGGTACTCTGATAAGAGCATATGCCATCTGGCCAATCTTCCTGTTTGAGCTGGTTTTTCAAAGATGTACTTGATGGGGTCCATCTTAGAAATTAGCATTGTGGTATGACAAATCATGTACTGCCTCAAATGCTTAGCGGCCCATGCTAACGCACAACAGGCTTTTTTCCAGAGGAGAGTAACGACTCTCGTAATCAGTGAACTTCTTGCTCATATAGTAGATTGCTTGTTCTTTCTTTCTGGACTCATCAGTTTGGCCTAAGACACAGCCCATTGAATCTTCTAGTATTGTCATATACATGAACAAAGGTCTTCCGGGTATAGAAGGAATCAGCACCAGAGGTTCTTGTATGTACTGTTTGATTTTCTCAAATGCGGCCTGGCAGTTTTCATTCCATACTACTGTCTGGTCTTTTCGTAACAACTTGAAGATCGGCGTGCACGTAGGAGTCAGATTGGAGATGAATCTGGAGATGTAATTCAGGCGTCCGAGGAAGCCTCTGACTTGTTTCTCAGTTTTGGGAGCAGGCATTTCTTGGATTGCTTTAACTTTGTCGGGGTATACTTCAATTCCTCGTTGACTAACGATGAAACCAAGTAACTTGCCTGAGCGAACTCCGAAGGTGCATTTTGCTGGATTTAACCTTAGTTGATACTTTCGGAGTCTCTCGAATAGCTTCAGCAGATGATCCAAGTGGTCTTCTTCACTTTGGGATTTTGCGATCATATCATCCACGTATACTTCGATTTCTCTGTGCATCATATCATGAAAGAGTGTAACCATATCTCTCTGATACGTTGCCCCTGCGTTCTGTTGCACCCCAAAATTTGCCCTCACAATACAAGACTTTGTGTTCCAAGAAGGTTCACAAGGTTCACAAAATTCACAATTGGTCAGAAGAGTTGACAATTCCCTCAGACAATGCACCTCCTAAGCAGTGCATCCAAAACTAGGGTTTTGACTTTAATCAGGCTAAATAGGACTTCCAAGACTTCAAGTGAGCTTCATAACATCTTATATGTGTATAAGAACCCCCATGTCAAGTTTCAAGACTTTTCTCAAAAGTTTGCTCAGTCAGATGATCAAATAAGTCAAAAGCAGTCAATGCAGTTAAAAGGTCAAACTGAGGTCAACTGTGGTCAAACCAAAGTCAAACTTCATGATTTTTTTTTTTGCCAACATCAAAGAGAGGTTGGGTGAGAAATATTATCATAATAACTGTAATACCCCAAATTTTGCCCTAAGATTTGTCGTCGCATTTCATTGCATTTAATCAATTACTAACAAATTTGTGTAGTCGTTTGACTTTTTGCAGGTAAATATCATATGGCATGCATTTTTTTCTAAAAAGTAAAAATGGCACAATTGGCAGGAGGACATGTGTAAGGAGTTATGAGTGTGAGAGGTTGAGAGTTCGAATCTCACCTTTGTCATTTTTTTTGTTTTTTATTATTTTTACTCTAAATTTTTCTATCTTTCATTAAAAAAATAACAAAAATAGTTTTTTATTATTATTTAATTATTATTTTCGTATTTTAATTAAATCATTTTTTAAAATATTATTTTTTTCACTTTTTTCTAAATTATTCATAAAAATATCCAAAAAATCATAAAATAAAAAATATTGAAAAAAATTTTGTTCTTTTTATAATATTTTTTATTTTAGGAATCAATAGGATTATTAGTTTTTATTTTAAGTTTATTTTAATTATTTTAAATTATTTAAATTTTATTTTTTCTTAACTAATTATTTAGTTTGGGCTTTAAAATGGGCTTTAGGGACATTATTGACAATTTGGTGTTAACCCTAATTTGTTCCCTATATATACATGTGTTGCCTTGTTGGAAAAAAGGGGAGAATGAAAAAAACCTAAGAGGAGTGAGTGCCGTTTGCCGTTATTTAGTTTTCTTCTTCATCCATTACTATTGTTTCTTTTTCTTCATCGTTTACCGTTATTTCTTTTCCTTCATCTATTACTGTTGTTTCTTTTTCTTCATCTTTTACCGTTATTTCTTTTTCTTCATCTATTACCGTTATTTCTTTTTCTTTATCTATTACTGTTACGTTTATATATATATATAATTTTTAAATTGTTAGAGTTTATATATATAAGATTTTTGATCGAATTATGTCGATACGATGTTTGCACATTTGTGTGCATGACGCGTGACATTTGTGTTAGTTTGATCTGGTTGCGATGATCGCATTTTTGTGTGAGCAATAATACTATTTTTTGCTTAATTTCTTTTTCTTTGCGATAAATTTTGTTTCGTCCGATTTAGATCTGGTTGCGATGAGCGCATTTCTGCGTTAGCAACATTGCTGGGTTATTTGGCACATTTAAAATTCATTATTGCTTTATTATTATTATTATTATTATTATTATTATTATTATTATTATTATTATTATTATCATTATTTATTATTATTATCATTATTATCATTATTATTACCATTATTATTATTATTGTTATCATTAATTTATTAAAATTTGTTATAATATAAAAATCTGTTTTTTTAAAATAAATAACATTAACATCTTTTCCAAATTAATATGAAAACCTATTATTTTTAAGAAAAACTTTTTTTTAGATAAATTTAAAATAATAACTAAAATCTTTTTTTTAAAATAATAACTAGAACCGTTATTTATTTTATTTTATTATTGTTCAATTCAAATTTCATTATCATATTGTATCTGCTCCTCTCATGTAACCTCGCGAACTTAACAATCGCTCTTTAAATTCTGCCTTTAAATTTCTGCTTGCATGGTTTAAATTATGACATTATCTCTCTGTTTGCATGATTCAATTATCTCACGCGTTTACTATTATTTCTGTCACATTGCACACATCCGAAGGTTAGGTCTAACTGTTTGGCCGCCGCGCCAATAGTCCGTAAAACTTCACACATTCAATTTCAAATCCTCAAAACTACAAACTACAAACCCTAATTTTCACAAATGCCTCGCCGCAGGCAAAATTACAATTTTACCCTTAGCATTAGGTCAAAGAGCCGCCGCGCTCATTTTAGGGTTTCCCGCCGTGGAATCCCTAATTTAACCCTAATTACAACTTAACATTTCAACGTAGAGATTTGGAGTTTCTACACTCCACGTAAGCGTGTCCTTAAGATGCGTTTATTCCCCTTGAGACCTCGACCACAGTCAAGAAGTTTCTAACCTCCCTATTGAGGGGAACTACGATTACTCTGATTCCACTCCCGTAAGGATACGTAGGCACAAGATGCGATGTCTTGCCGAGTAAACTTAGAATTAACCCCCTTTATTATTTGTTATTGCTTATTTATATTTTATTTATCTTTGCTATTTAATTATTTTGCTTATTATTTTGTAATTGTTTTCTTGGATGTAAAGTTGTTTAATTATTTAATTATTATTATGGTTAGTAATTAGGGAGTGTAACAACCTGTATGTAATATTAAAATAAATTTAGATCACTTTTAAATAAAGATAATTAAAATAAACACGTCACACACGTAAGTCGATTTTAATCGCCGTCTCACTTCCTAAGGATATCCCTCAAGTTGCCTACGAATAATGGTTAAGTGGGGTGTATAAAGCAAGTCCCTCAAATAGAAAAAATCATCAAAGTCCCTTATGGTTGCCTTTACGAATCGAGTCCCTTTCGAAAAATGATGATGGTCCCTTATATGTGCTTATTACATCCCACAATGGCCTTCAAAGTCAAATTGTCCCTCACATGTCCCTTAACATCCAAAGTAAGGACTACCTACTCCATTATAGTAGGGATAGTCTTACTAAAGGAAAGAATGAAGAATGAGAAAGACCTTTAAACATTAGGGTAGGTTACTCCTAGGTGCTTGCTCACTTCAAAACTGTTTCGCACTTAAACAAATTTTCAACAAGTTTTCAAACAAGTTCTTAACACATCCTCTCATGGATTATTTATTAACTATTCTGAAAATTTTCTATTCATACACTACAATTTCAAAACAATTCAAAAGTGAGCTTAAGTACCTAAGAGCCCATGGATAACCATGGATGAAAAGGATGCTAATACCTTCCCTTTTCATAACCTACCCCCCGGACCCAAAATATTCTCTAAGGTCTTTCCTGTTCTTTTATAACCTTTCCTTATGGATAAAATAAAAGTCGGTGGCGACTCTTGCTATCCGCAACATTGTTTAAAGTCAGTTCTCCCACCGTGTTACAGAACTGGCGACTCTGCTGGGGATCTATTTAAGAGGGGTACCCTTAGGAATTAAGATCACTTTAAATTGTTTGCCTTGTTTGCTTTATTATTATATTGTTGGGGTGCTCTTATGTGTGAAAGGTCCTAACCCGGATCTAGTGTACCTTAGGTAAATGGCAATAGACCAAGGAAACTGTACGACGTATATCGATACGGTTGATCTGGTGGCCATAGTTAGTGCGACTTCTTGGTTGGTGCTTATATTCCTTAAGTCAAGTTGAGGATAATATTGAGGCTGCCATATGTTGTCAATGCACTAACTGACTTTTAGAACCCTAGTTAACTCATCTTGGCCTTTAGAAAGTAGTGAGGTAACCGGCTTTGGTGCAGACTGAAGTTGGTTGACACTCGATACTACGCTCATTGAGATCTTAAACTTGGAGGGTTTTGGTTGGCAAGTAAGTTGCCTTCTGAACAACCACCCTTGTGAAGGATCAATGATATTGAGATCCCTTAGAACCTGGTTACTTTTGTAGGACAGGATGAACCATCTAACTTCAGGGGAGGGTACTTGCCTTTGAATCTCATGCAAGCCTTTAAACCTAGGGCTATGGTGTGACTTGTTTGTGTGTGCCACATGTTTGTGATTGAGCATGACATCATGACATCATCATGCATCATAAGCATATCATTTTCCCTAACCATTTCAAGGACCAAAGGATTTATCTTTGTTCTTTGTTGCAGGTCATGGCTTCTGCTCGTAGAAACACCATCAGGATCAACTTTGTAGGGATACCTGCTAAGCTCAAGGAGTTGGTTTCCCTAGTGCCTGATCATTCCCAGTTCAACAAGAGACATGGTCACTTATTGGATCTAGTTACTTCAGGGTTCAGTGAAGACATGATGAGTGTGCTGTTTCAGTTCTTTGACCCTAAGCACCATTGCTTTACATTTCCTGATTATCAGCTGGTTCCAACCATGGAGGAGTTCTCTAAACTTCTGGGTATACCTGTTCTTGATCAGAAGCCATTCACAGGCTTAGAGAAGGAGCTTAAACCAGAAGTTATTGCTGCAGCTCTACATCTGAAGAAGTCTGACATTGTTCTAGAGACGAGAAGTGGAGTTAAAGGTATTCTTGCCAAGGTATTAGTGGATAAAGCTCAAATGTTCTTGAAGGCTATGAGCTACGATGCTTTTGAGGAGATCTTAGCCTTATTGATTTATGGCTTAGTGTTGTTCCCCAATCCTGATCAGTTCATAGACGTTCATGCCATCAACATATTCCTGAGTCACAATCCAGTGCCTACCTTACTTGGAGACATCCTACATTCTCTTCACACCCGTACTACAAGCGCAAGAGGAACTTTGATGTGCTGCATACCTTTACTTTCTAGGTGGTTTATTTCTCACCTTCCTCGCTCAGTAATGAAGAATGAGCAAGGGTTCAGATGGTCCAAGAGGATCATGTCACTTTCTCACTCAGACATCCATTGGTGCTCCAGATCTATGGAGAATGTCACCATCATTGACCATTGTGGGGAGTTTCCTAATGTGCCACTTCTAGGCATAAGAGGAGGCATCACCTACAACCCATCTCTAGCTTTACGACAGTTTGGTTACGCCCGGAGCGATGGTCCACATGACATGTTGATTCAGGGCATTGTGTTTGATTACGACAACGATCTTCAGGGTTACCGTCAGAGATTCATCCGAGCTTGGGGAAAGGTAAACAGGATTGACAGCAAGACACTGGAGCCTAAGTACACTATTCCAATGGAGGCTTATCTCAGATGGGTACGATCTCGTGCTCAGACACTCATGATGCCATATCCTGCCGTCCTACCAGTTACCATGGAACCTGTTGCTGAAGGAGACACAGCTTATACCATCCTTCACCCAGACATGCCTACTGATATGGAAGACTTGCAGAGATCATGGATCCAACTGAAAGAGCAAAGGGATACTTTCGAGGCTCATTACAAAGCAAGCCAAGCAAGGATCCTAGAGCTAACAAAGCTACTTCATGAGGAACGAAACCTCAACTTATACCTCAACACAAAGAGGAAACGTCCATGGGAGACTTAAAACCCCATCTTTTGTACTTATTTCGTTTTCATTTTTTGTAAGCCTAAAAGGCAAAACAAGTTATTACTAATAAAAAGTTACTTTCTTGTTTGTTTAAGCAAATTTAAATCCTGCGGTCCTTGAAAACATTGCATATGCATTCCCATATCATTGCATCACAGGTTTATAATTGTGCACAGGTTTCTCATCTTCTCGCTGTTTATTTCAGCAATGGCTCTTGAACAATCAGTTAAGGATCTCCAGGCACAGAATGCACAGTTCCAAGAGCTGATCCTGAACCTATCCAAGGGGCAGGATGAATTGAAGACACTGCTGGCCAAGAAGACTAAGAAGGCTAGAAGGTCTGCTGGGTTGCTCAACATGGGAAGAAGGTTCAAAGGTCCTGTCAAGACCAAGGAACATGTTGAAGACTATGAATCTGAAGAATCTGAGCAGGAGAGAGGCAGTCTCCACAACACTATGGGGGACTCTGATTCTGAGGCTAACTACTACCATGAGCCTAACGAAGACAAATTCAAGATGCTGGTGGATAGAATGGATGCTATGGAATTACAGAAATCATCTGGGCTGGATTTTGAGGATTTGAGCTTGATATCTGGGGTGGTCATACCCATTGGGTTCAAAGTTCCTACATTTGTTGTCTATGATGGGGTCTCTTGTCCCAAATTGCATCTGAGGTCTTATGTCAGAAGAATTCAACCCCACACTGCTGATAAGAAGTTGTGGATCCATTTCTTTCAAGAGAGTTTATCTGGAGCTCAGCTAGAGTGGTATTATCAGTTGGAGAGTGTCAACATCAGAGATTGGAATGACCTTGCTGAAGCTTTCTACAAGAAGTATCAATACAATGCTGACTTAGCCCCCACTCGCATGCAGCTTCAAAGCATGTCTATGGGTGCCAAAGAAAGCTTTAAGGAGTATGCTCAGAAGTGGAGAGACTTAGCTGGAAGAGTTCAACCCCCTTTGACTGATAGGGAGTTGGTTGATATGTTCATGTGTACGCTGAATGGTCCGTTTTACAGTCATCTCATTGGAAGCTCATCATCTGGCTTCACTGAGTTGATCATGACAGGAGAGCGAGTAGAGAATGGTATCAAGAGTGGTAAGATCCAAGTGGGCACTTCTTCATCAGGTGCTGCAAAGAAGCCTCCCACTGGGAAGAGAGAATCTAATGCTGTGTATGGTCAGCCTGATCGTAACAGAAGGCATCAGTCTGTTAGTGCGGTTCATATTTCAAATCCAACTCCTGCAACAACAGAGCAGCCTCAAGGCAACCAACAGAGGGCTAGAAGACAGTTCACGAAGATCAACATGTCAATGGCTCAGGCATTGCAACACTTGTTGAAAGCTGAACTTATTACCCTGAGGGAGGCCCCTCAGAATCCCAATGTTACCTCTCCCAAGTACAATCCCAATGCACGATGTGCATATCATTCAAACTGTCCAGGACATGATACTAATAACTGCTGGGTCTTGAAGAACAAAATTCAGGATATGATTGATGCTGGAGAAATTGAGTTTGATCCACCAGGTACTCCAAATGTGATTACAGCTCCAATGCCAAATCACGAGAAGACTGTCAACGCCATTGATGAAGATATTGATGAAGATCTGCATGTCTATTCAGTTATGGAGTTGAGCACACCATTGTCTGTTATCAAAAAGAGGTTAGTACAAGCTGGGATCTTTCCAGGTTGTCATGAAGATTGTCTATATTGTACCTATAAGCCGGATAGTTGCTTCATTTTGAGAGATAGGATTCAACGTCTCATGGATAAATATACTATAGTGTTTGAAAGAAGACCAGCATCTGTAGAAAGTATGGTGGATCATCTGACTCAGGGTAAGAAGATTGAAGAGGTTGACATGGTTGACAAAGTACCACTAAGAATCACTTCAAAGGGTCCCATTAAAATCACTCATCAGGGCCCAATCAAGATTACTGCTGAAGGTCCTGTGAAAGTTGTTGCTGAAGCCAGAGTAGCTCCTCTGATCATTACCACTCCTGGTCCTATTCCTTATACATCTGACAAAGCTGTGCCTTGGCACTATGGGTCTGATGTTTACATCCATGGTGTCAAGCAGGAGCCTTTACCTGATATGCCTGTTGACATTGATAATATTGCTGGATCTAGCAAGATCACTCGTAGTGGAAGAGTCTTCTCTCCTCCAGTTGCTTCTAAGAGTGCAGTTACTCCTGCTGTTACTTCCACCACTGATGCTCGGGGCAAGGGTCCTGTTATTGAGCCTGTATCTACTGATGTGCCAGCTGCTGATGACCTCTCTAAGCAGATGGAAGAAGTATTGAAAATCATTCGCAAGAGTGATTATGATATTGTTGATCAGCTGGGGCATACTCCCTCAAAGATTTCTATGCTCTCCCTGTTATTATGTTCTGAGGCTCATGCCAAGTCATTGATCAAGTTTCTAAAGATGGCTCATGTACCCAGTGCAATTTCTGTGGACCAGTTTGAGAATTGTGTTGCTCACCTGACCTATGACAACGGGTTAGGATTTTCTGATGCTGACTTGACCCCTGCCAAGAGGGATCATAACAGGACCTTGCATATTTCAATTGAATGCAGGGGCACTACCCTGTCTCATGTGCTGATAGACAATGGTTCCTCTCTGAATATGTTGCCTAAGGAAGTCCTGAACAAGCTGAGTCCTGAAGATACGGTATTGAAGCCCAGTAATATTGTGGTAAAGGCTTTCGATGGTTCTAGAAGAGTAGTGCATGGGGAAATTGATCTTCCAATCAAGGTTGGCTCTCACGTGTTTACTGCTACATTCTATGTGATGGATATTCGTCCTTCATACTCATGTCTGCTTGGTCGCCCCTGGATCCATGGGGCAGGTGCTGTGACCTCCACATTACATCTAAAGTTGAGATATCCGGTGAATGGAAAAGTTGTTACTGTCTTTGGAGAGGAAGAATACTTTGTCAGCCATGTAAACACTTTCAAGTATCTGGAAGTAGAAGGTGAATACATTGAAACTCCATGTCAGTCATTTGAAGTGGCTCTGTAATACCCCAAATTTTACCCTTATATTTAGTCAGTCATTTCGCATAGCATCTCATCTGTGCATCTGCTAACCACTAACCAGTCATAAAGTACGTTTTGTTTTGCAGGAAATACCCCAGGGGCGTTTTGGTCATTTTGAAGCATAATTCGTAATTTTGGGCCTAATGAGGTTTTATTCCTAAGGCGTTTATTTACGTGGGTTTGATTATGTTAAGATATCAATTTGGTTTGGAAAATCTGATCTGTGGAACAGGGTTTTAACAAGAAATCATTTTTCTATCTTCCAGTCCATTTTAGAGGGAAAACAGTGAAAACTTCGACTGATTAATGGAACTTATTCATGCAATGGTTGGATCGAATTAATTCCAGGATATTTGACTAGTGAGATTTAATCGGATGTTGAGGTGTTTGCAAATTAAAGCATAGAGAAGCAATTGGGAAATGATTTTAATAGAATATGTGAATTTTATTCATAATATTTTATTATCATTATTACAAGTTTGCAAAGTGAATTACAAAGAAGAAATGATTTGGATAAAAAATGTTATTTATTCATAATATTTTTTTGTTACAAGTTACAGGGAATTACATTAAAGTTCTAAGGAATTACATTAAAGTATCTATCCTAAATCCTAAGAACATCTAAGTGTCTTCATGCTGTCTTTAAGCTTCGCCGCAAATCTCGACTAACCTGCACATCAAAGCAAAACAAGCAATATAGAAAATGTTAGAAGTTTTTTCGACACTCTCAGAACAATGTCATCATCGAGTGCTGGGAGTGGCACAACCGAAGCTGCGTCCTACCCCCGTTACCGATCCGCGCCGTGGGCGTCAGATAAGGTAATACATGTTCTTATCCATATGGGACATCCGAGAGATAGAAAAAATAAATGAAGTGGAACTGATTCGTTTTGCCACGATTGGATTTCCAAACTGATACGAAAATAAGGCAACATAGGCAAAATTCTGGCCCAGACCCGGATGCCGGCAGGTCTGAGTTTCCTTGGTTTTAAAAACTTCCAACACCTGAAAAGCCAAGTATCATCAGCATAAACAAAACCAGGAAGGGGCTCGCGCCAGAACAGTATAAGTCTGTTACCAACAGAAGTCATAAGCTCCACAAAACATGAGCAGATAAGTCAAGTCACCATATGTACAACAACACATGTTCATAAGCAAAGAAACAAATTCATGCTTAGAAGAAGGGTAGAGCCAGTTCTGTTCAGGAAAAATCTGTGAAATCAGTTTAGGCTCAACTCAGGAGAAGAGACAGCAGTTCAGATCAGAAAACAGCATGGCTGTTCACGTGACAGAACAACATATCAGTTCAATCAACAAACCATAAACTGCAAAAAAAAAGGGGCGTAAACCTCATAATCAAATTACAGTTCAGAAAGAAATAGTAAAAACAACTGACAAATTGAATGTCACAAAGCGATTGACCAAACTCAAAGCAGAAAAATGAACCACAAGCTGCAAGAACAACTCACAAAAGGCTACAGAGTCTGAGGAACAGATACAGTTCACGAGAATACAAACTGCCCGTTAAGTTCAATTCAAACAAGAAATCAAACTCAAAGTCAACTTGAAAAACAAGGAAGATTCATACCAGTTCAACTCAAAGATGAGGAGGAAGTCCATGTTACTGGAACCTGCATAACACACCACAGTCGTGTTAAAAGATTCAAGCCAGTCCACAAATTGTATGAGCGGAAAACCGAAGGTACGGGACGCGGGCTCAGCTCAAACATCATAGCCCAACAATATACACATCAGTCCAAATACTAGTCTACACCAAGTGAGAATCAACGGCAACTGCATCGACGAAAAGGGGACATACGCATCGTAATCACAGTTCAGCACCTGAAAAATTGGAGAATCAAATCAGAAGTAATGCAGAGGGTTCAGACCAGTGGTCATCATCACCACGTGACCATCCTCGGCAGCTTTCGACTCAATAGCGTCAGTATCAGTTCTGAAAAAGAGGGTCAATAAACTCAAAACCGGAAGAGTAAATTGAACTCGAAACCATATCAGAAAACGATTCAAAGTAGCACCCCAACTCGTGTTCTGAACCAAGTTCCCCAGAACACGGCAAAAGATAATCGCAGCAGCATCGAGAAGTATTTCCTCGAGGGTTCAGAACACAGTCATCATCACCGCTTACCGTTCCCGACAATTTCGGCTCGACCAAAGCTTCAATATCAATGTCCTCTCTGAAAGAAGAAGAGGAAAAGAATCTGAGCTGCATCAAAGCGAACCAATCAAAAAACGAATCAGTTCGAGATCAAAACATCAAACAGAGATACGAATCCGTTAAGGAATCCTGGGAATTAAAATCAAACATCAATCAATCCAATCTGGAGGCAAACCATATCAAAAAGATAGAGAGATTTTGATTTGATAATTAATCCCAAAGTAAATCAAAGCAAATCAGTTCAGAATAATAAAAGTGAATCAAATCAGGAAATCATATCAGCTCAATCAGGTTCTAAAAGAGGAAATAGAATGTGATTCGATCTCACCAAAACCTCAATCAGGATTCCAAGTGAAGAAACAAGATCCTAATCGTATCAGAAAGCATCATAGTTGAATCCAATCTGGAAAAACCCAAACAAAACCGAATCAAATAATATCACTATAGAATCAAATCTCAGTTTAAGGCCCAAAAAGATGAAATTGGAAAACTATAAGAAGGGGACGATTTCACCTGTAAAAAAAAAGACGAAGATCGCAAACCCTAGACGGAGAGGGACGAAAAACGGCGAAGAACAAAACCCTAAAGGGATATTCATCGAACGGCCGCGAAGAAGCGAAGACCGCCACCGTTGTTCGTTGAAACAAGGGCGATCAACACGTAGCCTCAGTTTCCATCATAGGCTCTCCGTTACGGAACCATCACCGTCACTGTCAAGAAGCGCCCGGAAAACGTAAAGCTTGCTAACTCATTATGTTCTGTTTCTTCATTTTGTTGTGCAGGAATTGAATCCATAGAAAGACGAGAGGAAGGAGAAGAACGGCCGCGAGAGAGAAAAGAGAGAAGAGGAAGATGCAAACGGCGCCGCAGAAGGGCTTTTAGGGTTATGAAACCCTAAAAGACTCTTTTGATCAATTGCTTCCACCGGGTTGGGTCCGGAGGTAGTGACCGGCCCAACCCTTTTTATTTTTTATTTTCTTTTTTCTTCTTTTCTTAATTATCAAATTTTTAATAATATTTAAGTTGGTTTTTTTATAATATTAAAATTAAAAACATTTCTTTTATAATATTAAAATTAAAAATATTTTTTTATAATATTAAAATAAATATTTTTTTATAATATAAAAATAAAGAACATTTTCTTATAATATTAAGATTAAAAAAAACATTTTAAAATATTAAAATTAAAACATTTTTTTTATTAGAATCAATTATTCTTTTAAAACCAAGAGAAAATATTTTTTAAGAAATCATAATCTTCCCTTTTTTTGTTTATTTATTATCAAGTTAAAACACTTAAGCTTAGGGTCATAAAGTAAAAAAACACAAAAAAATGTCCCTTAACTTCACGTTTCCGCTTTCCTAATTTTGTTTATT
This sequence comes from Lathyrus sativus, assembly GCA_963859935.3. Lineage (NCBI taxonomy): Eukaryota > Viridiplantae > Streptophyta > Magnoliopsida > Fabales > Fabaceae > Lathyrus > Lathyrus sativus. The sequence continues at coordinate 801,188 of CAWUDS030000443.1, read as the reverse complement.
AACCTAGTTCGTTCACTGTGCAGCTTACCATGTTTATTTCCTTATGTTTGCGTTCTTAAATTTGAATTGTATCACATTATTGTAACTGTTCCTCCATTGTAACCTCGCGAACCCTAATAATCGCGTTTACTTTTCCGCACTTTAATTTCGGCTGTTTGTATGGTTTAAATTCGCGCATTTGCATCGTTAATTTGTCCCATTGCATTCCTCCGAAGGAATTAGGTCTAGCATTTGGCCGCCGCGCCAATAGTCCATAAACCTTCAAAACCATAAACCTTCAAAACCCTAAAAATTCAAAACTACAAACTACAAACCCTAATTTTCACAAATGCCTCGCCGCAGGCTAAAATTACAGTTTTACCCTTAGCATTAGGTCAAAGAGCCGCCGCGCTCATTTTAGGGTTTCCCGCCGTGGAATCCCTAATTTAACCCTAATTACAACTTAACATTTCAACGTAGAAATTTGGAGTTCCTACACTCCGCGTAAGCGTGTCCTTAAGGCGCGTTTATTCCCCTTGAGACCTTGACCACAGTCAAGAAGTTTCTAACCTCCCTATTGAGGGGAACTACGATTACTCTGATTCCACTCCCGTAAGGATACGTAGGCACAAGATGCGATGTCTTGCCGAGTAAACTTAGAACTAACCCCTTAGGTCTTTTTTCTCACTTTTAATCCTTTGTACATATACCTTAAGCAAATAAATAAAGCAAATAGTAAACATTTGAACAAAAGGTTCCCGTAGAGTACTACGGAAGTTTAGGGTGCTAGTACCTTCCCTAAATTTAACCAACCCCCGAACCCTAGATCTTTCCCCGCATTGTGTTTACGATGCAAAAATAGGTTTTCCCTCTTTTGACCTTTTCCTTCGGATAAATCAAAGAGCGGTTGTGAATTGAATTGCGATTCAAACTCATTAATAGTTTGTTATCCTATTTCCACCGCAACAGAAAATGGCGACTTCACTGGGGAATGGTAACTTTTGAGGGTTATCCCTAACTTGTTCATATTTATTACTATCTGTGTTATTATTCATTTGCATGTATATATTTGTGCTTTGATTGTGGGACTGTTCCTTGTGCTGTGAGATGAGTCCTACACCCGGATCTAGTGTACCTTAGGTAAATGGCAATAGACCAAGGAAACTGTACGACGTATATCGATACGGTTGATCTGGTGGCCATAGTTAGTGCGACTTCTTGGTTGGTGCTTATATTCCTTAAGTCAAGTTGAGGATAATATTGAGGCTGCCATATGTTGTCAATGCACTAACTGACTTTTAGAACCCTAGTTAACTCATCTTGGCCTTTAGAAAGTAGTGAGGTAACCGGCTTTGGTGCAGACTGAAGTTGGTTGACACTCGATACCACGCTCATTGAGATCTTAAACTTGGAGGGTTTTGGTTGGCAAGTAAGTTGCCTTCTGAACAACCACCCTTGTGAAGGATCAATGATATTGAGATCCCTTAGAACCTGGTTACTTTTGTAGGACAGGATGAACCATCTAACTTCAGGGGAGGGTACTTGCCTTTGAACTTCATGAAATCTTCATCCACATTTTAGCATCATTTACTTTTTTGCATTGCATGTGTCTCCCGATTTCTCACACTCGGTTCTCTCACCTTCCAGTTTCGTCACCCTGAGTTCTCGGCACCAATACAACACCAGAGATCAAACTCGGAAAAGAATGGAGGATCAGGCAAAAGAGATTGATCGCCTTAGCAATGAACTCGAAGACCTTCGAGGGGGTATGGGGCGTATGATGGAATTGTTACATGTCATGAATGCTAAGATGGATACCCAGCCCACTGTTGTTTCTGAGATTACCGGCGTTACTGTGGACCCTCCACCAAGTGTGACCGTAGCAAGGGACCCACCTTATGGTCTTGCTCCCGGTTTTGTGCCTCCTCAAGCCACTGTTCCGATTAATCAACCTGTTCAGCAAGCCGTGCCCTTGTTTTCTGAAGTTTCTAGGGGGGCTCCTATCTTTGCACCACCTGTTGTACACACTCGTGCGCAACCGTACTTCAATGAGACAGTTTTTGATAATCTTGATGAGAATGTTGAGGGTTATGAGAAACATGATAAGCTTCGTGAGGAAGTAAACACTATCGTCCAGAGATTGAAAAAGGTAGAGGGTGATCAAATTTTTGGGACTGCTGCAAGGGATGTTTGTTTGGTCTCAGGTTTGGTTATTCCCCCGAAGTTCAAAACTACGAACTTCGATCGTTATGAAGGTGCCACCTGTCCTAAGAGTCATCTGATCATGTATTATCGCAAAATGGCTGCCCATGTTGAGAATGATAAACTGATGATTCATTGCTTCCAAGACAGTTTGAAGGGTGCTTCTTCCAAGTGGTATTTAACTTTGGACCAATCCCGCGTTAAGAGCTTTCAAGATTTATCTGACGCTTTCATCAAACACTACAAGTACAATATGGATCTGGCTCCTGACAGAAGACAGTTGCTGAGTATGTCACAAAAGAATTCTGAGTCATTCAAAGAGTATGCTCAAAGGTGGAGAGAGACTGCTTCGCAGGTAGAACCTCCTTTGACCGAGAAAGAGTTAGCTGATTGGTTTGTCGACACAGTCCGTCCAGAATTTTACGAGAGAATGGTGGGTAGTGTGACTTCAAATTTCTCCGACATCGTTGCTGTGGGTGTCAAGATTGAATTGGGTATGAAGAGTGGTAAAATGACAAATAATCATGGCGCTTCTAAGGATCAGCCGAAGAAACCTCCGTATAGCTCCCAGAAAAAGAAGGAGAGTGAGAACAATGCTATATCCTCTGGTAGACCAAGGGAACGCTTTTATCGGCATCCGCAAGGTTATGCTCAACCTCAAGGGTACCCAGTCCAATATGCTCAACAACCCTATGTGGCAGCTATTACACCTTCTTTCAATCAACAGGTTCCCATGTATCAACCTATGCAACAACCTCCTGTTTATCCGCCTCCTGTCAACTACCTACAGGCACCCAATACTCCTGCTCCTCAACAGCCAAAGAGTCCGGCTCCTCGCCAGAATATGCCGAACAGAAGAACGTATAAACCTTGTCCGCCGATTCCAATGACTTTTACCGAGTTGTATCCCTCTTTGGTCAAGCAGGGTCTCATCACTACTCGGGCTTTGGGTCCGCCTCCTAATCCTCTACCCGCCAATTACAACGCCGCCGCTCATTGTTTATTTCATGAGGGTGCGCCTGGTCATGATCTGGAGAATTGTTATGCTCTCAAAAATATTGTTAGAGATTTATTGGAAAAGAAGATTTTATCATTTGAGGATCCTCAACCAAATGTTAAGAAGAACCCTTTTCCTAACCATGAGAGTGTCAATGCCATTAGTGCTGATTCGGGAGAAGGTTATGCCCTTGACGTTGAACAGATTAAGACTCCCCTCAAGATGTTCCATTCGAAGCTGTTTGAAGCTGGTTTAGTAGATACTTCCCACGTTGCATGCGTAAGTTGTGAAGCCAGTATTAAGGGTTGCATGTTGGTTCAGAATGATGTTCAGAGGTTAATTAATGAGGGTGTTTTACAAGTGACAAGCCAAGCCAAGAAGGATGTAGTCGCTGTGGTTGAGCCTGTCTTCCATCAGCCTGAATCAAAGGGTAAGGTACCAGTGTTTAATTTATCAGGGGCAGGCTCCGCCAACCTCGTGTTCGATATACCAAGGTCGTATATCCCTGAAGTGAATCAGCCTAAGCCTATAGTTATTCGAAGACCGAGTCCGTTTCCTTTCAGTGATCCTAAAGCTGTGCCTTGGAAATATGACGTGACGATGATTGACAAGGAGTCCGGGAAGGTTATTCCAAATGAAGAGGTTAAGGGCACGGTGACCAATATCGCAGAGGTAAGCAGGATGACTCGCAGTGGCCGTGTGTATACTCCCCATTCCAATGAGGTCCCACCTAAGGAAACGACTAGTACCCCGATGCCTGCCAAAGACAAAGGTAAAGGAGCCGTCATGAATGATGAAGATGCCGAATTTTTGAGGATCATCAAGAAAAGTGACTATAAAGTTATCGATCAACTTCATCAGACTCCTTCCAAGATCTCGATTCTATCTCTGTTAATGAGTTCACCCGCTCATAGGATGGCCTTGCAGAAGGTTTTGACTCAAGCACATGTGGATCAAGATATTAGCACCAGTCGGTTTGATAGTGTGATTGCCAATTTAACCGCTTGTAACACCCTCAGTTTCAGCAATGAAGAGTTACCGAAGGAGGGTCCGAACCATAATCGTGCTTTACATATATCGGTAAAATGTCAGGAGGACAATTTAGCGAGAGTGCTAGTAGACACCGGTTCTTCTCTGAATGTTCTACCCAAGAGGGTTCTTGATAGGTTGGCTTGTAAAGAGACTGCGCTGAAACCTACACCTTTGGTTGTCAAGGCTTTCGATGGCTCTCGTCGATCGGTAATGGGGGAGGTTGAGCTACCTATCCTGATCGGTCCGCAAGTTTTTAATATCACGTTTCAAGTCATGGACATTAATCCCAATTACAGTTGTTTACTTGGAAGGCCGTGGATCCATGCCGCTGGGGCAGTGACCTCAACGTTACATCAAAAGATGAAATTCGTGATCGATGGAAAGTTGGTTATTATACACGGTGAGGAGGATCTGATGGTCAGTAACCTGTCCTCTTTCCGTTACATCGAGGCCGATGAGAATGCTTTAGACATTTCCTTTCAAGCACTTGAGATCGCCAATGCTGTTCTGCTGGAGGTCGAAGAGACAGTGGGTCAGGGTAATCCATCTTTTGCATCTCTGAAGAGTACCAAAGCAACAATTGACAGGGGCATTCCTGAAGGTTGGGGAGAGGTAATCGATGTCAAGACCAAGACTGATCGCTCTGGGTTGGGTTACAAACCAACTCAGAATGGAGCTGCCACAACCGTCGAAGGGCGTCCGAAGGTTATCCAAGAGGTATTTGTCAGCGGAGGCTTCCAAGTCAATGCCATCAGTGAATGTGAGAAAAATGAAGAGCTGAGCAACCTGGTGTTTAAGGGTGATGCAGTTTTGAACAACTGGGAGGCTGTAGAGATCCCTGTTACTTTCCCTTTGTCAAAGTAATTTTTTTTAAAAAAAAAAAAAGGTTTCATTTACATTTCAAATAAAAATCCGTAGCTCTGCCCAAGGCTATAGGGTCGTTTTATCGGGCCACCTTTCATTTCTAAAAAGATATTAATAAAAGCATTTTGTTCAATTCCACTTTGGTTCATTTGCGTTTTTCGTTTTCACCTTTAAAAATGAAATTGGCAACCTTTTTCAAAAAAAATAATAATAAAAAAAATATCATTTCATTCTTACATATCTTCGAGCATTTTAATTAAGTAAGCCTTCCATCATGCAGAGATATCGTAAACCTTGTTGGATCCAATGACTTTGCTGACACTCCTGACTGGGATGCACCCATCAATCAACCTGAGGACGAGGGTGAAGAAGATTTTGAAGTACCCGCGGAACTGACAAGATTGATTGAGTACGAGTACACAGAGCTTCAACCGTATAAAGAGCAGGTGGACTTAATTAATCTCGATACAGATGAGAGAAAGAAAGAGGTCAAGATTGGTGCAATGCTGGGGACAGAGGTTAGGCCGAGGTTGATTGAGTTGTTAAAGGAGTATATTGATGTGTTTGCGTGGTCGTATCAAGATATGCCGGGCCTGAACACGGATATTGTTGTTCACAAGTTGCCGCTTAAGCCAGATTGTCCGCCTATCAAACAAAAGCTTCGAAGAACGAGACCCGACATGGCTTTGAAGATTCGAGATGAGGTTAAAAAGCAGTTGGATGCAGGTTTCTTGGCAGTCGCAAAATATCCAGATTGGGTTGCCAACATTGTGCCAGTGCCCAAGAAGGACGGTAAAGTTAGGATGTGTGTAGACTACAGGGATCTGAACAAAGCAAGTCCAAAAGACGACTTCCCCCTACCACATATCGACACACTGGTAGACAATACGACCAGTTTTGCGTTGTTTTCATTTATGGATGGTTTCTCTGGCTATAATCAGATCAAGATGGATCCCGACGATCGAGAGAAGACTACTTTCATTACTCCTTGGGGAACCTTCTGCTACAAAGTCATGCCCTTCGGTTTAAAGAATGCAGGGGCAACTTACCAACGTGCTATGACCACTCTTTTTCATGATATGATGCACAAAGAAATTGAGGTGTATGTGGACGATATGATAGCCAAATCTCAGAGTGAAGAGGAGCATTTAGACCATTTGGCGAAGCTGTTTGAACGACTCAGGAAATATCAGTTGAAATTGAATCCTGCAAAATGTACCTTCGGTGTCAGATCTGGAAAACTGCTTGGTTTCATTGTTAGCCAGCGAGGGATTGAGGTGGATCCTGACAAAGTCCGAGCCATTCAAGATATGCCGGCTCCGCGAACCGAGACGCAAGTTAGGGGTTTTCTGGGACGTCTGAATTACATTTCCAGGTTTATCTTTAATATGACCGCTACTTGTGAGCCGATATTCAAGTTGCTTTGCAAGGGGCAGACAGTTGAGTGGAACCCTGATTGTCAGAAAGCGTTTGAGAAGATTAAGGGTTATTTGCAAGATCCCCCTATTCTGATCCCGCCCGTACCTGGAAGACCGTTGTTTATGTACCTTACTGTTCTCGAGAAGTCTATGGGTTGTGTGCTTGGACAGCATGATGAGACTGGGAAAAAGGAACATGCAATTTATTACCTGAGCAAGAAGTTTACCGATTGCGAAAACAGATACTCACCATTAGAGAAAACTTGTTGTGCATTGGCATGGGCCGCTAAGCGCCTTCGGCAATATATGGTCTGTCATACCACGTTATTGATTTCTAAAATGGATCCGATCAAGTATATTTTTGAAAAACCTGCTCAAACCGGGAGGCTAGCCCGTTGGCACATGTTGTTATCCGAATATGACATCCAGTATGTACCCCAGAAGGCGATTAAGGGTAGTATTTTATCTGATTATCTTGCAGACCAGCCAGTTGAAGATTATGAACCTCTTAAGCTCGATTTTCCTGATGAGGATATTTTGTTGATTAAAAGAGATTGTGAAGAGCCAGATCCGAGCGAAGGTCCAGAACCAGGTCTTTGGTGGAAGATGATGTTTGATGGTTCCTCAAATTTCAATGGGCATGGTATAGGCGCCATTTTGATGAACCCAAAGGGTGGATTTACTCCATTTACAGCAAGGTTGGACTTTGAGTGTACTAATAACGTCGCAGAGTATGAAGCGTGTATCCTCGGCCTCGAAGCAGCGATTCACCTCCGAATCAAACTTCTTAAAGTAAGTGGTGACTCAGCCTTGGTTATCTACCAGGTACAAGGCAAATGGGAAACGAAGAATGAGAAGTTAATCCCTTATAAAGACTATATTATTGAGCTGATCAAGTATTTCGACGAGATAGAATTCGAGCATGTTCCTAGATCCGAGAATCACGTAGCTGATGCTTTAGCCATGTTAGCATCCATGTGGAAAGTTAAATTCGTTAATGAAGCACCTCTTATCCATATTGAGCGCAAAGTTGAGCCCGCTTATTGTCAGTTGGTCGAAGAAGTTGAGGTGGATGAAAAGCCTTGGTTTCACGATATCAAGAACTATCTCGTCAAGCAGGAATATCCCGATGGTGCTACTGGTCTGGACAAAAAGACATTGAGAAGATTGGCGTCCAAATTCTTTATCAGTAATGGTGTGTTGTACAAGAGAAATCATGACATGGTCCTGCTCAGATGTGTTGATAAACGGGAAGCGGACATGTTACTGCAGGAAATTCATGAAGGGACCTTCGGGACTCATGCCAATGGTTATGCTATGTCCAAGAAGATGTTAAGGGCTGGGTATTACTGGTTAACCATGGAAGCCGACTGCATCCAATACGCTAGAAAATGCCATAAGTGCCAAATTTATGCGGATAAAATGCATGTACCTCCATCACCGTTGAATGTTTTGTCTTCACCATGGCCGTTCTCTATGTGGGGCATTGACATGATTGGGGCAATTGAGCCGAAAGCTTCTAATGGACATCGTTTTATCCTCGTTGCTATAGATTATTTCACTAAGTGGGTAGAGGCTGCCTCCTACACCAACGTGACCAAGCAAGTGGTTGCCCGCTTCATCAGGAAAGAAATCATCTGCCGTTATGGAGTCCCAAGCCGGATAATAACTGACAATGGCACCAATCTGAATACTAAGACTATGAAAGAGTTGTGTGATAACTTCAAGATCACTCACCACAATTCTTCTCCGTACCGTCCTAAGATGAATGGAGCCGTTGAAGCTGCAAATAAGAATATCAAGAAGATCCTGCAAAAGATGGTTGTGACTTACAAAGATTGGCATGAGATGTTACCGTTTGCTTTGCATGGATACAGAACCTCGGTGAGAACTTCGACAGGGGCAACACCTTTCTCACTGGTATATGGAATGGACGCCGTGCTCCCCATCGAAGTAGAGATACCTTCGCTAAGAGTGTTAATGGAGGCTGAACTTGAGGAAGCTGAGTGGGTTCAAGACAGATTGGATCAGTTGAATCTCATTGACGAGAAGCGTTTGACAGCCATGTGCCATGGGCAATTATATCAGAAACGGATGAAAAGAGCGTTTGATAAGAAGATTCGTATCCGTGAGTTCCGTCAAGGAGAGCTCGTACTCAAAAAGATCTTACCAGTACATAAAGATATGCGTGGAAAGTGGATGCCCAATTATGAAGGCCCGTTCGTTGTAAAGACTGTCTTCTCCGGAGGGTCTCTAATACTTACGACAATGGACGGTGAAGAACTAGCACATCCCGTGAATTCTGATGCAGTCCGAAAATATTATGCCTAAAAACCCGCTAAGTCGAAAACCTGCAAAAGGCGACTTAGGCAAAAGTAAGGGTTGAAAAAAAAAAAAAAAGAAATAATAACAAAAGCTCGCTAAGTTGAAAACCCGAAAGGGCGGCTTAGGCAAAAAAGAGCGTCCCGGTGGATTGAAAACCCGAAAGGGCGGTCCAGGCAAAAGTTAGGGACAAAGGCATTTCATTGCATCAGAAGACACTGATCATCTCGAACACACTTTCCGCATGAGAGCCATGTTTCAGTTCTTTCATCCTTGCCCAAAGCAGGATTCTGGATTAGTCTTAGTTATTAGTGTCAGTAGGTGTCATTGGATTCGATGTAACTTTTCCCATGTTGCCAATTTTAAAACATAATTATCTGTGGAGCTATGCCTTCAGCGAGCTACCGCCCTTTAAATAAAAGAAACCATCTCGTTACTTACATTCCTTGGTGCATTGCTCTTTATTTTCTATTGTTATGCAAAATGCGTTTATTCTTAAAATTTGAAAATGAAAGGTGCATTGTAGATTTTTCAAAACTGTTTTTCAAAAACAAAACAAATTTGAAATGTAATAAATTACTTTGACTAGTGGAAATTCCGAAAGGATCTCTTCATTCCCCGGAAATGTCATTATTGCAGAAACACTTTCAAACCATTGCTCTAACACAGTCCCCAGAGAGACTATAAGCTGACAACTTTTTCTTGGGAAACTCAAAAGTGTTCCTCAGGTTTTCTTCTCCCCAGGTGAAGACATGGTACTATGCACTCAAGCAGATTACTTTCTCCCTAGAGAATTCAGAACTTTAAAACCAGATTTGGTTCCACCATGGATCCTTCCCACCCATGATTGACGTATTGGTTGCAGAGAACGCAGGGTATCTCCGTCGAGATGTTTATTTCGTCTCTCGTCCTGTCTCTAGTCTGTTTCGTCAGCATACGCAAGGGCATAAGCATCACATGCCTATTTCATACACATACTCATTACATACTCATTTCATAACATCTTGCATATTTAACTACATACATAGACATTAACATACATAGACATTAACGCATGCATCAACATATGCAGTAGCATTCACAGGTTCATTATGTTTCACCATCATTTGGTTGTTACCGCCGAGTAACTGGGTTCGTCCATTCTCTCCAAATAGATTGTCAGCCCTAAGCATAAAATACATATGTGTTTCCAGTTTCCCCACAGAGCTCGATCCTCGTGGGTGACGGTTACTTCAGCTATCTTTCCTCACCAGGATAAGATATTTACCCTCCGAGATCGTTCCCTCGATGGAGTCTTGATTACCAGTCTTCTTTCTAGCTCGATCCTAGATTTAATCTCAGTCATGTCGGTAGTCAAGCCCAACCGGACGTGCATTTATTTTGCACCTTCTGAAGGTTTCCACCATACCATGACAGATACGCGACTATCTCGCTTGAGAAGTTTATCACTGTACCCGGACGTGCATTTATTTTGCACTATCTTTCAAGAAAATCAACTGCAATCCTTTACAAATACACGCCAGTTCACGCATGGAAAATATATCAGTACAACACTTTGCAATCCTACATGTTACAACCCTTTACACTTTACATTTTACAGCATCAACACACGACATTTCTCACCTAAGAAGTCGATCATATCCTCGTTATGACTCGCAGCAAATGGCCATCTCCATGGAGCAGTTGGGCTTCCATTTCCCTGCCGTCTTGAGGTTTGAACCAAATCGTATTCAGGAGAGCACGATCTTGAGTTACGGGGAGGTTTGAGCAGTTTCATATTCAGGAGAGCACGATTCTGAAGGTATGAAGAAGTTCATTTATCCTTTAGTAAAAGAAGGAGCGGAATCATATTCAGGAGAGCACGATTCTGAGTTATGAGGAAGTTCAGTTTGGCCGTTTTTTCAGGAGAGCACGATTCTGAAGAATGAAGAAATTTCAGGAGCCGAATCATATTCAGGAGAGCACGATTCTGAAGTATGAGCATATTCAGTCATCCAGTTTCATATTCAGGAGAGCACGATTCTGAAGTATGAGCATATTCAGTCATCCAGTTTCATATTCAGGAGAGCACGATTCTGAAGTATGAGTATATTCAGTCACCCGGTTTCATATTCAGGAGAGCACGATTCTGAAGTATGAAGAAGTTCAGTTTACCCGTTTCATGTTCAAGAGAGCACGATCTTGAAGCAGTTTATTTATCCTTCAGTAAGAGAAAAATCAGAATCGCATTCCAGGCGCCGACCTTAAAATGCGAGAAGATTTATTTATCAGATAAGCAGCAGCCTCTTTATTTGAGTGCTTATCCATTTTTGCATATAAGTCCCTTCCAACGATAAGTGACCGTTCTCCCTCGAGAAGCTTATCCGGGCAGTTCCCCTCAAAGTCCATTTATTGTGGCATACAGTCGGTTTTACCCTGTATATTTGCTACGGATTCCCGAAAAGTCCGTTTGATCGTGTCACGAGAGATAGTTTACAGAAGCTTGGATGTTATTCTTTGCTCAATGCTCCAGCATTCTATAAGCGATCTTGCAATCGTACGCGATTCAGTTTTTATCCTTTAGATTCCCCAGTGGAGGCCGTCTCACAGATGTCATTTCCATTTGCGAATCTCGTCCCCAAAGTGACAATTGGTCATTCGCACCAGTTGACTATCGTTTTTAGATTTCCCCAGTGTTGTACTGTGTCTCAGCGCGTCGTTTCCCCCAGTGAGTTCTTCTCAGGGTGTCTATACCGTTATCGTCGTGTTTCGTCAGCATTTTCGCATTCATACACATCACATCATATTCATGGCATCATCTGCATTAAGCTGTTCCCGTCTTGTCCACAGCATTGCATATCGTCGCATATGAGGGCAAAATTTTCGGTTATCTATATTTAAATCTCTCCACCACGATTCCTCGAGTCTCTGTCACTCAAATCGTCTGGTGTAGCTATTTAAATAGGGGCAACTGTAATACCCCAAATTTTACCCTTATATTTAGTCAGTCATTTCGCATAGCATCTCATCTGTGCATCTGCTAACCACTAACCAGTCATAAAGTACGTTTTGTTTTGCAGGAAATACCCCAGGGTCGTTTTGGTCATTTTGAAGCATAATTCGTAATTTTGGGCCTAATGAGGTTTTATTCCTAAGGCGTTTATTTACGTGGGTTTGATTATGTTAAGATATCAATTTGGTTTGGAAAATCTGATCTGTGGAACAGGGTTTTAACAAGAAATCATTTTTCTATCTTCCAGTCCATTTTAGAGGGAAAACAGTGAAAACTTCGACTGATTAATGGAACTTATTCATGCAATGGTTGGATCGAATTAATTCCAGGATATTTGACTAGTGAGATTTAATCGGATGTTGAGGTGTTTGCAAATTAAAGCATAGAGAAGCAATTGGGAAATGATTTTAATAGAATATGTGAATTTTATTCATAATATTTTATTATCATTATTACAAGTTTGCAAAGTGAATTACAAAGAAGAAATGATTTGGATAAAAAATGTTATTTATTCATAATATTTTTTTGTTACAAGTTACAGGGAATTACATTAAAGTTCTAAGGAATTACATTAAAGTATCTATCCTAAATCCTAAGAACATCTAAGTGTCTTCATGCTGTCTTTAAGCTTCGCCGCAAATCTCGACTAACCTGCACATCAAAGCAAAACAAGCAATATAGAAAATGTTAGAAGTTTTTTCGACACTCTCAGAACAATGTCATCATCGAGTGCTGGGAGTGGCACAACCGAAGCTGCGTCCTACCCCCGTTACCGATCCGCGCCGTGGGCGTCAGATAAGGTAATACATGTTCTTATCCATATGGGACATCCGAGAGATAGAAAAAATAAATGAAGTGGAACTGATTCGTTTTGCCACGATTGGATTTCCAAACTGATACGAAAATAAGGCAACATAGGCAAAATTCTGGCCCAGACCCGGATGCCGGCAGGTCTGAGTTTCCTTGGTTTTAAAAACTTCCAACACCTGAAAAGCCAAGTATCATCAGCATAAACAAAACCAGGAAGGGGCTCGCGCCAGAACAGTATAAGTCTGTTACCAACAGAAGTCATAAGCTCCACAAAACATGAGCAGATAAGTCAAGTCACCATATGTACAACAACACATGTTCATAAGCAAAGAAACAAATTCATGCTTAGAAGAAGGGTAGAGCCAGTTCTGTTCAGGAAAAATCTGTGAAATCAGTTTAGGCTCAACTCAGGAGAAGAGACAGCAGTTCAGATCAGAAAACAGCATGGCTGTTCACGTGACAGAACAACATATCAGTTCAATCAACAAACCATAAACTGCAAAAAAAAAGGGGCGTAAACCTCATAATCAAATTACAGTTCAGAAAGAAATAGTAAAAACAACTGACAAATTGAATGTCATAAAGCGATTGACCAAACTCAAAGCAGAAAAATGAACCACAAGCTGCAAGAACAACTCACAAAAGGCTACAGAGTCTGAGGAACAGATACAGTTCACGAGAATACAAACTGCCCGTTAAGTTCAATTCAAACAAGAAATCAAACTCAAAGTCAACTTGAAAAACAAGGAAGATTCATACCAGTTCAACTCAAAGATGAGGAGGAAGTCCATGTTACTGGAACCTGCATAACACACCACAGTCGTGTTAAAAGATTCAAGCCAGTCCACAAATTGTATGAGCGGAAAACCGAAGGTACGGGACGCGGGCTCAGCTCAAACATCATAGCCCAACAATATACACATCAGTCCAAATACTAGTCTACACCAAGTGAGAATCAACGGCAACTGCATCGACGAAAAGGGGACATACGCATCGTAATCACAGTTCAGCACCTGAAAAATTGGAGAATCAAATCAGAAGTAATGCAGAGGGTTCAGACCAGTGGTCATCATCACCACGTGACCATCCTCGGCAGCTTTCGACTCAATAGCGTCAGTATCAGTTCTGAAAAAGAGGGTCAATAAACTCAAAACCGGAAGAGTAAATTGAACTCGAAACCATATCAGAAAACGATTCAAAGTAGCACCCCAACTCGTGTTCTGAACCAAGTTCCCCAGAACACGGCAAAAGATAATCGCAGCAGCATCGAGAAGTATTTCCTCGAGGGTTCAGAACACAGTCATCATCACCGCTTACCGTTCCCGACAATTTCGGCTCGACCAAAGCTTCAATATCAATGTCCTCTCTGAAAGAAGAAGAGGAAAAGAATCTGAGCTGCATCAAAGCGAACCAATCAAAAAACGAATCAGTTCGAGATCAAAACATCAAACAGAGATACGAATCCGTTAAGGAATCCTGGGAATTAAAATCAAACATCAATCAATCCAATCTGGAGGCAAACCATATCAAAAAGATAGAGAGATTTTGATTTGATAATTAATCCCAAAGTAAATCAAAGCAAATCAGTTCAGAATAATAAAAGTGAATCAAATCAGGAAATCATATCAGCTCAATCAGGTTCTAAAAGAGGAAATAGAATGTGATTCGATCTCACCAAAACCTCAATCAGGATTCCAAGTGAAGAAACAAGATCCTAATCGTATCAGAAAGCATCATAGTTGAATCCAATCTGGAAAAACCCAAACAAAACCGAATCAAATAATATCACTATAGAATCAAATCTCAGTTTAAGGCCCAAAAAGATGAAATTGGAAAACTATAAGAAGGGGACGATTTCACCTGTAAAAAAAAAGACGAAGATCGCAAACCCTAGACGGAGAGGGACGAAAAACGGCGAAGAACAAAACCCTAAAGGGATATTCATCGAACGGCCGCGAAGAAGCGAAGACCGCCACCGTTGTTCGTTGAAACAAGGGCGATCAACACGTAGCCTCAGTTTCCATCATAGGCTCTCCGTTACGGAACCATCACCGTCACTGTCAAGAAGCGCCCGGAAAACGTAAAGCTTGCTAACTCATTATGTTCTGTTTCTTCATTTTGTTGTGCAGGAATTGAATCCATAGAAAGACGAGAGGAAGGAGAAGAACGGCCGCGAGAGAGAAAAGAGAGAAGAGGAAGATGCAAACGGCACCGCAGAAGGGCTTTTAGGGTTATGAAACCCTAAAAGACTCTTTTGATCAATTGCTTCCACCGGGTTGGGTCCGGAGGTAGTGACCGGCCCAACCCTTTTTATTTTTTATTTTCTTTTTTCTTCTTTTCTTAATTATCAAATTTTTAATAATATTTAAGTTGGTTTTTTTATAATATTAAAATTAAAAACATTTCTTTTATAATATTAAAATTAAAAATATTTTTTTATAATATTAAAATAAATATTTTTTTATAATATAAAAATAAAGAACATTTTCTTATAATATTAAGATTAAAAAAAACATTTTAAAATATTAAAATTAAAACATTTTTTTTTATTAGAATCAATTATTCTTTTAAAACCAAGAGAAAATATTTTTTAAGAAATCATAATCTTCCCTTTTTTTGTTTATTTATTATCAAGTTAAAACACTTAAGCTTAGGGTCATAAAGTAAAAAAACACAAAAAAATGTCCCTTAACTTCACGTTTCCGCTTTCCTAATTTTGTTTATTAACCTAGTTCGTTCACTGTGCAGCTTACCATGTTTATTTCCTTATGTTTGCGTTCTTAAATTTGAATTGTATCACATTATTGTAACTGTTCCTCCATTGTAACCTCGCGAACCCTAATAATCGCGTTTACTTTTCCGCACTTTAATTTCGGCTGTTTGTATGGTTTAAATTCGCGCATTTGCATCGTTAATTTGTCCCATTGCATTCCTCCGAAGGAATTAGGTCTAGCATTTGGCCGCCGCGCCAATAGTCCATAAACCTTCAAAACCATAAACCTTCAAAACCCTAAAAATTCAAAACTACAAACTACAAACCCTAATTTTCACAAATGCCTCGCCGCAGGCTAAAATTACAGTTTTACCCTTAGCATTAGGTCAAAGAGCCGCCGCGCTCATTTTAGGGTTTCCCGCCGTGGAATCCCTAATTTAACCCTAATTACAACTTAACATTTCAACGTAGAAATTTGGAGTTCCTACACTCCGCGTAAGCGTGTCCTTAAGGCGCGTTTATTCCCCTTGAGACCTTGACCACAGTCAAGAAGTTTCTAACCTCCCTATTGAGGGGAACTACGATTACTCTGATTCCACTCCCGTAAGGATACGTAGGCACAAGATGCGATGTCTTGCCGAGTAAACTTAGAACTAACCCCTTAGGTCTTTTTTCTCACTTTTAATCCTTTGTACATATACCTTAAGCAAATAAATAAAGCAAATAGTAAACATTTGAACAAAAGGTTCCCGTAGAGTACTACGGAAGTTTAGGGTGCTAGTACCTTCCCTAAATTTAACCAACCCCCGAACCCTAGATCTTTCCCCGCATTGTGTTTACGATGCAAAAATAGGTTTTCCCTCTTTTGACCTTTTCCTTCGGATAAATCAAAGAGCGGTTGTGAATTGAATTGCGATTCAAACTCATTAATAGTTTGTTATCCTATTTCCACCGCAACAGGTTCCCTGGGCTGTTAAGGATTGTGTGACTCCTCCTGCTGTGAAGAAGGTTCCTGTGGTCATCAGAAACCCTCCAACAATGGCAATGGCCTCCCTCAATGATGCAAAAGCTGTGGTGGAAGAAGAGTCCCAGAAGGCTGTCCGTCATGCCCGTGCTGTTCGTATCACCAATCAAGGGGTTATCAATGCTGTGGGAGATCAAGATGAAGACTACAACCTGGAGGCATGGATTTTTCCTACTGTGGGTGCTGGACTCAATAATTGGACAGCTGAAGATGTTATCCCTATCTCCTTTAGTCAGGAGTAAATACTATTACTGTGTTATGTTTTTAAATTTATAATTTCTGGAACAATTAAAACTTTCAAGCCATGTGCCTTACCCGGGGCACGATGGTGTGCTTGTTGCGGGTTGTCATTTCATTTGCATACTTCATTCAATAAAATCAATGGACGTTTCGTTTTCGTAAATATTGTGTTCCTTGTCTTTCTTTTTCTTTTATTTTTGCTTTATCAGCTATGTGTTCTTACACACACCCACGTCACTAAAACGCAGATCCTCATCCACTCTGGATCCAGTTGATAACAGTTCTACTATTGCCAATTACAATTTCGAGAATCCGATCTATCAAACTGAAGACGGAGACGAGGACGATTGTGAAATACCTGTAGAGCTTGCTAGGTTGTTACAACAAGAAGAGAAAGCTATACAGCCACATGAAGAGCCAGTCGAAGTTGTGAATCTGGGAACTGAAGAAAACAGAAAAGAGGTCAAGATAGGGGCTGATTTAGAGGACAGTGTCAAGAGCAGGTTGATTCAGATGCTACGTGACTATGTGGAGATCTTTGCTTGGTCTTATGAAGATATGCCAGGGTTGGATACAGACATTGTGGTTCACCGTTTGCCAGTGAAAGAAGATTGTCATCCAAAGAAGCAGAAGGTTCGTCGTATGCGTCCTGAAATGTCAGAAAAGATCAAAGCAGAGGTAATGAAACAGTTCAATGCAGGGTTCTTGGCCGTAACTTCTTATCCTCAGTGGGTTGCAAATGTGGTACCAGTTCCTAAGAAAGATGGTAAGGTACGTATGTGTGTAGACTACAGAGATCTGAACAAGGCTAGCCCTAAAGATGACTTTCCACTTCCTCATATTGATATCCTGGTAGACAACACTGCTCAGCATAAGGTATTCTCTTTTATGGATGGTTTCTCTGGTTACAATCAAATCAAGATGGCACCTGAAGATATGGAGAAAACTACATTTGTGACACAGTGGGGCACCTTTTGCTATAAGGTAATGCCATTTGGTTTGAAGAATGCAGGGGCAACATATCAGCGTGCTATGGTGGCTTTGTTTCATGATATGATTCATCATGAGATAGAGGTATATGTGGATGATATGATAGCCAGGTCTCAGAATGAAGAACAACATCTTGATCATCTGCACAAGTTGTTTGAGAGGTTGAAGAAATACAGGTTGAGATTAAATCCAAACAAGTGTACTTTTGGAGTTAGATCTGGAAAGCTCCTGGGTTTCATTGTCAGTGGAAAAGGTATTGAAGTGGATCCTGCAAAAGTGAAAGCTATACGAGAGATGCCAGCTCCCCGTACTGAGAAGGAGGTTAGAGGTTTCTTGGGACGATTGAACTACATTGCAAGATTTATTTCCCAATTAACTACCATCTGTGAGCCAATCTTCAAGTTGTTGAAGAAAGATCAGGTGATGGAATGGAGTGATGAGTGCCAGACTGCCTTTGATGAAATCAAGAGATATTTGCTAGAACCTCCAATTTTAATGCCACCAGTTGATGGAAGACCCTTGATTATGTATTTAACAGTATTAGACAACTCAATGGGGTGTGTATTGGGGCAACATGACGAGTCTGGTCGAAAAGAGCAGGCAATATACTACCTTAGCAAAAAGTTTACCGACTGTGAAACAAGATACTCACTGCTCGAGAAAACTTGCTGCGCTTTGGCATGGGCTGCTCGCCGACTAAGACAGTATATGTTGACCCATACTACCTTGTTGATTTCGAAGATGGATCCAATCAAGTACATATTTGAGAAACCTGCTCTCTCCGGAAGAATTGCAAGATGGCAAATGATCTTGACGGAATATGATATACAGTATACTACTCAGAAGGCCATTAAGGGGAATGTTGTTGCTGATCATTTGGCTCATCAAGCAGTAGGTGATTACCAGTCAATGAATTTTGAGTTCCCTGATGAAGACATTATGTCTGTTACCAAAGAACCTGGACAATATGACGGACCTGAACAAGGATCCCGATGGACTATGGTTTTTGATGGTGCCTCCAATGCACATGGTAATGGTGTTGGTGTTGTGATTAGTTCCCCTGAAGGTTGTCATACCCCGATTACTGCCAGACTTTGTTTCTATTGTACCAATAACATGGCTGAGTATGAGGCATGTATCATGGGTATGCAAGTTGCTATTGATATGAAGATTCAGTTCCTTGAGGTGTATGGAGATTCAGCTCTGGTAGTAAGTCAGATTAAAGGAGATTGGGATACAAAGCATGATAATCTCATTCCTTACAGAGAACATGTGTTGTCTTTGATCCCACATTTCAAAGAGATTACTTTTGGACATATTCCACGAAGAGAGAATCAGTTGGCAGACGCATTGGCCACCATGGCATCTATGTTTGAGATCAGCTGGGATGATGAAGCTCCCAAGATTACCATTGATAGATTTGAGAAGCCTGCATACTGCAATAAGATTGACACTGAAGGGGCAAGTGGACTCCAACATATGAGGGACCATTTGTAGTCAAGACAGTGTTCTCAGGAGGTGCCATGATACTAACTACAATGGATGGTGAAGACTTCCCACAACCTGTAAACGCAGACATAGTTAAAAAATACTACGCATAAAAAGAGACCTGCTAGGTTGACAGGCCTAGGCAAAAATAAGGGCATCCCGGCAAACCAAAAGGGTTTGGGCAAAAATTAGGGATATATATATATAAAAAGATGTACACCCGGCAAGTCGAAAACCTGAAAAGGAGGCTTGGGCAAAACAGGGTATCCCGGTGGATTGAAAACCTGAAAGGGCAATCCAGGCAAAAGTTAGGGATTAAAGCGTATGACTATGTCTCGTTTGGATCACTCATGAAATTGCAACCAGTTGTACTACTTAATCAAGCTCAAACAGATGAAGCTCAATCCAATCGTTTCCGTCTCAACAGCAAGAAGATGAGATACTTGAGTGGCAATAGTAGAATTGAAACTCAATAGGATTATTTCCCACATAGCTGATTCTTTTTGTAAAACTTCATGACAAAATTCTCTTACTAGGGTTTATGTCTCCTTGTACAAACTTACCCGTGTATGGGTCACTTTTGATATAAATAAATTCCATCTTTTGAATCCAGATTTACTTTTACCCTATTTACATAAGCGAAACGTCCATTGGTTGTGTTTGAATGTATGTATGCCTTTGAATATGATTGATGTTTACCAGAAATGCATGTATGCTTTTAATATGATTGATGTTTACCAGAAATGCATGAAAATGCAGTAATAGTATTTACTAAGGACGAACGAGGGAAGGATTTCAACGAAGCTTCGCCGGTTCATCTTTACAAGGCAGTTACAAACCATCAGTAGGACTAATCCATTTTCACAAAGTCTAATCTCCCCTGGAATTTATATCCATCTCTTTTATCCTCATACGGATATACGGGAAATTACTTTCCAATAAGGGCACGATGAACGAAGACGGGATGTTATACTTATCCTACTATCAAACGAAAACGAAGGTTATCTATACCCTACTATCCCCAACAACGGGAGGTTATCTATACCTTGTTATCCCCAACAACGGGAGGTTATCTATACCTTGTTATCCCCAGCAGACGGAGGGTTATATATTCTTCAACAACGAATCAGGATTTATTTTCCTTGGCCAGCAGTTGTTATACAAGGATATCCAGACACTTCCAGCAGTGTCATATCATACATACATCATTTACATCATACCATAACATATATGTCTATAGTACATTACCTAAGTGTATCATGTCATACATGCATACATAAAGCATAAACTAATGTTGTTATACAGAATGCTACCTTGTTTTCAGGTTAATTATCCAACAAACAAGCTTATGATCTTTGGGACTGCTTTATTGTAACCTCAGGGTTACTTTATCCTCCTGAGGAGCTTCTTATTACTTTGGGACTGCTTTATTGTAACCTCAGGGTTATTTTATCCTCCTGATAGCCTCTCATGACTTCAAGACTGCTTTAGAGCTACTGATTGCTCTATCCTCCTGAAATCATCCTATTACTTCAAGACTGCTTTAGAGCTATTCATTGCTCTATCCTCATGAGGTCATATTACTACTTCAAGACTGCTTTAGAGCTATTCATTGCTCTATCCTCCTGAAGCCATCTAATTATTTCAAGACTGCTTTAGAGTTATCCATTGCTCTATCCTCCTGAAATTACATTATTATTTCAAGACTGCTTTAGAGCTATCCATTGCTCTATCCTCCTGAAATCATTACTTCAAGACTGCTTTAGAGCTATTGATTGCTCTATCCTCCTGAAGACATATCACATTATTACTTCAAGACTGCTTTAGAGCTATTGATTGCTCTATCCTCCTGAAGCCATTATTACTTCAAGACTGCTTTAGAGCTATTGATTGCTCTATCCTCCTGAGGTCAGATTTATCACTTCAAGACTGCTTTAGGGTTATCATTATTGATTGCTCTATCCTCATGAAGACATGCTGTTACATCAGTATTACTCCAGACTCCTGACAGCTCTCATTATACTACTGAAGAACTTTCCCCTAGTGGCATCTTTAAGCCCACTCAATCATGTTCAACCAACCATCAATATCACTCCATGCACTGGTGAGTGCAAATTTTTGGGCTTTTGTGTTCAATCCCCTTCAACCTTCCAGGTTACGACTGGCAAATATACCAATCTAACCCCTCAGGTTTCAGAAAATTGAACAGGGGCAGCTGTTGCACCCCAAAATTTGCCCTCACAATACAAGACTTTGTGTTCCAAGAAGGTTCACAAGGTTCACAAAATTCACAATTGGTCAGAAGAGTTGACAATTCCCTCAGACAATGCACCTCCTAAGCAGTGCATCCAAAACTAGGGTTTTGACTTTAATCAGGCTAAATAGGACTTCCAAGACTTCAAGTGAGCTTCATAACATCTTATATGTGTATAAGAACCCCCATGTCAAGTTTCAAGACTTTTCTCAAAAGTTTGCTCAGTCAGATGATCAGATAAGTCAAAAGCAGTCAATGCAGTTAAAAGGTCAAACTGAGGTCAACTGTGGTCAAACCAAAGTCAAACTTCATGATTTTTTTTTTTTGCCAACATCAAAGAGAGGTTGGGTGAGAAATATTATCATAATAACTGTAATACCCCAAATTTTGCCCTAAGATTTGTCGTCGCATTTCATTGCATTTAATCAATTACTAACAAATTTGTGTAGTCGTTTGACTTTTTGCAGGTAAATATCATATGGCATGCATTTTTTTCTAAAAAGTAAAAATGGCACAATTGGCAGGAGGACATGTGTAAGGAGTTATGAGTGTGAGAGGTTGAGAGTTCGAATCTCACCTTTGTCATTTTTTTTGTTTTTTATTATTTTTACTCTAAATTTTTCTATCTTTCATTAAAAAAATAACAAAAATAGTTTTTTATTATTATTTAATTATTATTTTCGTATTTTAATTAAATCATTTTTTAAAATATTATTTTTTTCACTTTTTTCTAAATTATTCATAAAAATATCCAAAAAATCATAAAATAAAAAATATTGAAAAAAATTTTGTTCTTTTTATAATATTTTTTTATTTTAGGAATCAATAGGATTATTAGTTTTTATTTTAAGTTTATTTTAATTATTTTAAATTATTTAAATTTTATTTTTTCTTAACTAATTATTTAGTTTGGGCTTTAAAATGGGCTTTAGGGACATTATTGACAATTTGGTGTTAACCCTAATTTGTTCCCTATATATACATGTGTTGCCTTGTTGGAAAAAAGGGGGAGAATGGAAAAAACCTAAGAGGAGTGAGTGCCGTTTGCCGTTATTTAGTTTTCTTCTTCATCCATTACTATTGTTTCTTTTTCTTCATCGTTTACCGTTATTTCTTTTCCTTCATCTATTACTGTTGTTTCTTTTTCTTCATCTTTTACCGTTATTTCTTTTTCTTCATCTATTACCGTTATTTATTTTTCTTTATCTATTACTGTTACGTTTATATATATATATAATTTTTAAATTGTTAGAGTTTATATATATAAGATTTTTGATCGAATTATGTCGATACGATGTTTGCACATTTGTGTGCATGACGCGTGACATTTGTGTTAGTTCGATCTGGTTGCGATGATCGCATTTTTGTGTGAGCAATAATACTATTTTTTGCTTAATTTCTTTTTCTTTGCGATAAATTTTGTTTCGTCCGATTTAGATCTGGTTGCGATGAGCGCATTTCTGCGTTAGCAACATTGCTGGGTTATTTGGCACATTTAAAATTCATTATTGCTTTATTATTATTATTATTATTATTATTATTATTATTATCATTATTTATTATTATTATTATCATTATTATCATTATTATTACCATTATTATTATTATTGTTATCATTAATTTATTAAAATTTGTTATAATATAAAAATCTGTTTTTTTAAAATAAATAACATTAACATCTTTTCCAAATTAATATGAAAACCTATTATTTTTAAGAAAAACTTTTTTTTAGATAAATTTAAAATAATAACTAAAATCTTTTTTTAAAAATAATAACTAGAACCGTTATTTATTTTATTTTATTATTGTTCAATTCAAATTTCATTATCATATTGTATCTGCTCCTCTCATGTAACCTCGCGAACTTAACAATCGCTCTTTAAATTCTGCCTTTAAATTTCTGCTTGCATGGTTTAAATTATGACATTATCTCTCTGTTTGCATGATTCAATTATCTCACGCGTTTACTATTATTTCTGTCACATTGCACACATCCGAAGGTTAGGTCTAACTGTTTGGCCGCCGCGCCAATAGTCCGTAAAACTTCACACATTCAATTTCAAATCCTCAAAACTACAAACTACAAACCCTAATTTTCACAAATGCCTCGCCGCAGGCAAAATTACAATTTTACCCTTAGCATTAGGTCAAAGAGCCGCCGCGCTCATTTTAGGGTTTCCCGCCGTGGAATCCCTAATTTAACCCTAATTACAACTTAACATTTCAACGTAGAGATTTGGAGTTTCTACACTCCACGTAAGCGTGTCCTTAAGATGCGTTTATTCCCCTTGAGACCTTGACCACAGTCAAGAAGTTTCTAACCTCCCTATTGAGGGGAACTACGATTACTCTGATTCCACTCCCGTAAGGATACGTAGGCACAAGATGCGATGTCTTGCCGAGTAAACTTAGAATTAACCCCCTTTATTATTTGTTATTGCTTATTTATATTTTATTTATCTTTGCTATTTAATTATTTTGCTTATTATTTTGTAATTGTTTTCTTGGATGTAAAGTTGTTTAATTATTTAATTATTATTATGGTTAGTAATTAGGGAGTGTAACAACCTGTATGTAATATTAAAATAAATTTAGATCACTTTTAAATAAAGATAATTAAAATAAACACGTCACACACGTAAGTCGATTTTAATCGCCGTCTCACTTCCTAAGGATATCCCTCAAGTTGCCTACGAATAATGGTTAAGTGGGGTGTATAAAGCAAGTCCCTCAAATAGAAAAAATCATCAAAGTCCCTTATGGTTGCCTTTACGAATCGAGTCCCTTTCGAAAAATGATGATGGTCCCTTATATGTGCTTATTACATCCCACAATGGCCTTCAAAGTCAAATTGTCCCTCACATGTCCCTTAACATCCAAAGTAAGGACTACCTACTCCATTATAGTAGGGATAGTCTTACTAAAGGAAAGAATGAAGAATGAGAAAGACCTTTAAACATTAGGGTAGGTTACTCCTAGGTGCTTGCTCACTTCAAAACTGTTTCGCACTTAAACAAATTTTCAACAAGTTTTCAAACAAGTTCTTAACACATCCTCACATGGATTATTTATTAACTATTCTGAAAATTTTCTATTCACACACTACAATTTCAAAACAATTCAAAAGTGAGCTTAAGTACCTAAGAGCCCATGGATAACCATGGATGAAAAGGATGCTAATACCTTCCCTTTTCATAACCTACCCCCCGGACCCAAAATATTCTCTAAGGTCTTTCCTGTTCTTTTATAACCTTTCCTTATGGATAAAATAAAAGTCGGTGGCGACTCTTGCTATCCGCAACATTGTTTAAAGTCAGTTCTCCCACCGTGTTACACGTTCTTCAAACCAAAAGGCATGACCTTATAACAATAGGTGCCCCAGGATGTGATGAAGGTTGTTTTCTCCATGTCATCTGGATCCATTTTTATCTGATTATAACCAGAAAATCCGTCCATGAATGAGAATACTGCGAAGCTTGCTGTGTTATCCACCAAAGTGTCAATATGTGGTAAAGGGAATTCGTCCTTTGGACTTGCTTTGTTTAAATCCCTGTAATCGACGCGCATTCTGACCTTGCCATCCTTCTTCGGGACTGGTACAATGTTTGCCACCCATTCTGGATATTTGGATACTGCTAAAAATCCGGCATCAATTTGCTTTTTGACCTCATCTCAAATTTTAAGAGCCATTTCTGGTCTTGACCTGCGAAGTTTTTGTTTGACCGGAGGACATTCTGGCTTCAGAGGGAGCTTGTGCATAACAATGTCGGTATCCAACCCTGGCATGTCTTGGTAAGACCAAGCAAATATGTCAACATAATCTATGAGGAGTGCTATCAACTTGTCTTTGATTTCTGTCCTCAATGATGCCCCAATCTTGACTTCTCTTTTTTCCTTTTCTGACCCCAAGTTGATGACTTCAATCTGCTCTTTGTGGGGCTGGAGATAAACATCTTCGTATTCAGCCATTCTCTTCAACTCTTCTGGGACTTCTAACTCTTCATCATTCTCTTCTTCAGCTTGAAAGACAGATGAACCGCTAGTAGAAGGAGCCGAAGGATCATAGGATTCTGTGGTGGATGAAGGTATTCTGCATGTTTTATTTGGAACAATTAGACACACACACACACACAGACATGCAGATGAAGGATTGTTTTTATTTTTTTAAAAAAAGATTGACATTTTTCTTTTAACAAAAAGAGTGAAAATGATACGCAAAACAATAAGCAAGAGTTTTAACAAAAGCACTTTTTCATTAATGATTTTCAAATTTGCAAAGTGGCCCAATACAAAATAATTCGCAGGCCTTGGGCAAGACCAGGAATTTTAAAGAAAACACACAAAGCTAACAAGCAGAGTGAATTACTCTAAAGGTAAAAAGATGGGAACTTCCACAGCCTCCCAGTTGCACAAAGTTGCTCCTCCCCTAGTTATTAGATGATCCAGATTAACATCTTCATCTTAAGCAATAATGGCGTTGACTTGCATGCCGTCACTGGTGAATATCTCATTCAAAGACTTCTTCTTTATGGTGCTTTCTTCTGGCTCGCCTTCTAGAGTTGGTTTGTAACCCAACCCTTGTCGATCATTTTTGGCTCGAGCATTTACTTCGATGACCTCTCCCCATCCCAATGGGACTCCATCTTTCAGTGCCGCCTTAATACTTTGAACGGAGGTAAATGATGGCCCATGGGTTATGTCTGATTCATTAACTAGAACAACGTGAGCTATTTCTAGTGCTTGGAAGGCCGTCTCAAGGGAATCCTCATCATCCTCAATATACCGGAATGATGACAAGTTGCTCACCATTAAATCTTCTTCTCCATGAATAATGACCAACTGGTCATCCACAACAAACTTCATTTTTTGGTGGAGAGTAGAAGTAACAACGCCAGCTGCGTGAATCTATGGTCTTCCCAGTAAACAACTGTAGACCGGATTAATGTCCATTATCTGGAAGGTGACTTTGAAGATTTGTGGTCTAATCAGGATAGGAAGATCAACTTCTCCTATCACGGCTCTCCTGGATCCATCAAATGCCTTGACTATGAGAGAAGTTAGTCTCATGGTAGCACCTTGATATGCCAGCTTGGCCAATGTCCTTTTAGGCATTACGTTGAGCGCTGATCCTGTGTCAACAAGAACTTGGGACATTTTATCCTCTTCACATTTGACCGACACATGTAGAGCACGATTGTGCTTACGCTTCTCAGCTGTCAGATCGTTGTCGTCAAAGCTCAATGTGTTGCAGGCAGTGATATTTGCTACAATGGAGTCAAACTGCCCCACTGTGATATCTCTGGTAACATGGGCTTGCGTCAGGATTTTGAGCAAAGCCTGGCGGTGCGCCGGAGAGCTTAAAAGCAACGCCATGACCGAGATCTTAGAGGGTGTTTGATTTAGTTGGTCCACCACCCTATAGTCACTTCGTCTAATGATTCTCAGAAATTCTTCTTCATCATTTTTGGCGCTTTCTTTTCCTTTAACTAAAGGTTCTTTAGTGGCGGCTGCCTCTGGAACGGGCTTCTAGGGAACAGGAGCTTTTTGAACAGAAATTGCTGGTGGAGGAGCCACATTATATGTCCGAGGTTGGTAGATGCGACCACTCCGGGTCATTTTGCTTCCACCGGCAATGTTAGCCACATTTGCTGGTTTCTTTTCTTTGAAGATCCCCTCGTACCATGAATATTCTTGCTTTGGTGTCACAGCTCTTGGGTGAGGCTTAGATCCCCCCCTTGGTTCAAAACGGGCTTGTCCCCTCCCGAATTTCGGGGGTGCATCGTCACGGAATATTGGCCGGAGGTTCTTGTTGTTGTTGTTGTTATCATTCCTGAATACAGCTCTTTTGTTGGGCTTTTCTGGCATATTAAACACAGGTTCGATGACTGCCAGATCTTCCTCCTTTTTCCGCTGAGCGATTTCTATCATCCCTTGTTCAATCATTGCCTGAATGTATTTTTTCACAGCGTCACAACCCTCAGGATTCAGCATGCATTCTTTGCAATCTTCGTGAGATGTCTTAAGCGACCATGCCTGAGCAAGGCGTTTGTGTAGGTCTGCCAATGGCACTTTGATCTAACCAACAATGGTAACTTTCTTGTCTTCTGAACATTCACCTTCTTTAGTAATGGCATTGACGCCACCATGATTTGGCAGTGGGTCGCTCTTTATGTTGGGATGATCATCTTCGAAGGACAAAATTCTTTTTTCAATTAATTCACGAACTAGATGCTGAAGGGAGAAGCAACCTTCGAGATCGTGGCCTGGAGCATTCTCATGAAATAGGCAGCGAGCATTTGCATTGTAATAGAACGGGAGTGGATTAGGCGGAGCACCTAATTTTCTTGTTTTGACCAGCCCTCTTTCTATTAACATGGGAAACAGATCGGTGTAGCTCATCAGAATAGGCTGTATTTTTGGCCTATTTGCTTGATAATTCACCCTCGGAGCCCTGTTCTGCGGCTGTTGACCTTGCGGCTGCTGGTATTGTTGTTGATTATTAGAGTGATATTGTTGCTGATTGTTGGACTGATACTGGTGCTGATTACTGGATGCCCCAGGCTGGGGACCATGCTGTGATGAAGGTTGAAAAATCGGAGTCACCGCTGCTACATATGATGGATGGTACTGTTGGCGATGGCTTCTGGAGTTTTGTGCTTTCTTCCCATACGTGATCACACTCACCTCTCCCTCTTTTTTCTTGTGAAAATTGCTGACTGGCTTCTTTGTTGTGCTGGCGCTTGAGGTAATATTTGGAGTGGTCACTTTTCCACTCTTTAAACCTGCTTCCACTTTGACCCCTACTGCCACAATATCAGAGAAATTTGTTGTGACACTGCTGATAAATCGTTCATAGAATTCTGGCCGAACTGTATCCACAAACCAGTCTGCCAACTCCTTTTCAGTAAGGGGAGGCTCTACTTGTACTGCAGTTCCGCGCCATCTTTGCGCATACTCCTTAAAGGTTTCAGTATTTTTCTGCGTCATGCTGAGAAGCTGACGACGGTCGGGAGCTAAATCCATGTTGTACTTGTACTGTTGAATAAAAGCATCTGAAAGGTCTTGGAAACTGTGGATCTTAGCTTGATCTAAACTGAGATACCACTTAGCCGAAGCTCCTTTAACAGCTTGTCATTTTCAATATGTGGAGCCATCCGCCTACAGTACATGATTAGGTGTACTTTAGGACAAGTGGTCCCCTCATATTTGTCGAATACTAGCATTTTAAATTTCTGAGGAAATACCAATCCAGACACCAGACATAGGTCCTTGGCATCAGATCCAAAGGCATGGCTTCCTTCGATGGCCCTCATCCTCTTGGCCATGATGTCCATTTCTACCCTTAATTTTTCGTGTTTTTCGTCTTCGGCTTCAGAACCGTCAGGTATATCAAAGATTGGCTGTTGATTGGCGAAAACAGGCTGTACTGTAGTGGGTCCACCTGCCTGGGTGAAAATAGGATTTCTGATTGTTGAGTCGAACAGGGGATTGAGACTCGAAGACTGCATATTGTTGAATGGCGACACAAAATCCCGAGATATGCCGTAGGGAAATTCTGCGGTAGTAACAGGAGCTACTGTGACATTGGCCGCTGTTGTGGCAACTTCGGAGATTACTGTAGGTTGTGTGTCCATCTTTGCTTTGATTATGTTGAGAACTTCTGATGGGCTAAAGACGTGTCTACTTATGCGTCTAGCGGTATCTTACTGCAAGTGCACAGCCTATCGAAGTAATATTTAAGATTATCGATCCACAGGGATTCTATTGTTACTTAGTGCTAGATGAACTTCTAGTTTAGCTAAGGCGAATGGTTGTCACGATTGTTGTTGGTTTTTAAGACTATTAAAGGCGGAATTAAATTTAAGTTTTTAATAAAATAATACTAAGGCGGTCGGTATGTAATTATACTAACTTAGGTGGGTCAATCTAACCTAGGCTTATAAAGATGTTCACTTAATCTATTCGGTAGAGATTACTAGTTTAAATACCCTTAACTCACACTCTCGTGGTCTTATATCAGTTCTTATCCCTAAAGCCCTATGCCTGCTCTCGCTAGCCCATAAGTGTTTAGAGGTAATTTTTGGAAACTAAATAATTCTAATTTATCTTAAAGCGCTCTCGCTGTATTTAATTTGAATGCCTAACTTTAGCTATCTGGTTAAAATCTCACACTCTCGTGGTCTTGACCCAACCTAATACCCTTTTCTTACTCTCGTAACGAAAAGGTCTATTTTAATTAAAAAGTATCAGCCAGAATGTTAAGTGATTAATTATTTTAGCCTATGGTTATATTTTACCGGTTAAGTTTGTTATAACTACATACCGCCCTAAGGTATTTAGCTACTCATCGAGATTGAATCAGACACAGAATTAAATAATAACTTACTCATGGCAGAAAAATAAATAGACATTATAATTAAATTAAAGTGCAATAAATTGAAAAACCTGATTAACAAATATCTGAGTAGACTCCTTCTTCCACAGACCGGAAGGCTTGGAGTAGGCGGAAATAAAAATTAAAACGAATGCTGAAGGTTGGAAACAAATAAAAGTATAACAATTCCCTAATGTTGGAAATTGTTACACGGTTGGTTTGGATACAAATAAAACAAGACAGAAAGTAAAATAATGCTGGAATAAAATTCTGGTTCGTAAGGTAATTCGGCAGAGCTTCCGCAGGAAATTTGGATAATGAAGTCTGTCCTCAGTTCACCTGAGCTGGTACTATTTATAGAGCCTTTAATGGGCTGGAGTCTTGGTCTTTTGTTTCTTGGGCCTTGTTGAAGTGGTTGAGGAAATGTTGGAATGTGGCAGCAAAAATGGGAGAAGTCGTCTTCACGTGCTGCCTTGAGGAGAATTACTAGGAGAAGTGGTCTTCAGTGGTGGCTTGACGTAGTCTGAGTCAAAACCAAGTTTTATCCTTGTCACGGGCGTGACAAGGGCTTCACGTTCGTTATTTGAGGATTTTAAGTGTCACGGTCGTGACTACTTCCTCATGGTCGTGATGGCCCAAATTTGGGTGTCACGGTCGTGACACCCTTGTAACGACCATGGCTGTAACAAATTATGCAGACTTTTTGCAGGCTTCTGCCTTTCTTCATTTTCTTGTGGTTTCTTTCGTTCCTTTCTTCTTAATTCATGATTCGGCCTCACATAACGATGTACCTGCAAAATAGTAAGAAAAACTCGAGAAATCGAGCGTTAAAACGGTGAATGCGCGATAAAACGTCAATGAAATCTAGCGATATAATCGATGCGTTTTCTCGTCATCAAACTTCCCCAAACTTAAACCTTTGCTTGTCCTCAAGCAAATAGTCGGTTGAAAATCGGCGGACAAGATTTTTTCGCGCATACTCGTAACAAATCGTACGGTGGATCGTTTTGACGGATAGTCCGGTACTTTGATAGAACACTACCGATACACTAATGACACAAGCAACAAGCTATGTCGTCTGCTTCCCGTCAAGCGAAACAATCGGCAATCACACTACGATTTCACCCAGAGTTTTTCGATCTTATTTCGCCCGGTTTCGTTCTAGCGCAGTCACATTAAGCCCTTTGCCTTCGCACGCACGTAGTGGAGTAGCCGGTTAGCGATTTTGATCCTTTTTTAGCACGGGGTCTGGTACACGAGTGTGGTAACCCTTCATGTTTTATCTGATTCGGAGGTTGTGGGGGATCGAGCCGTAGCACGCCCTACCGAGTTCAGAACCAGTACCTCTGAACCAACTCGAAACGGATTCCTTCTCATATTTCTCGTTTCTTATTTGCGACCGTGTACTTTGGTGCAATTTCTTTTCATTTTGCATTGAGATACGAAGGATCATTATTGATTAGGCATCAAACGCTTATATTCATCGGCTCCCCACGTGGTTTGTGTTCAGACGGTGCTGACTGCTAGTATAAACTACTGGGGGTTACTTTTGAACTGAAACTAAAGGTGCACTCGCAATGGTGATCGGGATGGAATTTCTTAAGCAGGGGGTCGAAGATGTCAAGATTGTATTGGTCTTGTTTAATCGTTCCCGGCTTCGTAGTTACGAACCATTCGGTGGTAAGTCGGGTAATGCGAGTAATTAAAGATTTTTCTGGTATGGCTTAATAATCGGGGGAAAGCTCGAAAATAAAGAAAATAGCGCACAGATTTGCTCATTTCATTAATTTGTTAAAAGAAATACAACGGAATTGAAAGTACAACGAAATGAAAAAGTGCTGAAATGAAAGGTACCTCTCCCACACTATATCAGACATTGTCCTCAATGTTGTGATATAAATGTGGCACAAATACAGTACAAGGCGTAAAATGAAAAACAACATAAAAGTAAACTACTGCTGCTGAGGACCGCGGGCTCGGCCTCTGGTGCGAGAGCGGCGTCTGGAGGGAGTCGCGTCGGGATCAGAGCCGGTGCCGGAGGTAGCAGTAATGCTGATGCGGAGCGCCTCGAGCTCGCCGAAAAGTTCTCCAAATCGCTCATTAGTGGCCTCCTGGTTGGCAGCAATGGTGCCGAGTAAAGCATCATACTACGCCTTCTGGCGTCGCTCCAGTGCGGCGTTCATCAGGTTCTGCTGATGAATCGCAAGTAGGACCTCCTCAAGTGTGACTGCGGGAGCAGGGGGCTGCCTGGTAGATGTCTCGGGGATATCCTGGACAGGCTCAGCTGCATCCATAGCGTCCTGTATCTCGTCCACTGGGGCGTCTGCCTGATCATCATGAACCGGGATGTGATCGGCAGCAGCTGGTAAAACAAAGAGCCAGTTGGCTCGGTTAGATGGGTCGATGCGGGTGCGGGACGGCAGAGTGATGTGGTGGAAAATGGTGCCATTGACAACAGGGTTGTACCTGCCATCCTCTCGCTGCGCGATCAGGTGGGCGGACCGGCAGTAGCTCATGGTCAGGAATTCGGCGGCGAGGTGAGGCTGATTAGCGAGCGCGTCACCAAGCCCCAACTGAATGGCGAGGGTGGTGACAATTCCGCCTATGAAGAACGGGGAGGAGCCTCGGTGCGCAATGGCCTGGATGTGGTAAAGCATAAAGGGGGAAGCGTTGATTGGCTCGTCATGGAGAGCACAGTATAAGAACAGAAGCTCCTTGGAGTTGAGCTTGTGGTTGCTTTCTCTGGCAAAGATTGTGTTGCAGATGACCCAGTGAAAATAGCGGATAGCCGGGTTGTGGATGTGTGTGGCGTTGAGGCTCTGAAAGGTGGATGCACGGGTGTTGGTAAGGTCGTGCCATAGAGTGAATGCTTGTTCACTGAAATTATCGGGCACGCGACGGTGGGCTTCGGTGCCGTGATCGAAACCTAACAGCTCGGCGATCCTGGTTTGTGTGAGGTTGAACTCCTGGCCGTGCAATCTGAATGTTACGATGCCGGTAAGCTGACTCTGAGAACCGGGAGAGGTGATGTAACTGTAAGAGCTGAGGAACTCCAGCGTCAGAAGTTCGAAAGTAGGCTGAGGCTGACGACAGAGGTCCCACAGACCGACCTTTTGCAGTAGGTTTTGAACGCTGGACAACATTCCGAGTTCTCGCAGACAGTCAGTGGCAATGTAGCGGGTGGGTTGCAGACCGCGGTTCTGGAAGCGGATGAAACGGTCTCTCTGGGTTACTCCAGCTTCACCTTCTCTAAAGATGATGGAATCCATAACATGCAAGAGTGAAGAGTGAGGGAGGAAGGATTTTGTGAGGTTTTGTGAGAAAAATGGTAGAATGAGGGAGATTGAGGTTCGGGTTAAATACGGGAGAGTTTAAATGAAATGGTGGATGATAATGGAGGATTAATGGGGGAAGTGGAGAGGTTACGGCGGTTGTGGAATGAGTGGGTAGTGTTTTGGGTAGGTTATGAATGGAGAAGAAGAGGGGACACGATGAGAAACAATTCTGTTTCTCACGATCCCTGTAATAGAGGTCGTCACGGTCGTGACAGGGGCGTGACGGTCGTGACACGCTAAATGAGCACGTCACGATCGTAAGTTAAGTGTGACGACCGTGAGGGCTTGTTGTGCTGAATAATTCCCAGAAAAGAACATTGTCTCACGTTATTTATAAATTGATAATAATTTATTTTATTTAGTAACACTTATATTAAATACACACCATATGGTATATCATTTGCAACACAGTAGTATACGAACCTAAGATTGCATACATGAAATAATGCCGTCATACAGTATATAGTCATACAGTATATAGAAAAAGTATATAAGCTGCTAAAAATGAAGAAATAATTGAAATAAAAAGTGCATGGCATAAAGTAAAAAATTTAAAATTACATAAACGGAAATTATGTTATGAAATTGTTGCGAAAGATAAATTTAACTGGAAACGAAAATAATGAGAAAAAATAATGAGAAAAAATAATAAACTAAATCACTGATAGCCGTTTCAAAGGCGTTTCTTCAGGTCTTCGATGGCGGAGTCCAAATGATAGAATTGTTCGCAGGCCATGTCAGTCAATCCTATGATGTCCAATCGCATACTCTTAATGTCTTCTTTGAATAGATTAATGTCAGTTTGGTAGGCATTGAGAGTGTGCATGATGTTTTGTAACTTGTTAGCATAATCTCCTTGATTCGCTCCAGGGGTTTCATGAACTTTGTCAGTTGGGTCAGTGTCATGGTATCCAGGAGGTGTCTCAGGGTCAGTTTCAACAGCGGTCATTATATCATCTGTTATCCTGTGAGACTGAGGTGTTTCAGGAGTGGCTGGATAATCAGGTGGGTTTAACTCATAAAGCCAGTTATCCTTATTATGAACACTTACTTTAGCATGATTGGGCAATGTGAACAGGGTGACTACTTCGTTCCGGATCAGGTACTCAAAAGGTGGGCGTCCTAAATTCCTTATGATATGTCTATTGAAGCAGAATTTAAGATTCATTGGGCGGATGGTTCCCAGACGGGTGCACCTGTCCAGTTGGTACCTAAGTCCTAAGGCATCAGCAATCATGGTTACAAGACCTCCTACCACTATAGGTAATTCAGGTTCTTCTTGGATGCGGGTGAAGGTTTGCATCATGAAAGGTACACCATTAACAGACTGTCCAGTAGTGAAACATGACATAATAAATAATTCATCTTTAGAGACTCCGGTAATGTTTTCTTCTTTTCCAAAGAAGGTATGGGCGAGGAATTTGTGGAAGTAACAGAGAGCAGGGTTATGGATCTCATCATTGTTCATGTCATTTGGTTCAGGGTGGTAGTTTCCGGTTAGAGTTCCCCAAAAGAAATCTAGCTCTACATCCATCAATTCTACCTGTGTGGTAGTAAAAGCAAAAGGTCCACTAGGGAATCCTAACAGGTCAGCTAGTTCTTTATGGTTAAAGTCGTATTCTATTCCAAATAGGCGGAAACTAATAAATCCTTTCCTGAATCCAAATCCGCGCTCAGGTAGGTAAAGTAAGGAGCTAAGGAACTCAAGGGTAAGCTCGCGGTAAGTCGCAAACTTACGTTGGATCATTGCATTCTCCCATCCGAGTCGGTTGAACAAGTACATGACACTATCATGTATACCTAAGGTTTCCATAGTCCTATCATTTGGGTACAGGGTCAAATCCATTTGCCTCTGTGATAACTCTTCGAACTTCATTCTTTGGTTCCTACCTCTAAATTTGGTTTCCATATAGTTAATGGGTTGGTTAGCCATGGTCAGTGAAAATACGGGGGAAACAAATCAGTGGAAAAGACTTTAGAAAATCTGTAAAAAGTGATTTAAGATAAAAATAAGAAAATGAAATGCTGAAATGTAATGGCGATAAATGTGATGTAAAATAAAACTGACAAAACAATTTAAACAAATAGTAATAACGATAATTAAAAATGCTCTAAAAGAAAAGAATAGTTTAAATAAGTAAATAGGTAAATGGGTTGCCTCCCACTAAGCGCTGTTTTTATTGTCAAAAGCCTGACGTAATGTTTTGGTTTAGATTAATCAGGGAAATTAGTAGACAATTCTAAAAGTTTTTGATTATTCGCATAATCTCTATTTTCAACTTTATGATAGTGCTTTAGACGTTGTCCGTTTACTATGAATGGTTCACTATCCTTACCTTTAATTTCTATTGCTCCACTTGGGAATACTTTAGTTATATCAAAGGGTCCTGACCATCTAGACTTTAATTTTCCAGGAAAGAGCCTAAGTCTTGAATTAAAGAGGAGTACAACGTCTCCCACACTAAATTCTTTCCTGGATAGGCGTTTATCATGCCATCGCTTAGTTCTTTCTTTATATAGCTTAGCATTTTCATATGCATCTAACCTTAATTCTTCTAATTCGTTAATGTCTAGGATTCGCTTTTCTCCTGCAGCATTATAGTTTAGATTGAGAGTTTTGATCGCCCAATAAGCTTTGTGTTCTAGTTCTACTGGGAGGTGACAAGATTTTCCATAAACTAGTTTGAAAGGTGTAGTACCTATTGGTGTCTTGTAAGCGGTCCTATAAGCCCATAGAGCTTCATTAAGTTTAGATGACCAATCTTTCCGAGATATGGCGACAGTCTTTTCTAAGATTTGTTTAATCTCTCTGTTTGAGACTTCGACCTGTCCACTTGTTTGTGGGTGATACGGCGTAGCCACACGGTGTCGTACTCCATATTTAGATAGTAATTTGTCAAAGATTTTTGAAATAAAGTGCGAGCCGCCGTCACTTATGACGATTCGAGGCACGCCAAATCTGGGAAAGATTATATTTTTGAAAAGCTTTATTACTACTCGTGTATCGTTTGTAGGAGAAGCTATGGCTTCAATCCATTTCGAGACATAGTCAACAGCTACGAGTATGTAGTTATTACCGAAAGATGATGGGAATGGTCCCATGAAATCTATTCCCCAGACGTTGAAGATTTCTACTTCCAAAATTCCCTTTTGGGGCATTTCATCTCTTCTTGAAATATTGCCGGTGCGTTGACACCGATCGCAACTTATAACAGCGATGTGGACATCCTTCCATAGATTAGGCCAGTATAAGCCGGCTTGCAAGATTTTTGCATAAGTCTTGGAAGTGCTTGCATGTCCACCATAAGGAGATGAATGGCATTGAGCAATGACATCTTCTATTTCTTCTTCGGGAATACATCAGCGAAAGATTCCATCTGGTCCTCTTTTGAACAATAATGGTTCATCCCAATAGTAATGTTTCAGATTATGAAAGAATTTCTTTTTCTGCTGATAGGTTAGATCGGGTGGAAGAGCTCCTGCGGCTAGGTAGTTGACAATGTCAGCGTACCATGGCAGTCCTACAGTTGTCTGTATTGGTTCCACGGATTCTGGTTCATTTATGTCTAACTGGGCTAGGTCGCTTCCTATTTGTGCTATCAGCTGTTCATACGGAAAATCATCGTTGATCGGCACTTGTTCGAGTTTAATACCTTCTATTCTAGATAAATGGTCCGCTACGACGTTTTCAGTACCTTTTTTATCCTTTATCTCTAGATCAAACTCTTGTAAGAGTAAAATCCATCTTAAGAGTCTTGGTTTAGAATCTTTCTTAGTTAATAGATATCGGATAGCAGCATGGTCTGTGTAAATGATTATTTTCGCTCCAACTAGGTAAGAGCGGAATTTGTCAAGCGCAAAGACAACTGCTAACAATTCTTTTTCTGTAGTAGCGTAGTTCATCTGGGCAGAATCCAAGGTTCTACTGGCATAGTAAATCGCATGGAGTTTCTTTTCCTTTCTCTGGCCCAGAACTGCGCCTACAGCATAGTCACTCGCATCGCACATGATTTCAAAAGGTAATCTCCAGTCAGGGGGTTGCATGATTGGTGCGGTGATGAGGGCTGTTTTTAGAGTTTCGAATGCTTTAAGACAATCTTCATTGAATATGAACTCAGCGTCTTTCATTAATAAACCAGTAAGAGGTTTAGTGATTTTCGAGAAATCTTTGATGAATCGTCGGTAAAAACCGGCGTGTCCTAAAAAGCTTCGTATTTCTCGAACGGTTTTAGGGGGTTGAAGATCTTTTATTACTTCAATCTTAGCTTTATCAACTTCAATTCCCTTGTCGGATATTACATGACCTAATACTATTCCTTCGTTGACCATAAAATGACATTTCTCCCAGTTAAGCACGAGATTTACTTTTACACATCTTTCTAACACCATTTCTAAGTTTGATAAACATCCTTCAAAACTTTGCCCGCATACAGAGAAGTCGTCCATGAACA
The DNA here is from genome assembly GCA_963859935.3 of Lathyrus sativus. Lineage (NCBI taxonomy): Eukaryota > Viridiplantae > Streptophyta > Magnoliopsida > Fabales > Fabaceae > Lathyrus > Lathyrus sativus. Next base: position 763,703 of record CAWUDS030000443.1, on the reverse strand, counting down.
CTTCCATGATGTTGTCTATAAAATCTGCGAAGATTGACATCATACATCTTTGAAAGGTTGCAGGAGCGTTGCACAATCCAAAGGGCATTCGCCTGTAGGCGAACGTTCCATAGGGACATGTGAATATAGTCTTCTCTTGATCATCAGGATGGATAGGGATTTGGAAAAATCCTGAGTAACCATCAAGGTAACAGAAGTAAGAATGCTTGGCTAGTCGTTCTAACATTTGATCTATGAAAGGTAGTGGGAAATGATCTTTTCGAGTGGCTTTGTTTAGCTTACGATAATCTATGCACACTCGATATCCCGTCACTACTCTTTGTGATATTGATTCGCCTTGTGCGTTTTTCACCACAGTGATTCCTCCTTTCTTTGGCACTACATGTATTGGACTAACCCATTCACTATCAGAGATTGGGTATATTATCCCTGCATCTAATAATTTCTTGACTTCTTCCTTTACTACAGTGCTAAGGGTTGGGTTAATTCTTCTTTGAGATTCTCTGGAGGTTCTGCAATCTTCTTCTAGCAGAATGCGATGCATGCAAACTGAAGGACATATTCCTTTGAGATCAGATATATTATATCCTAATGCAGTTGGATATTTCTTCAAGACATCTAAAAGTTTCTTTGTCTCTATAGTTCCTAAACTGGAATTTACTATAACTGGTCTTTTACATTCAACGTCTAAGAATTCGTACCTTAGGTTATTAGGTAAAGTTTTTAATCCTAATGTAGGTTTATCTTTACTTGGCATGGGATCCGGTGTAAGTGCTAAACTTTCGCTTAGACTATCATCCTGATACGGTTTTCGCCAATTATCGTCTTCGAAAATTGGAGGGATTTGAATTTTCATTATTTCAGAATAAGTGGTCTCCTTCAGCTCCATTTCTCTTACGCATTTGTCAATTACGTCCATTAGATAGCATGTATCCTCTATAGCTGGTGATTGTAAGAATTGTGTTAAAACAAATTCAACTTTCTCTTCACCTACTTCAAAGGTTAGCTTTCCTCTTTTCACGTCTATTATGGCTCCGGCGGTAGCTAAGAATGGTCTTCCTAGTATGATGGGTGTAGTGGAGTCCTCAGAGATGTCCATGATTATAAAATCAGTAGGAATGTAGAATTGTCCTATTCGTACTGGGACGTTTTCTAGTATGCCTACAGGATATTTAACAGAGCGATCGGCTAGTTGAACAGACATTTTAGTTGGTCTTAGGTCTCCCATGTCTAGCCTTTTGCAAATCGTTAAGGGCATAACACTGATACTGGCTCCTAAATCGCATAGAGCTTTGTCAATGACGAATTTTCCTATTACACAGGGTATAGAGAAACTTCCTGGATCTTTTAGCTTAGGAGGCATGTTATTTTGAATTATGGCGCTACACTCGGCAGTAAGTGTAACTGTTCCGTTATCCTCTATCTTTTTCTTATTGGATAAGATTTCTTTTAAAAACTTAGCATACGAGGGTATTTGGGTAATTGCTTCTGTAAACGGAATAGTAATATTCAACTGTTTCAGAAGTTCGACAAATTTCTTAAATTGACCCGTCGTCTTGGAACTTATTAATCTTTGAGGGTACGGAATTGGTGGTTTATAGGGTGGTGGAGGCACATAAGGTTGTTCTTTCTCCACTACCTCTCGACTTTCATCTTCCTTTTCTTCTGGATCATTCACCACTTCAGTCGGTTTATCCGGTTTTTGGTACATGGCTGGATTGTCAAGTCTTGGATCGGTAGGTCCGTCAAGTTCCTTGCCACTTCTTAATATTACAGCGTTAGCATGTCCTTTCGGGTTAGGTTGAGGTTGTCCAGGGAATACTCCAGCTGGTGCAGCAGTAGGTGCTTGTTGTTGAGCTACTTGTGAAATCTGAGTTTCAAGCATTTTGTTATGTGTAGCTAATGCATCTACTTTGCTCACTAATTGTTTAATCTGCTCACTAGTGTGAATGTTTTGGTTTAAGAAGTCCTTGTTTGTCTGAGATTGGCTAGCTATGAAGCTCTCCATCATCAATTCAAGGTTCGATTTTCTAGGGATATTAGGAGCAGTCTTTTGATATCCTGGTGATGTAGCTGGTGCTTGACCTGGTGCGTAATAAGCATTGTTATTCTTATAGGAGAAGTTCGGATGATTCTTCCAACCTGGGTTGTATGTGTTTGAGTAAGGGTTTCCTTGAGCATAATTCACTTGATCAATGGGAGTTCCTGTCAATAGTTGACAATCAGAAACTTCGTGTCCTGGGACTCCACATAACTCACAGTTAGGTGTTACTGCAGCCACGGTGGCTGCAGGTGTTATGGCCAAGTTATCGATCTTTTGGCTTAGTTGGTCAAATTTCGCATTGACTTGGTCCATACTACTTACTTCGTACATACCTCCCTTTGTTGGTTTCTCAGTTGCGACTCTCTCGCTTCCCCAAAGGTAATGATTTTGAGCCATACTTTCGATAAGTGCATAGGCATCACTATATTCTTTGTCCATCAATGCACCACCCGCGGCAGCGTCAATTGTCATTCTTGTGTTGTACAAGAGTCCATTATAGAAGGTATGGATGACCATCCAGTCTATTAATCCATGATGTGGACAAAGTCTAAGTAGATCCTTATAGCGTTCCCAAGCTTCGAATAATGATTCACTTTCTCTTTGCTTAAATCCGTTGATCTGAGCTCTCAGCATAGCTGTCTTGCTAGGTGGAAAATACCTATTCAAGAAAACTTTCTTAAGTTCTGCCCACGTAGTTACTGAGTTCGAAGGCAGAGATTGAAGCCAAGCTCTTGCTCTGTCTCGGAGCGAAAAAGGAAATAAACGTAGTCTAATAGCTTCTTGGGTAACTCCATTGGCTTTTACGGTATCTGCATATTGCACAAAGATCGAAAGATGAAGATTCGGATCCTCGGTAGGATTTCCGGCGAATTGATTTTGTTGCACGGCTGATATCAACGAAGGTTTTAGTTCGAAATCATTTCGGTTGATAGCCGGCGCTGCAATGCTTGAATGCGGTTCACCTTGCGAAGGATTAGCGTAATACTTGAGTGGATGAGTTTGTTCTTCAGCCATCCCTGCGTCTGGTTTTACGACTGGTTTAGGCGGATCTAATTGAAGATCTGGAATATTGGAATTATTTTCGAAATCGAATATACGTCTTCTTACGTGTAAGAAGCGTTCCGATTCAGGGATTAGAGGTTGCAAGTCTTCGCTTTTGGAGCGAGTACTTGGCATACACTCGGAGATTAGATTAAATTAAATAGTTGATACCTTAGTCTAGACAATGCTACCTAAATGCACTAGTAACTAAATTAAGGAATCCCCGGCAACGGCGCCAAAAACTTGATGGGCTAAAGACGTGTCTACTTATGCGTCTAGCGGTATCTTACTGCAAGTGCACAGCCTATCGAAGTAATATTTAAGATTATCGATCCACAGGGATTCTATTGTTACTTAGTGCTAGATGAACTTCTAGTTTAGCTAAGGCGAATGGTTGTCACGATTGTTGTTGGTTTTTAAGACTATTAAAGGCGGAATTAAATTTAAGTTTTTAATAAAATAATACTAAGGCGGTCGGTATGTAATTATACTAACTTAGGTGGGTCAATCTAACCTAGGCTTATAAAGATGTTCACTTAATCTATTCGGTAGAGATTACTAGTTTAAATACCCTCAACTCACACTCTCGTGGTCTTATATCAGATCTTATCCCTAAAGCCCTATGCCTGCTCTCGCTAGCCCATAAGTGTTTAGAGGTAATTTTTGGAAACTAAATAATTCTAATTTATCTTAAAGCGCTCTCGCTGTATTTAATTTAAATGCCTAACTTTAGCTATCTGGTTAAAATCTCACACTCTCGTGGTCTTGACCCAACCTAATACCCTTTTCTTACTCTCGTAACGAAAAGGTCTATTTTAATTAAAAAGTATCAGCCAGAATGTTAAGTGATTAATTATTTTAGCCTATGGTTATATTTTACCGGTTAAGTTTGTTATAACTACATACCGCCCTAAGGTATTTAGCTACTCATCGAGATTGAATCAGACACAGAATTAAATAATAACTTACTCATGGCAGAAAAATAAATAGACATTATAATTAAATTAAAGTGCAATAAATTGAAAAACCTGATTAACAAATATTTGAGTAGACTCCTTCTTCCACAGACCGGAAGGCTTGGAGTAGGCGGAAATAAAAATTAAAACGAATGCTGAAGGTTGGAAACAAATAAAAGTATAACAATTCCCTAATGTTGGAAATTGTTACACGGTTGGTTTGGATACAAATAAAACAAGACAGAAAGTAAAATAATGCTGGAATAAAATTCTGGTTCGTAAGGTAATTCGGCAGAGCTTCCGCAGGAAATTTGGATAATGAAGTCTGTCCTCAGTTCACCTGAGCTGGTACTATTTATAGAACCTTTAACGGGCCGGAGTCTTGGTCTTTTGTTTCTTGGGCCTTGTTGAAGTGGTTGAGGAAATGTTGGAATGTGGCAGCAAAAATGGGAGAAGTCGTCTTCACGTGCTGCCTTGAGGAGAATTACTAGGAGAAGTGGTCTTCAGTGGTGGCTTGACGTAGTCTGAGTCAAAACCAAGTTTTATCCTTGTCACGGGCGTGACAAGGGCTTCACGTTCGTTATTTGAGGATTTTAAGTGTCACGGTCGTGACTACTTCCTCACGGTCGTGATGGCCCAAATTTGGGTGTCACGGTCGTGACACCCTTGTAACGACCGTGGCTGTAACAAATTATGCAGACTTTTTGCAGGCTTCTGCCTTTCTTCATTTTCTTGTGGTTTCTTTCGTTCCTTTCTTCTTAATTCATGATTCGGCCTCACATAACGATGTACCTGCAAAATAGTAAGAAAAACTCGAGAAATCGAGCGTTAAAACGGTGAATGCGCGATAAAACGTCAATGAAATCTAGCGATATAATCGATGCGTTTTCTCGTCATCAACTTCCATAATCTGGATGACGTCCCCTTTGATCCCTTCAATGTCGTTATCCATTCGATCGAACCTCTGGTCATTATCTGCCATCTTCTTTTGAGCTCGGGATCATGTGTTGTATCCGTGAGTATTCAGCGTGACTCCTTCTCTCTTTTCTCTGAACAAGAACAAAGGATGAGTTGCGGAACCCAGATGCAAGACCGATGCTGGATGAAATGTGAATGCAAATGCAAATGCGGATGCATAAACCATTCAAGGAAAAACAAATTTTTTTTGTTTATAAACAAAAAGTTAGAACAACATGTAACGACATGCTTAAAAAGCGTTTTTCATTTGATAGCTGGAAATCTATTACAATAGGGTGGCTCTTGCTAAAAAGCAAGACCTTTCTTACAAGAAAATGAAAGTAAATGCAACAAATAGGATTTCAATCCTTTTAGGGAAAGCAAAGAAATGGTGAAACAAAGATCAATCTAACAAGACGATCCTTCTCCTTCTTGGACTCTAACATGAACTTGGTCCTAGCAGATAATTTCCCACAGGTCTTCATTCTCTCTTTGCGCTTTGATTAAAGCGTATTTTAGCTCTTCCCTAGTTGTGGGGACCTCGGGCTCCATGGTTTTCTCATAATCATGAGTATATAACATGGTCAAGGCAATTTCTTTTGACCATAACAGGTAACCTCTGGTAGTTAAGCAACTTGCATTCTCCATTGGAGTTAGGCCCAAGAGGTGTGGATCCCTTTGAGCGTACTGAGCATTAGCTTCTAGTTCTCGCTTGCGACCAGTTTCGCAGAAGCAAGGCCTCAACAGTTCTGGTTCGGGCTCTGGTCCGGTAGGATACCCATATTGACGTCGGGCAAGGACAGGATTGTAGGTGATAACCCCTTCTGTCCCAATGAGAGGCACATTGGGGAAATCTCCATAACTAGGAATCATGACTTGGTCACCAAGGCTGGTGTCATACCATGTGATGTCATGGTGCCTGAGGGTGACGAGTTTAGAAATCCATGCACTTTTGGTGGGGAGCCTCCAAAGGATATGAGTCCTTGGCAGATGAGAAGTAAACCATCGGTCGAGTAGTGCAAGGCAGTATGAGAATTGCTCGCGATCATACAAGATGAAGCGGTGGATGACTACATAAGTATCAGCTAGTATCACGTTGACCGAATTTTTGATGATGAAGAGGCGGATTACCTCTTCATTGATGAAGTCGTAACTGCTTGGGAAGAGATACAACCCATATATTAGAAATGCTAGAATTGCTTCAAAGATGCCCAGATTTCTTCTTTCATAATGATATTCAGCCATCTCCATTAGAGGTCGGGCATCCATTCCGTACCACCCTCCTTTCGCTCTCATCGGTGGTAAATCCTCCAACTTGATATGTAGGGCTTTAGCCAAGTCCCTCTTCTTTGGTTTTCCATAAGGGAGCGTGAAAGTCCATGGGATCTTCAAATAATCAGTATACTCCTCGATGGTTGGGAGTAGCTGAAAGTCTGGAAATACGAAGCAGTGGTAGGTTGTAGAGTAAAACTCAACCAAGGCTTGCAACATGGGCTCGTTGATCGGAGCACTTATCAGTGGTAATAGGTCTCCATATTTGACTATGAAGGCAGCGGGATTTTAGACAAGTCTAGTTAACATCCTTAGACGGTCCAATCTCAGATTCGGAAACGGAAGCATGTCTCTTCTTACCATGTTGTTGTCTGTAAAAAGAAAAAATTGAATTTCCTTGAATGGTTAGAAGAAATGCAAATGTAAATGCAAATGGTGTCATGGAATTCAGACATTTACAAACATCAGAAGTCGCCATTTCATTGATTAACAAAATGGATTACAATATATTGTTTCCCCTTACAAGAGTTTTAAACAACAGCTAAATGAATCCTATCAAGGTTCCCCTAGCAGCCTTAAGTTGAGCTTCTCGGTCTTTCGTTCCATCTTAGTCTTCTCAAAGATGAGTCTGTCCACAGTTATCTTCCACGGATTAGACTGAGGCTCATAAGGTTCTTCTAGTGCCTTCCTCTTCTTACAAGAGAGGATTTCTTCGTCTTTCAATTGGAGTTGTCTTTGGAGCTCCGCATTTTCTTCGACGACTATTTGATACTTGTGCTTCCAAGCTTCTTCAGTTTATTGTGCTTTGACCAAAGCAATCTTCAACTTTTCTTCTTCAGACATGAAGACTAAATGGCGTTCTTCCTTCAAAGCCATAGGCTCTTGCTTAGGATAAGGCATCCTTAGTGTGATGGCTCTCTTTCGAACCCATTGAAGGTAAGGCTCCAAAGAGACACAGTTGGGTCTTCCAAGATCCTTTTTTCCTTTCTTGTGTAGATGCTTCCAAGCCTCTAGAATCTTCCCTTTTAGTCCTTGACTATATTCCTCTTCTTTGAAGAAAATGTTTTCCACTTGAACACCATTAGTTTTGTCCTTTAACGGGTATCCCAATTATCGGCAGGCGGGTATTGGATTATAACTTATTCCACCATTAGCACTGAGAAGAGGTACATTTCCAAAATCCCCACAATTATCAATGATCATTATCCCATCATAGTCACGACTATACCAATCAATATCGGAGTGGGTAAGAGCCATGATCTTTTGCGAACACCATCCTTTCTTTGGATCCTAAAAAGCATTGGCTTTGGGCAAGTGTGAGGTGAACCATTTGTATAACAAAGGAGCGCAACAAGTGATCATTCCTCCATTGTGAAAGTTCCTCAGATGAACAAAATGGTATGTGTCTGCTAACAAGGTAGGCACAAGATTCTTCTTCAAGAAAATTTTAATGGCGTTGAGGTCCACAAAATTCTCAAAGCTAGGGAACAAGAAGATGCCATTGATGAGTAAGGCAAGGATAGCCTCGAATGCATCCATGCTTAAATGATCCGCATAATACTGAGCCTTCTCAACCAAGAACTCTGCTTTTAACCCAAAAACTCCTCCTTTTGTAATCAGATTCTTTTTAATATCAACCACTCCCAAACGTGTAGCCTTGGCAATATCTTGTTCTTTAGGGTCCTTCTCCACAATAGGAAAAGGAGAATCTTCAAGAATGGGCAATCCAACCAACTGAGAATATTCTTCTAGTGTGGGCACTAGCTGATAATCAGGGAATGTGAAACAGTGATAGAGCGGATCATAAAACTGGAGAAGAGTAGAAAGGAGTCCACTATCCATCTTTATCTTTAAGAGTAGCAATAGCTTCCCATACCGGCTTTAAAATCCCTCTGGATCTGTCACCAAGGTACTCAACCTTTTCAAGTCATCTAGGTTAAAACCCTTGTAAGTGTACTTCAATGTTTTCTTTCATTCACTGTTCATGACGACCTCTCTCTGATGTTTACAAACAACAAAGTCTGAGTTCCATGAAACCATATGATGATATGATGATATGATGATCATGAATGCAAGATGCACAAACACAGGCAAATGCATATGCACACAACACAAGCTTAGGTTTAAGGACAAGCATGAGTCCAAGGGTCTACCCATCCCCAAAGATTGTACTATGGATTGATTTGCACCTGCCGAACGGGTTCTACAAAGTTCCCAGAGTCATCAATCCATCTTTCGGATATTATCAATTTCCCAAATCACTTGGTAATCGATAATATTCTCAAGAGAATCTTGTCTGAGTGTAGTATCGCGTATCAACTACTTCAGAAATACTTCCTTATAGTCATCGCACTACGTCCTAATAAGGCCAAAGTGGGGTAAAGTGTATTTTAAAGGTCCACAGTGTCATGGGCTCCTTCGTTGAAAGTAGCATTGTTTTCATGAATACTCGATCAACAATACTAAAACTTTCAAGAGGGCCTACACTGAGCGGTGGTTTCTCAAGTTAGCTTGGTCTGGAATCAACTCCATATAAGCCGTCTTGAATATACCACCATCCTATCATAATTTCACTCAAGTTCGGGTATAGGACCGTCTCACTACTCAAAGCACCCAATACCCAACACACAAACAAATATATTGACAAATATACATGTTAAGAAGATATTTACAAATATAGCATGCAATTTAAACAAAATAGGCTAAACCCTCAAGTTAAGTAATTAAGCTATCCCCAGTGAAGTCGCCATTTCTGTTGCGGTGAGAATCATGATACCAAGATATTGATTAACTTGAATCTTTAATTCTTAAATTACAACCGGACTTTAATTTATCCAAAGGAAAGGTCTAAAGAAAGAAAGAACCTTTTGCGCAATGTTACAACAACGCTAAGAGATTCGGGGATCGGGGGTTGGTTATGCCTAGGGTAGGTATTTCACATCCTAAACATCTGTAGTACTCTACAGGAACCTTTTTTTTGTTTGCATGCTAAGTTTGGTAAATGTTTGCTAAGGTTTGGGATTGGGTAAAGGTATAGGTTAAAACCTAAAGATAGTTTCTAAGTTTGCTCGCAAAGACATCGCGTCCTCTGCCTACGTATCCTAACTAGGATAGAATCAGAGTAATCGTAGTTCACCTTGCAAGGGATGAAGAACACTTGATTATGATCAAGGTTCAAAGGGGAACCAACATTATAATGCTTGTGTAGAGTTTAAGAAAACTCTCTAGATCTATGTTACAACACTCAAGAAAGGGAAGTAAGTAATCATATCCATGATTCTTACATAGAGTTTAAAACTCTATCCTAGGGTTCTAGTTGAAGAAACACTCCTAGTGTAGGTGGGTTTTCTAGACTTAAAGCAAAGTCTAAGACTTACATGCTTTAACTTAACTAAGCTAGGGTTAGGATGACTTCACAAAGTCAAGGGAGGGGTAAATGAGCTATCCAATGACACAAGGGTCAAGGGAGAGACTTTTCCTTTAGAAGGAGAGAGGGAGGCAACTTGGATGAGAACTAAAAAGTTCCATCACTTGGGGAAGAAGTACTTAACAAAGCAAGATAAAATAAGATTACAATCAAGTAAGCATGCATATTACAATAAGCAGATACTTCAAATAATATCAATGGTTACAACCAATAGTCAAATATCTTAACAAAGATTGGAGCATATCTTAACAAAGATTGATGATATATCTTAACAAAGATTGAAAACATGATGAAGGTAACAACTACATGAACAAATCACAATTTTGAATGTAAACATGTCATAGGTTCAAAGCATAGCAAATGTAACAACAATATGCATAGATGATAATCAAACATAGGTAAATCAGTTTAAACTCATAATTTAGGAGTAAACAAAAATAAGATCATGGTGACCACCAAAGGAGAGTACCCTAACATGTTAACTAACAAGGGAAGTAAATATCTCACAAGAAAACTTCAAGCATGCTCAAAGGAATTCAACTGTAGGTAGGATAACGATCACAATAAGGGAACAAATTTCCACATGGGCAAAAAGCATCACAATTTATAACAACAGGTAATATTTTTACACTACATGAAAGTAGATATTAAAACAAATACATGGCAAAAAATAATGGATCAAAAAGGGTGAAAAATGAGAGAGTTATGAATATTTGAAGATTCTATGAATTATGACAAAACAATATTTAACAAGTAAAATAAATAAAAAGAAGAAAAGTGCAAGGGGTGGGAGTTGAACCCACGCCCCCCAGCCCAACACGCGCGTGCAAGGAAAAAGAGAAAAAAGACCAAAAGGGTTGATCCTCCTCAGGGATCAAACCCAGGTCTAGGCTTTGCAAGGCATGGTTATGAGTAAGTTTCTTACCACTGGGGTGGCTATACATCTGGTGATATAGCCACCCCCATAAATATATATGGCGTGGTTTTGTGAATTTCTGGGCAAAATGTGAAGCAACACAAGGCAATTTTCAAAATACGTTTTGATGTCAAACTTGTTCAATTCTTAACCAAATTTAACAAACCTTAGATCAATCTTGGGTGTTTTCAAACAAGGAACAAGATGGTCCAGATGGATTTTTGAAAAGAGTCTTGGAAAACAAAACATGATGGCAGTTGCTAAAACAAGATGAAGATGCATTTACCAAGCCAATGATCAAACCAGTCATGCTATGATCAGGAAAAGAGCTCAAACACAATTCAAATATCATGTACATCAAAATCATACATTCAAACCAAACACTCATGAGTCAAAACTCCAACTGTCATATGGGAATGAGATAAAAATCAAGACACTTGCAAGTATGATAGGGAGATTATGAAACAGGCCAAAATGAAGTAAATGAATCACACAAACATCCTCAAAACATCATATAAGGTGTGTCTAAACCTTAAATTTGTTCACAAACAACATGGATTTGAAAAACACATGGCAACTGCAATTTTGGTGATTGAAATGCATTTTCAAAGCTACAACTCCATTCTCTCATGTTTAAAACATTTTGAAGGTCCTCACACATTCCAAATACAATATACATGAAGTTCCAAAACAGATAAAACTTAAATTCAAACTAGAATACAAAGTGACTCTTTGGCATAACAAAACAGCCTACTAAACATAACCATGTTGATATTAATGACAGGGTACATGCTCTTCAATTTGCATACTTGAAAACTAATGACAATTTTGAACAGAAAGAAAATACTACACAACTGGCTACAAAATTGATGACAACAACAGTTAACAAGCCCAAAACAAACAATGGCAGCCAACATGATTTGCTTTTATGAACATGTCTAAATAGATGCAAGATGATTAAAAAGAGTGAGCTACCATGAGTTGATAAACTCTAAATCAGAAACAGTTTCAATCAACAAGCAAGGAAACTTTCAGCATGGAAACACAATTAATTATGTTTTTTTGTTGAAAACAGAAGCAACATATCTTTAAGGGAAATCAGGATGCAAGCATATGAAAGTAGGTATATTTCATGATGATGAGTTTCATGCCACATAATGATGCACACATATCATGAATATGATGACAGAGGGTCTCTAAGCTCAAAAAGTAAACATATTCATTCAAGGCAAAAATTGGCATTGTGAGTGGAAAGTGCAAGTTAGCTTCAGCATTATAATGAGGCAGCAGGGTAATTTCATGACTGTTTGAGATAAATAGCATCACACACAAAATTCAAATCAATAGGGCAGTGATTTTATGCACATAAATCATGTAGGAATTGACTGAAACAGAAAATGATGTGTTGGTGGTGTCAATGATGTTTGAAATGCAAGTGAAAGCCATGATGAGGCAATTGAACACTTAGGCAGCTTTTGAGCATAAAGACACCATACACATTCTTGAAATAGGTAAATAAATAAGTCCACAACTTCAAGTTAAGCAAAAAACACACCAAACCAAAAATGACATGTTGATTCCAATTTGATAGCAAAAACATACAAGACTTCAAGACAGCAAAATGTAACAACATTCATATCTTTCATACCTCCACCAAGACATACATCATGAACAAAATCAAACATTGACCAAAGACTTTGGATACAAGACATAGCGAGCATAACAACTCAATACCTAATTCATGATAATGGTAGAGACATGAAAATAATCACAATGAAAACAAAGGCCACATTGATTCACACATGATCAAAGGCAAGGGGAGGATCTATGAGCAACTTACAAGTTATCTACATATCTCACTAATGAGCTAGGTTTGACAGTTCTAGGGCAAGCATATCACTATTTCAAAGTTAGATCCTAAATCTACCAAATGACCAAAATCTCACAAATAAGTCTAAACATGATAACAAGGCACAAACTTGTAACCTATCATCCATATATCATTTACAAATGACAATATATTGACAAAATAAGCATCATGATCATAAAACTAAGATTCTTGATAAAGAAACACAATGGGGCAGCCATGGTATGTTTTCACAAAAATCACCACAAAATGACAATACATGACAATGTATGATTAATAGATAGTTAGAAAATCACATACCTCTTGTTGACCATCTTTGAACAAGCTAAAAAGCTTAGAAACCCAGAGATACTCCTTCCTTTGCAATGAGATGAAGCTTACTTCGTCTTGAAGCAACAAAACCAAACATCAAGACAGTTGGAGTTAGGTGATTCCCAGTTGATTTTCAATGCTTTGGATAGTTGTAATATGACATATGTGAGGTGTATGGATGGTTAGAACAGCAAGAACAAGCCTAGACAAGGATTTGGCAAGTTTTGAGTATAGTGGTCAAACTTTCTTGGTGTGAAAGTTGACTTTTTGAAAAATGGTATTTTTGAGAGGTTTGAGGGTATGGACACCTTTTATACTATATTTAGGGATTGTGTGGATGATTTTAAGAGGCTTAGAAATGATAGAACTGGTCTTGAGCAGAGTTTTACTCAAGACAGCTTTTTGGTGGAAATGGGGATTTTGAGATTTTTGAGATTCTTGAAGAATGAAAGGAGAATGAGAGCTATGGTTTCTCTGGTTTCTTGAGATTTCTCTGGTGTACTTAAACTCATAGAAGAGGCCTCTATTTATATCCAAACAAGAGTGAGGACAGCCTTGGTCTTTTACCACTTTTGGAGAGAGTTTCATGAGATTTTTCAAGTGAATCTTGCAAGATTTTCTCCTATCAGCTCCATAGTTCAAAGGAGATCAGAAAACTCAAGTGGAGATGGACATGAAGTGACTGAGATGATATGTGAAGGTAGAGTAAGCCAGCTGCAACAGTCCTAGCATGAAAAGTTTCTCTCTCCTTCTTACATTTGATTATTATAATGCCAAGTTGCAACAACTTGCTATGCTCACTAAAACCATCCTTTTTCTGGTTTTCTCTCCATCCATGCCTCACATTATCACTTTGAACCAAGATCCAAGGGCTGAGAATGGCTTAAGTTGTGAAAATTCAAATTTGAGAATTCTTGACAAAGTGATTTCAAGTGTGATAGGCCCAACTTCTATGGTGCATAACTTCCTGCTCAAACATGCTATTGGGGAGTTCTACCACAATTTGGAAATCCCTCAAGTAGCTCTATAACTTTCATGTTTTGGGAATTTCCAAATTCTAGATGGAACTAGGTTGAAAAACCCTTCAAAAATTCTGAAAAAACCACTTAAAAGTGCTAAATAACTTAGAATTTTTCTAAGTTATTTCCTCCTTAAAAATGAATTTCGCTATAACTCCAATTCTATGCATTTTTTGATCATGGATTACTTTGAGGCTTTTGTAGTATTTGTCAAAAGCTTTACAATGAGCTTTGAACCACTTCATTTGGATGTGTGGTTGAGGAGTTATGGTCTTGCCCCTTTCAAAACCCTAATTCCCGATTTTTGCAATTACTTCTTAACCCTTGATCCAATGGTCATGAAATTTTATGGGGAGGTGTAATATGATATAAGGAACATTTTTTATTCACACCTTGAACTCAAATTCCTTATTGTTGAAGAGTTGACTTTTCGGTCAACCGTTCGATCAATCGGTGCCTACCGAGTCGACCGTTGACGATCCGGACATCCTGAGGACTTGAAACTCTTTGAATGGACTTTACCAAGCCATAGGAACTTAATGGACCAATATCTCACCATTGAAATACTCTTTAAATCAAAAGTCAAACTATAGTTGACTTTTTCTAATCGGAAACCCTAATCGGGTACCTTAAATTGTATTGTTCTCAATCCCCGGGTGACCACCTCAAATTGAATCTATACTTGATCCAAATTTGTATTATTGATGATGTGGAGACTTATTTGAAGTTGAATCAATCCAAAACATTGATTGATCAGACCACCGAAATCTCGATTTTGCCGGTACGGAATCCTAATTCATCTGCATCTTAACAAAGATAAACTGAAAATGGGTTAAGGTTAGTTAATCAAGTGAATATGATCTTACAATGATGATGAGGATCTAAGGGGTCAAAATTTGGGGTGCAACAGCTAGCGGTGCAACATCATACGTGATTTGTAGTGGAACTTGGACAGGATACCAATCTTCATCACATGTAATTGTCAAAGGTGCATGAGGTTGCTCATATGGAATTGTCAATGGTACACGATTCTGACCATTTTTCAACATCTCTTCATCATAAGTGAACTCCATCGGATCATAGGGAATATCAAGAGTTGCCACTTCTTCGGCATTTGATATTTGTTCTATCAATATGACGCCTTGATCTAACAAATTTTGGATGCCCATCTTCAATTCATGACAGTTTTGGGGATCTTTCAAACAGTGTTGATAATCCTCAGTACATCCTGGGACAATATTCTTCATTAACAATTGTTCTTTAACAACTGCAAAGGGGTCTTCATTTTATCAACTTCTGACACCAACTTTTTCCCTCTAGATTCTTCAATCATGTTTGTAGCATGCTTTGGCATTGGATTATTAGTCACATTAGGGTATTTTTGGTGAAATTGGCGGCTTTTGAATCAATGAGATCTTGTACCACGTACTTCAAAGCTTTGCAATTTTCGATATTATGTCCGGGAGCTCCAGAATGGAATTCGCAACAGGCATTTGCATCATAGCCAGGAGGTAAGACAGCGGGAGGAGCTTTTATTTCTCTCAACTGTACTAAGGAACCCTTAAGCAAAAGTGGAAGCAACCTAGCGTATGTTGTCGGAATGGGATCGAATATTTTCTCAGGTCTCCTTTGTCTTGGCGGACCCTGATAATAGCCTTGACGTTGTTGTTGGTAGGGAACTTAAATAGTCGGTTGACTTGTAGGTATGGAGAGAGGTTGACTTGGAGTAACAGCGGCCACATGATGATAAGAGCCTTGGTATGCTTTGGCTTTCCCCTTATCCATCAAGGCAGCGCTTGTTTCCCCTTCTCTTTTCCTTGCAAAACCTTGGTAGGGCTTTTTTGATCCGCCGGAAACTCCATCAGCATTTTGAATCTTCCTAATTTTCATCATGTTCTCGATCCTTTCACCCACCATAACTAAATCCGAGAATACAGAGGATATGCATCCAGCCAAGTGTTCTAGGAAAGGACCTTGAACAGTCCCCATGAACATATCTATGAATTCTGTTTCAAGAAGAAGAGGTTGGACTCTAGCAGCCAAGTCCCTCCATCTTTGTGCATAGTCTTTGAATGCTTCACCAGATTTCTGGGTCAAATTTTGGAGTTGTGTGCGATTAGGTGCCATGTCAGAATTGTATTGGTAGTGTTTCAAAAATGTCTCGGCTAACTCTTTCCATGTCTTGATATACGTACCTTCCAACTGCATGTACCATTCAAGGGATGCCCCACTGAGGCTATCTTGAAAGAAATGCATTAGCAGTTTTTCATCGTCAGAGTAGGCAGCCATCTTCCTACAATAGGATCGGATGTGGGTTCGGGGACAGCTGGTCCCTTTGTATTTTTCAAAGTCGGGGACTTTGAACTTGAGAGGAATCTTAACACTGGGAACCAAACACATATCCGCAGCATCTAACCCAAAAGTGCTTGGGCCTTGTAGTCCTTTGACTGTCTCTTGCAAGGCGAGCACCTTCTTTTCCAAGTCAGTAGTTGGTGCTCCGGAAGTGTCTACAACCAAGTTGTTGTGAGGTTTGTAGAAACCTTCGTGATCATCAAAGTGGATTGGAGGGGTAGCTGCACCACTACCAGGAGTATGGATTGCGCCTGTGCCAGCAGGAGTAGGGATTGTGCCACCAGGAGCGGGAATTGCACTTGCAGGAGTGGCACCAACGGGAGTGGGATTTGAGCCCGTAGTAGCAGGAATTAGAGCATTAGTAGCATTTCTCTCCACAACTTGTCTCATCTCTTCTTGTCCTCTAGCCATAGCCCGAATGACTTCCATCAGCTGGCCCATCTGAGTCTTCATTTGGGTCATCTTTTCCCTGAAAGCGGCTTAAATCTGCTCAATCTGATCCATTAGTAATCTTTGCTTGCCACGAGTGTAGTAGGGATGTCGGGAAGTCAGCTTATTTACTGCGAATGGAGGTCAAGTTATTTTGTAAGTTTTGGTTTTGGAATGCGGAATGATGTATGAATGTAGGTGAAACAAATATATTATGTGCAAAGCTCTTAGTAACCTTGTTAGCTATTATTAAGAATATAAACATTTCCATTGCAATCAATCAGAAGAGACATAATAGAACAAAAACTTCCATTTCATTAAGGCTCGAGGCCAAGTTCAAATACAAAATACAAGAGATACACTTCTTAAACAAGTTACAAATCAACCCTAAAGGTGACTCCTTGGGCTCTGCGAACCGCCTCTAAATCTGTAACAAGCTCTCCCATTGTTTCCTTGCCAAACTTCACAAAGTCGAATACAGGGACATGAGTGTTTTCAGGAGTCATCACTTGATCAGCCACCTTCAATTTTTCAGGGATTTGCTGAAGCACAAAGTTGGAGAATCCCTCCAAGTTCACAAATTTTTTCTTCCACTCCGCATAGAGAATTTGGAGATTATTGATGATGTCGTCTCTTTGAAGTACAACAGCTTTCGCTTGAAGACAACTTCCTTCCCAATAGTGGCAACTGTCTTCCAACTCTAGGTATAACTCATCATAGATTCCATCTTTTAGTCTTCTGATTTCCTCAATAGCTCTACCCAACTGGTATTCTACTTGTATGAAATCTCGTTGCGCATTCTCCTTTTTCAATAGTTCACGAGCTAATTGATCTTCGCAGCCTTTTATAATTCCTTTCAGCTTGTGAATCTGGGCCTCAAAGTTTTCCATTTCATCTTTCTTCATTTGGGTGGCTATTCTTACATCGTTTTCTAAGTCTCTGACCTTTCGCCACGCACGGTCCAATTTTTCATTTTGGTGATCCAAGTCGGTGTTGGCGCTTTTGAGTGCTCCACCAACCCATTCTTTCTTTCCTTTTTCTTCCCTAGCCCTTTTCTTGCTATCCTCGAACTTTTCTTTCAACTCTTTGCTCTTGTCCTCCCAAACTTTGCTTTTCTTCTTAGTTTCATTGAGTTGAATTCGAAGCTGAGTGTTTTCATTTTCAAGTTCTTGGACTTTAGCCTTAAGTTTCTCCATGTCTTCGGGTAAGATTGGCTCAGGCTCAGGATTCAGTGGGAAAGTAGATGCATCTAAGACAAAGGATAATCTGACTTCTTTTGCTCTCTCCTTCACCCATTTAACATAAGGTTCACGAGCAATGACATTCTTCCTCCCCTTGTCTGGATTATTTCTTGTGATGTTTACCCATGATCTACTTGCCTTTCTTACAGCTGGATCATTTGGATCGGCTGTATTGACCAAGAATGGCACCAAATCTTCTTCTTTAGGAGGACCGTCCGTGGAGTGCCCAAACTGTCTTTTGAGTAACACCGGGTTGTAATTGATGCAACCTCGTGTCCCTAAGAGAGGCACATTGGGAAATTCTCCGCAAGAAAAGATGATATCTCTGGTTTCTTACTCCCTCTTGTACCATGTGATGGAACCGACAGTGAGTGAAGCGAATCTTTGAGGCCATGAGAGTTCCTTGGAAACGAAAGGACCTTTTTCAGACATTTGAGTCCTTTGCCACTTATGCAAGAGCGGGGCGCAACAGAGGAACATTCCACCTCTTTTTGTATGTCTTGTATGAATTGTATGGTAGAAGTCACCTAGGAGGAAAGGCACGGGGTTCTTGGTCAAGAAGATCTCCACAGCTACTTGGTCCACAAAATTTTCCCCATTTAGAAACATCACAATCCCATAGATCAATAGCGCCAAAACTGAACCGCATATTTCCCATTTCTCTTCTTTGGCGTACTTCCATGCTTGTTCTTCTAAGAATTTCCTCGAGAATCCCCTAGCCTTTTGGTGCCTAATTGGCTATCACGTCCGCTGTGGGAATCCCTAAGGCAGAAGCCACTTTCTTCAAAGTGAATTCTTTTTCAAGCTTTGGAAAATGGTTGCGATCTTTGATGGAAAGGTTCAGAGTCTTCTCGAATTCTTTCAAAGTGGGAGCTATCTGAAAATCAGCGAAGGTGAAACAACAGAGAGAAGTGTCATAGTACTGAGCCAAGGCTGTGAGGGCTTCAAACTCTATCTTTTCTGTCAACAGATCCAAAATTCTCCCATAAGAAGAGTGAAATTTTTTGTGCTTGATAGGAGTGATCTTGGCACT
>CAWUDS030000443.1:720145-744337 GCA_963859935.3 Lathyrus sativus | reverse complement strand
AGGAGGACATGGCCAGCTACCTGAAGATAGTTTCTTTCATGCGAAACTTACCACCGTCGAAGCTGGTCACCCCCGACGGCCAGTATATCCTCGACAGTTACGGAAACATTCGGGAGACGACGAGGTTGATCAACACAAAGGCCCTGCTCGAGTGTGCCTCGGAGGAGGATGTTCTGCGTTACCTAGGTGGTGGTCGCCTCGTCCCTTTTCGACCTGATATCCTCAGCTTTTTACTGACTAGTTTTTCTTTTGTCGTGCAGGGAATATGGCTTCTGTCGAGGAGCGAGTGAAGAAACTACGCGCGTCAAGGGCCGCTGTTCCTCTAAAGACGCGGGTGCTCAGTTGGTCGGGCAGTCTTCTACGGAGCAGGATGAAGGAAGGTCGTCGGCGTCCCCGGCCGGTAGCCAGTCGCCTACTTCCCAAGGGGCCCCGAAGAGAGCGAGAGTTCAGGAGGATACGCCCGTGGTCGACTTATCGGCGGAGTCTTCCGAGGAGGGTTACGTCATCGCTCCTTGTCACTGTTGCACCCTAATTTTTGACCGTAAGATCTCACCCCTTCTTGCATTCTCATGTTGTTATTTGACTATATGCTAATATTTAATATTTATGTGACTAACCAAGTTTTATGCAGACGCAGTAGTATCAAGTGGAGATAGTACTCATGCTCACGATCAATCATTTATACGTAACTAACCTTTCTAAAGCATATGTTCGTGTTTGGATGAGTTAGGTTTCTTATTGAAAGCTCAGGAAGCCGTGAAAGCTTTGTGTGAACTTCCTATCTCCTACATGGTCCTGTAGTCAAAACAAGGCCAAACTTCCTTAAGGGATTTCTTTCCATTCTAGCACGGTCAAAGTTTGTGATAAGTTGCATAACAAGAGCTTATCCTCATTGCCATGAGGTTCGCCAAATTGGGATTATATCGAATGAAGGGCATCTATTTTATAGGATGCACATGAGGGATCGCGGGAGTCGAGAGTGCTCGAGTGACATTAAGCCTTTAGGCGTTCTCTTTCCTTTAAGTTTTTACTTATATCTCGAACGGTTCATTAGAGTACAAGTTTAATTGGTATCACTCAGAGATGTCAAGCATTATTTCAAACAAGGACGTTATTCAATAAATTTCACGGTAATGCTTTATTGCGAGAAGTATGACTTCATGTGGCATATTAAAGAGTTGAGAAGTGGGTGGCTATTATTGGTGATCTAAGTGTGACCCCTTTTTTTAATATATTGCGCAATGGCTGTCGATATTTTTGGCATTATTACAACAGTTTGGTTCAAGTGAGTAAGACAAAAACTAAGGCTAAAGGCGGAAAAGCAAAGAATAAATTACAGTCTTATTAAATGACAATCAGAACCTTTAATGTTTATCAAAAGAAACAATGACAGAAGTTATCATGTTTTTAACATTGGAGCATCACATATAAACGAGTCTTGCAAAAAGGAGCTGGAGGCGTCATTGATACAATTGAGAACACGAGTAACCGTATGCTTGAATAAACTCTTGGCTTTGAGGCGTTCCATAGGATTCCGCCAAATGAACGCACGTTGTTACAATGTTTGGTTTACCTTACACCAATTTCCTGCATTCTAACATAATAAGGATTCCGTAACTAACAAGTGATGATTAGGCAATATCAGAATACTTATGCATACCGCCAGCGGCGGTGCGACCAAGCCCAGTTCAAGCTGTCATCATTGTCAGCGGCAAGCCAAGACGCAGCAAGTTGATTCCCTGCAGAACATTAAACGTTATCAGACATTACTTAAAGACCATAGTGATTCTTGGTCTCGCTTCGAATAAACTATGAATTCTCTACCTCGTAACCTTCAAAGGAAATGTTCAGGAAATTCAATCATAAAAGCATGAATTCCAAGAGATTAAGGCAACTACAGAAATGTATCAACTCAAACGCAGAGGTTTCGCGATTAACCTGCATCACAGTAGAAGAAGATTGGGATTCAAAAATATCTTCCTGATCGTGCCACATAATTGAAAAAGGAATAACCTTTTAAAGTTGATTTGTCGGTCACCGTTTACAGCCTCCGTTGAGTCACAGACATTATGGACAAAGCGTTAAAGCCATTGCAAACACAGTTAAAACCACTCACTGTGAAAGCTCTAGAAAGCTGCTTAAGTTAGAAACACCAAGCTAACACTGACCATTTGGTTGACCTGTATGACCTGAAGTCTGAAGCAGGATATAAATGGTTAGCATGAGGATAGAATCATCAGCATTGAAACACATAACCAATACCGAATACTCAGACATTTACATCCAATTCGAGCCGTCAACATATTCTGCACACGAGAACCCACTTGGCTGCATTGCTGCAAGTATTTAAAACAGAGAATTAAGTACTTATCATCAGCAATCTGATAAGAAATTAGTATGCAGAATTGAAGAAGCATCATAGTAGCAGAAGTTACATACACCCGGCTTCCCCAAGACAGTAAACCACTTCCAAATGCGATTTCATAGTGTAGCGGTAAAAATCGTGAGTGTAAGTTATTGATTAACTTAACTCAAAGAAAACAAGAGTCGCCACCGCACTTTTATTTTATCCAAATGAAGGAAAGGAAAAAGAGCGAACAAAACCAAAGAGTTCTAAAATGAGAACACGAGACAGAGATCGGGGTAAGGGGGTTGGTTACGCAATGGGAAGGTGTTAGCACCCAAAACGTCTATAGTACTCTATAGGAGCCCTTTGAAATATTTACGCTTTTTGGTTTGAAAGTGGTTTGTTTGAAAAGAGATTGGGGAGATGAGAAAAGAATTGTTTTTTTAGATTTTTGTGTTTGGAGAGACTTATCGTCTCATGCCTACGTACCCATAAAGTGCAATATGGAATCAAAACCCCGTAGTTCGTGGTACAAATGACAAAATTTTGTTGGTTTTGATTGATTTTAGATGTAAAGACAAGTCGTCATTTCAAGGAGAAAACTGCGACTATCCACCCACGAGTATTAAGACAACATCTGCGTCACATAAAGATGGAGGATTTGCTTGGATTATCAACAAGACTATCACTCAACATCAACGTGGAAAATGTCAAAGTCTTAATAATATGGGGAATAGGAGATTTACATCTCAACTATAGAAATGAATCATGTCTAAACTTTATGAAAAGTTTTAAAGTGAAAAAGTGCATAAAGGCACAAAAAGAGTTGATGAGTTTTTGTATTTTTTATGTCTTTTGAAATTGGTCAAAGCATGATTAACATTGATTGACTTTTATTAAGAAGAACAAAGTTTGAAAATCACTTGACGAAAGTCAAGGTTTTATTGCGAAAGCGGTTTTGAAGTTTGAAACCAAGAAGGTTTTGAAAGAGGGAGAAAGTTTTGAAAATTTAAGAAGGGGAGGAGATGAAGTGACTATCCTATAAACCAAAATAAAAGCTAGAGGTAAGAAAGATCTAACCAACTTGTAGCACACTCCATAGCAAGCAAAAAGAATTCCATCCGATTTAAAGCATAAGCTAATGAGCGAGTCAAATAAAGGCTAAGATCCACAATACTCCAAGCATAGGAATGAGAGTCCTAATTCTAAGTCCAAAATGTCCATGAAGTCCAAAATCTAAGAATGGTCCAAGAGTATAACCGCAAAGTTAATAGCACCAAATTTTTTAGATGTTTTATCCTTTATTAGTGTTTTGAACAAAGTATGGTCCAAGTGGACAAAAGAGAAATGACATAAACATAAACAAAGATATGATATAAAATGATAAAATGGAAGATAAAAGTAAGAAATAAGGAGTAAGAAGAGAATATAAACAAAATTAAACAAGGATATTGTTAGTGAATTAGTGGTTAGTGGTTAGAATGTATGATCAATGATGATTAATTCTTGCACTTAGACCAAGATTAATGAAAATGCATTAGAGGATTGATAGAATCAAAGCCTCCTAACAATGATTTTCATAGGTATTGGAGTTAAGACAAGCAACTAATCATACTTGGACTTTTAAACGTAAGTTTGAGCCACGAATGATCATTTTCCGATTAAGGGACACTTTAGCACTATGTTAAGCAATCGTAATCGGGTTTATGTAGAAACCACGACTATCTGAGGCCGGTCAATAAAATGTTAGTGTTAATACATGTTAGAGAAATGATATGTAAATCACTCTCCTAAAACATGCCACACAAAAAGAAAAGAGGTAGTGATCTCATCACAATCAAGATTTTTAATTAATTAATCAAAGGTAATCTATCACTATTCCAAAGTAAGGAGAATTATCTCAATGATTATTCGTCCATAGATTTGAAATAATGAAGATTAAACAACCTTGATAATCAACAATCTATGATCCATGGATTTCATCAATCAAAAATAAAAAAAGAAGAAAAAGAATTAAAATGAAAAGAAATTTCAATTTGAATCTTAAATCGATTAAATTATCATCAATATCAATCACCTCTCTTGGTGGATAAAATCGACACCCAAAGTCCATTGATATTGATGAAATTTTATCAAAATTTAGGATCCAAAACAAACCAACAATTAATCCAAATTAAAATATTTTTAAATAATTTTTTTTAAGAACTTTTTCTAAGAATATTATTAATAAAACTAGTAAGAAAAGGAAAAGTGAAAAACTCCACGTCCAAATTCAAAAAAAGAAATTAAAAAAAGAAAAGAAAATTGAAATAAAAACAAATGGAAAGGAAAAAAGAGAAAGAAAAAAAACAAATCAGACTTCTTCTTCATATCTCACGCGACACTGTTCATGGCCATGGGAGCTTCAACGCTTACTCAAATCAAAGCGGCGGGATGCGAAACCAGCACGGTTGTGATCGGAATCAAGAGCTCTTCACAATAGTACCAACAATTCAAAGAAACACCACAAAAAGTAACGGATCGGAAATGACGGTGAAGCTTAAACTACCTTCAAACTCAGGAGCAACAATCAATCCAAACTTCTTCTTGCTTCTCTTCTTCTTCTGAATGAATTGTAGTTCGAAATTGGTCTCTGTTTGAGGTTAATTTGGAAGAAAAAAAAAAGTGAAGAGTGAATATAGTATGAAGTGGTTTTGATGAACGAAGAAAGTATGAGAGGTGAAGAGGATTGAAGCTTGAAGAAAATTAGAGGTTGGGGTGATATTTCTGCAGAAGTTTTTTGGCTTTTCAAGCTTCCAGAAATGAATGAGGTATGTGTTGTATTTATAGATTGAAAGTGAGGGAGAGTGATTTGCCGTTTTGAAATTTTCACTGCGTTTTGGTTGTTGCAAGTTGTGCGTGACTTGTGGAGAAACTTTTTCATGTAGTTTTTGCAATTTTCCTTCAGCTTCTGTATGACGTGTTACTTTTTCTTTTTGACTTCAACTTATTACGTGACGTGGATTATTTTTTAGCTGGCTCATATGCTACTCATTTTTGCTGCAGCTTGTGAATATGGCTTGGTTGATGTCTTGGATATGTGAAAATAGTCTGGATAAAAACAAAGCTTCTGCTACCACAGAATTCTATTTCCCGCCGCTTCTTGATACCGCTTGTTTGATACGATCTGCTCCTCGAGAATGACTTTTTGAATTATGAGAATGGCTTTTTGAATTCTCCTTATTCACAGTAATCTGTGAAATAGAGCTGTCATTTGCCACTCCATCATGCTTCCAGCTGGGTAACTTTGAACAGGCATTTGAATCCTCTTCGTGTTTCAAATGTATAAGCTTTGGTGTATAAACTGCTGTCCACATAAACACTTTCTCCTGAGTGTTCTCTGAAATTCAAATGGCTTGCAATCTCATTTGAATTACTCTGTTGTGACAGGTTATCAGCTGACATTCTGGAATTATCAAGGTTAACACAAGCAGCAGAGAAATCAACAGACCTCATTAGTATATTTGATGTTCCATCACGATTCGCACTTGAACAGAAGCTGAAGAACCAGCAGCAGCTGCAGCAGCTTCTTTTGTTCTTTTTGGGAATTATAGGAATTCGGGTAGGTAATGATGATTCCAATATAGCAAATCTGTCACGACAAGTATCCCAAGCAAGAAGCCTTGCACTGCCAGAGTCAACAATTGACCAATCACTGACCTTGTAGACAGAGAAATAAGGAATATCTGGTCATACGATTGCTAAATACTTTCCTGAACTGCTTACAGAAAGAATTGAATACGAATCATGAGGAACGGGTGTGCTAATGTGCTTCTTCCCCTGCTTGACAGACAATGGTTCAAAAGAATCTCCCTGAGGTCTTCCTGTTTCCGACAAGAAGCTGTTATTTCCAAGAGATGGATTTACAGAGTTGTTCAGTTGAAAACTTAATAGCTTTAACTCCCTTTCAATTAAAAATACAGCCGAATGCTCTCTACTGTCTGGTGGGGTAGGTAGGGGAGCAACAGGTGGAAGAGATCTAGCATCAAACTCGCAGATAACAACACCAATATTGGTTCCAAGATGTGACTGCAGAGTATGTGCAACCATACAATACACCCTCAGTTTCTTATTAAGAGCAAGAACATGTGGAGGAATAATTGTTGTCAATTCGCACAATGGCCTAGTGAGAGCATAATATGTGGGATGTTCAATTGCCCATATGTGAGAATCTTTGGCACAGGTTAGAATATCAAGGTTTGGAGCTCGAGGGTGACACCAAGAAGCCACGCTGTGGCAAGCCAATTTTGGAACTGGCTTTATACGCCGCAGCTCCTTAAAGGAGATCGTGTCCCATATAGCTAATGTCTTATCTGCACCAATTGTAATTAGCTGAGGAGCACCTAGTTACAACTCCGCCAATTCTGATCATTGTATTCAAATGGATCTGTCTAATATTTCTGATCTGATCATAAACTGGTAAGTTGGTAATGTGAATATGAATCTTTTGATGTATATGCTTGTAATTTGAATGTAACTGAAAGACGACACTTTTAGCAACATCTTCCATTACTTCTAGAACAGAATGAGGTGCATCAGCCAGCCAAATGGAAATGTTGGGATGGACATAGACAAATTGCTTGTAATCTATCTCCAAACTGCATTTGTTAGCTGACACCATTTCATTAATCAGACGTACATACTCAAAATCTCCATGTTCATTCTTCGGATTGACATAAGTGAGTAAGAAATCCTTGAATTTCCTGGCTATGAAATGACGGACTTCATCTCTTGTAAACCATTCTCTAAGAGTTACTTGAACACGGTACATCTTATACCCAGCTTCATCATCAAAATCATCTTCATACTGATCATCCACAAAATTCCTCATCCTGGGTTCTGGATCAGCTATTGAAACCCTTTCATTTAGATTTAAAATAGGCCACAAAGATTTAGTCAGCATTTACTATGTTTGATATCCCTCATCACTGCTCCCTTTGGACAAGATCTGCAGTACTGTGCCCTTGGTTATCCAGGCAGTCATTTCTGGCTGTTGTTCAAAGGGATTAAGAGGATGCTTGTTTCCATCTTCAAGTTGCACACCATAAACAAATGGTAATTTAAGGGTAAGGAAGCTATCTGGTGGCAAGATCACTTGACATCCAAGGCTAAACTGCAATTTCCGTTCACGATCTGGAACTGATGAAGGCAGGCATGATGCCTCAAATTGCACAACAGGGCATGTGGCTAGTATTACAGGAAATGCTGGTGTGACCATAAAAATCCTTTTAATCTGTGAGATACCGCTAGCAAACTTAACATCTGATGTGTCTTTCTTACTCCTAGAACGCCTGCAGTGAGGACAGATCATATAGATAGGCAAATTGTGGTTCAGCATGGAGAATGCAAGTTCATCATCACCCTGGTTATTAGCATGCATATCCCATCCACTATCTGTCATAGATGCGAGATTTCTATCACTTAAGAATGAGGGATATAGTTTAGACACTTTGAATAAACAGTTCTTTTTCTCAGTTCATCATTTCTACTACTACTGTTGCTTCTAGAGCCCTCGTGTTTATGTCTCTCGATCTCGGGAGCTGATGATGGGGATCTCGTCTCATTGCTAAAGTTGCAAGCTGCTGAGGGGTCTTCTGTTTTTTCCTCTTGTATCTCTCTAATGATTACGGTTGACCTCCCCCTGTTTAACTCATGAACAGTTTGGTTTGGAAAGTAACATGGAGGCCTTGGAGTGGTAATTGAAAATTTTGGTCTCATGGGAACTGATGCTAACTCGTTAGCTGGAAAATAAAGATAGTGATCTGGCGGGATCACAAATGGCATTAACAGATAAATCTGCGGGTGAAATAATTGGATGAATGGTTAGTGCCAACAGGCGATTTTGTTGCTGCATGATTTGTTCGTGCTGCCAAATCTGATAAAGAACCGACTCAGGTGAGAAGTTAGAGATTTCACAATGCTGGTATTGCATAGGATACATCCCTGAAGTTGGCTGGGTTGACACCAATGAGGCTCTATTGGAGTTTTGCCATCTATGTTGATGATCACTTTTCGGTAAGTTCTTTGATCCAGATGAACGTAAACTCGCAAGGACACGGGAAATAATGACATGTTCTTGTTCTTTATTGTTTTTAGACTCAGAAGAAAATGAGGATGAAGTTGAGGAAGATAACTGATTCTCTGACAATTTTCTCAATGCAGACCAAGCAGCTATTGCCGTATTTTTCTGAGCCTGAGAAAAGATGAACGCAAGGTATTTATTGAAGTCGGGGAAGTTAGAGTATTGTTTGAATTTGGCTCCAAATCTGAGACTTATCGGCGGAAGAAGAATGAGAAATCTGTTGCTCGAATAAGGTGCAGATCTCCTTGAACCCTTGCTCCTGTGGCTGCCATTTTCAGCATCAGAAGAACAAAGACATAGTGCCTCATCATGATGAATATGACCAACAAGGCCTGCATCTTCAGGAATTTCACTGCGTCTTCGCTGTTGCTGGTATTCAACAATGAAATCCAGGGCAGCATCTTTGAGGCTTACTTTTCTCAATTGATTTTTAACCAGATATGCAGCATTTTCACCACAATAACTCCTCCCACAATCACAATCATTCAAGTATAAAATTAGGCGACGATCATTTGGTTCATTCTTAAAGTTCACCTTGCAAACAAGTATTCTCTTCATAAACTCCCACGAAGAGTTGCTACTAGGACTAGCATCAAGGACTGCTTTGGCATGGAGATTATTTCATGATCTGCATCAGAAGCTTCAAGTTTCTAAATAGTGACGTTTGGCATCATCAACACATGAGCGACGTTCCCCTTGCATACTAACTGCCATTTGCGAATAAATTCTTCATCATGTGGCCGCTCAAATACAACTGTGCTGCTAAGCTCGTTAAGCATTGCACCGATCCCAGCATCGATGATGTGGTCTTTGCGTCTCGCAAGCGCTTCTGTACTTCTCTTCAGAACCAGTTCAGGATGAAAGCATACACAGCAGAAACATTGTGTGTGTGACCATCTAGGGTCTGAACACAAATTTTGGTCTGATAATCCCATACCTTTGCTGTTATCGCCAGAACCGGTGATTAAATAAGGTTTGTTGGCAAGCCTCAAACGACCAAATCCACGTGGAACTGCTGCTCCAATCCTGTATAAGATGATGGTGCATGTGCTTCACTATTAATCAAATTCTTCTTAAAAAAAATCTGCCAAGAAACCAGCGAGTCCTTCCAAGCCACTCATCATTTGGTGACTCCACTGTCTTGCAAGGGCATAAGCAAGTTTTATCCATGTATCAATAGTCTGGTCAATAACCTCTCATCAAACAAAATTTGAGAAGTAAATACACTCATAGAGGCTCCTAAACTTAATGATGAAAATGCCATCTCAATCTCTACAAAAACTTGCTTGTACGAGTCAAATGGGAAGTCTACAGAAAGATAATCCTTATGGAAGCTGAAAGCCTTATGGAAGAATTCCACTGTATGATGTATTTTTTCCAGATTCGGTGCCAAACACAGATGTGATATGAGGCCAAATTGGTGATCGGGAAGAACTTTAAATGGGGCAACAGCCAATGATATCCACCTTGCAGCAAATGGAACATCTAATTTAGAGACACGTTTTCCGAGGAGGATTGTCCTTGGTTAAGACCTGGTATAATAAGCTTCCAGTATTGACAGCCACGAGATTGCGTGCTACATTGAACTCCGAGTTGTAGCAGCATTGCTGTAAATTGTCATCTATACAAGGGAACCGACACCTTGCTCTCCTCATTTGATTATTAGTATGCAGAACATTATCTCTGAAGTGGATTCCCGGTCTCTGCCTTTATTTGAACATTTGTATCTGGACCTTGAACTTTGACAAATGTCTTGTCTTGTTGAACTCTTGCCTTAAATTTTCAAGTAACTTGTATTCCAAGTAAGCCATATGCATGTCTCTTCCAAATTTAACTTGAATCAAATTCTTGAATAAAAAAAAATTCTTAAGAAATTGATGTCATAATGAACCCAAAGATTAAACTTCAAACATGCTTTAGAATCACTTGGAAATTGCACACTTGAATGAACACTTTGAACTTGCAAACATCTTGATTGAACATCCACCAAACTTGACTTGTACAGACAAAACTATGAATCTTTGATTAAAACAGGGCAAACTTCTCATAGAACACTGCTTAATAAACTGATGATTCTCCACAAGACCACTTGACCTTGAATAATCATTGCTCCTGAGAAAATAACCCACTGCCACAACCAATTTGCACTTGAAGCAATCTCTTGATAGTTTAACCAAGATGAGGTCAAACTTCCATTTGATTTAGATTTTAATGAATGTCCTTGCCATCAATCTCCTTGCAAAACCCTAAACACACAGAGAAGAAGAAGAAACAAACAAATTGAAAAATATTTTTTGATATTTTGGTTAGATGTTAGTAAACAGAAACAAACACAAAGCAAGTAAGAAACAACAAGGGACCTGAGAGAATAAAAAAAGTATGATCTTGTTTGTGGAATGATATGCAAATGAAATGTGGGATCTTAGGGGTAAAAATTAGGGTATTACAGCTGCCCCTATTTAAGATTCTTCTATCCGGAGATATGAAGATTGACATCTTTGTCTCGACTAGATAGAAGAGACTTAAATATAACAATAAACCCAATTTTTGGCCCTAAGAGACCACAAAATGATATGGTATGCAAACACAAGACCACCGTGGGGAGAAAATGCCACAGGAGACAAACAATCACCGGATCAAAAGAAGAAAAGAGACTCCACAGGGGAAAACAAGATCCTATTCCGATAAAGGAAAGGAAACGACTCCACGGGGAAAGAGATACCAACTGCCAGTTACTGGGTGAATATAGTCGATCCAAAGAGAACAGGTAAAATGCTTCTACTGGTTACTGAGTAGAAAATAAGCATAATAAACCAAAGGGGGTGAGAAATATTACCGACTATCGGTCAATAGATAGCACAATAAAGGCAATATACTCGAAAGGTGAAGAAACATTACCGGATACCCAGTACTAGGTAGAAAATTTTGGGTAATGAACTCACAAGGAAAGATTACCGACTACCGATTACTGGGTAGAAAAATATGTCGATAACTGACCAAAAAGGATGAGCAAAATACTCAAAAGGGTGAAGAAACATTACCAGATACCCATTACTAGGTAGAAAAATTTTGGGTAATGAACTCACAAGGAAAGATTACCGACTACCGATTACTGGGTAGAAATATATGTCGATAACTGACCAAAAAGGATGAGCAAAATACTCAAAAGGGTGAAGAAACATTACCGGATACCCAGTACTAGGTAGAAAATTTTGGGTAATGAACTCACAAGGAAAGATTACCGACTACCGATTACTGGGTAGAAAAATATGTCGATAACTGACCAAAAAGGAGGAGACAAATGCTACCTACTACCTATCACTAGGCAGAAAATAAAGGCAACAAGCTCGGGAGGAAGGATTATCTTTTACCGGTCAAATGGGTAAAGCATAACCAACCAAAAGGGGTGAGAAATATTACCAGTCAATAGAGGTAACATACTCGAAAGGTGAAGAAACATTACCGGATACCCAGTACTAGGTAGAAAAATTTAGGTAATGAACTCACAAGGAATACCTGCAACCAATCAATGGGCAACTTAAATCCCACAACAAACTTCTCAAATAAAGAGACAACCATTTGTTGGGGTGAGTTTTATCTTGTTGGAGACATACAAGTTGCTCAAATAAAGAGACTGCCACATGAAGTTGCCAAAGCAATCACCAAGAGAGTGTTATCAAAACACCGCTGGGGAAATCAAATCTTCATCTTCTGATGGGAATCAATAACAGATTCCTTCCGAGGAAAGTAAATCCTCAAAAATACCTTCTCATCATCCAGGTTTCACAGCCCAGGGAAATCCAAAATAACCGCTGTAAGAGACCAAAGTTCAATCCAGGATCAAACTGGAGAGAAACGGTCAAACAAGACTCGACCCAATGAGGAAATAACTCAACTGGGGAACAATTCCATCCAGATAAAAGCTGGGGCGGAAAGCTAAACAAACATCTTCCACGAGGCATAAACTCAGTGGGGAATTAGAAAGGATAGGTATTTTCTGCTTAAGGGTCGACACTCTAATGGAGAGAGGACACACGCACTCCGCAGGGATAACAACACCGGCGAAAGGGAAACACCAAAAAAATGCAAGATATACAATGCAACAAGAACATGCTATGCTCAACCAAAATGAATGCGCATGCAATGCATATGAGTATGAATATGCTGACAAAACAGACAAAAAAGGCAAACAGAGGGTGAACAAAACATCACAACACCACTGAAATACTCGGCTTATCTCAGCAAAATAGAGATATCATTGGAGATCATGCTGGGGATTAGTAACAGAAACCCTGCAAGAGATACACAAGAGCCATCAAAGGAAAATAAATCCTACTACAAGGCTTAAACCTCGCTGAGGAAATGGAGATACCGTTTGGGGAGAAGACCCCAAAGATCAATCTTCAACCATCAATAATTCAACAATATGAACTCCGTTTTGAGGAAAAAACTGTTGGAGAAAACAAAGCAACACAAATTTTCCAACTCTGTCTGGGGAGTAAGAAGTTAACATCATAGCAAAACGTCCAACTGTGGGGGATTTTAAATCAACACCCAATCACAAGGTGAGAGAAAACCCGACAGGTAACTGCTATGTCAACACTTCTTAGAAGTAAGCAACATTGATCTCTACTTGTGGAATAATCCAAAGTAAATATGCATAACCTCTGCTAGGAATCATCAAAGACAAATCTCCGCATGGAAAAAAAAATCAAGGAGAAGTGGTCTTCAAATTTCTCAACTGTCCGATCATAACCTGGTTGAATGAATAAAACATATTCATCATTTGAATCAAGACTTTGTCGTGGAAAACCGTTCAACACTCGTCTGGTTTATCCAAAGAAACAAAACTCTGCTAAGGGAATATCAGCAAACCCTATTGGAGAAACCTTAACACAACTCTACTGGGAACTGCCAATAAATTCTACCAGAGGAGCAAGAAATAACTCTGCTGAAGAGAACATCAACAAACTCTACTGAGGAGAATAAGAATCTGATGAAGGTCATATCCTATCTTTCACAACCAGTAGTAATAAATGTGTATCCTCTGCACATGATCAACAAGGATGATACTCTGGGTACTAACAACCTCGAGAGAAATAACTTGGAATTGCGGGGATAATTAAGAAGTTAACATCATAGCAAAAAGTCAACCTGCAGGGGATTTTAAAGCTCAACACATGGTGAGAGAAAACCCAACAGTTGACTGCTATATCAATACTTCTTAGAAAGGAAATATGGTTCAAATTGGCCATAAGAGCAAAGAATCATAACGGAGGAGGTAGAAACCTGCCAGAGATTCCTCATCAAATTTTACCATAGAACATGATGGGATCTAACAATCACATTCACACTTAAATATGCTTGATCATAAACAGGTTAGGGAAGAAGAACCATGCTCGGCTGAGGAAATCTGAATCAAGACTTAGCAGGGGGAATCCAAGTTAAAAATGCTTGAACTAGTGCGCAACTGAGAAATGCATCAATAAGACCAAAACTTTGCTTGAGAGATTGTCAACAGACTGTATTGAGGAGAACATCAACAAGGACAAACTCTAATTGGAGAATATCGAGTTCATAATACCTTGAAATAAACTTCCCCAATATCTTCAAACTCTGAGAGATTCGTCGAATCTCGACGTAACTTCCCCAGATTAACTATAGTCGGCATATTCTTTTACTGATGGAGTATTCAAGCTTTGCCCCTGCGAAAGCATCAACTGGGAAAACAAACTTGCTCAAGCTCAACGAAGTCTTCAAGAAACATGCCCCTGGATATGATCATTCCTTGAAACGATTTGCCAATTACTCATCAGATTTTCAGGCTTCAAAAGATTATGTTCATCACTGATACGCATATGTAAGCTTCCATGATGTCAACAAATGTATGTAAGTAGAAAATGCTTAATTTTGAGAATGATAATTCTAATGCAATTACATATGTTTGTCTTGAAGTTTTTACTAAAAAAATATCGAAAACCTTATAAATGAATTACTAGTTAAAATGTGAGATTAATTTTTGAATGCACATGCAATACCAACAAAAGTCTTTTAGCAAAACTCATGGGAGTCAGGAACGCTATCTTGTTAAAGTATGCTTTCAAAATAAACCCTGCTTCAATTAGGTCTTTCGAGGGTTATAGTGTGGTCTGGTTCACGGTTTTCAGAAAAAAAGGATATTTAGGCTCAAAGTTTATTTGTACCCACCCACTCTCCGTGATGTCCTTCAGTCCTATATTCAGCTAATTAGACATAACTGTTCATCCCTCAAAGGATTTTGATGGTTGAGGAACTGATAAAAATGATGGTTTAAGAGCCAATAAGGCTTTTCAAGGAATAACTGTCACCCTCTTTTTGTCTTTCGTAGTCACATAGATTTGTTCAGGATTTTTCATTGTAATCCTTTCTTTTCGCTTTTTACGTTTTTTTTTCTTTTTCCCTAATTTTTGCTTGGACCAATTTTTATGACATTTTGATGTCCAGCAGGATGCCTTAATTTTTGCCTAAGTCACTTGTTTTCATGTTGTACGACTTAGC
Organism: Lathyrus sativus; assembly: GCA_963859935.3. Classification (NCBI taxonomy): domain Eukaryota; kingdom Viridiplantae; phylum Streptophyta; class Magnoliopsida; order Fabales; family Fabaceae; genus Lathyrus; species Lathyrus sativus. The sequence goes on along the minus strand of CAWUDS030000443.1, from coordinate 729,332 downwards.
GGACTTTTTATTTTTCTTTTGAACAAATCACGTGACATTGACTTATCTGACTTGTTAAAAGGGTTATGACTGTCTATTTTCTTGGGAACGAAGGATAACCATCGTGATTGGTCCTTAAATACACACTCCTTTTGGAAATTTGAACACTTGGTCTATTTAACTGAAGACTACCCTGCCCCAGGTTAAAATGTGAGGTTTTTTCCATTTAGAAAGGAAACTCCTACTTCGAGGCTCAAAAGGGTTAACAAGGGATTATCTTCCTTATATCTCCGGTGTTTGGGAATTTGAAACAATGTCTTACATCATCAGCAGGGTCTTATTCAAAAGCATATAACCAGAAATTTTGCGTTTTCACCTCATCATCCTCCCTCCAAGAGTTCAAACAAGAGGTTGGTATTGCAAATGCAGGAAAACAATTTATGAGCGAATGCGAATGGATTTCTTCAGGACAAACATACTCATTGTATTATGATTAATATTCAAAATCAAACAAGTTTCTACAAGCAAACAAAGCATTAACAAACATGAGAGATTACAAATAAAATTGCAGTAAATGAACTAATGATCTGAGGAGACTATCTCAATCCGAGCTTGAAAGAACACCCTCAACTTCCTTTGGAGAAACAGAAGCAAGTGCACGACCGCTACAGGTCACTCCACTAACACCAGCAATATGAATTTCCTTGAGTGTTATATTTTATCAACATAAAGGCGTTCCATTCAAAAATGGGCTTCCTCCTTCGAAAGTCAACACCCCATCGTCAATCATCTCTTGAACCATTTCTTGGAAAACCTTGCATTCCTCAATTGGATGCCACATTACCCCATCATGCAACACACAACTGATATTTGGATTGTACCAACGAGGACAAGATTCCATGACTCTGGTTTTTCTGGGTGTCACTACCGAGTTTCGGAAAAAATAAGACCATAATTGACTGTAAGTCATTGGGATTGGATCAAACGGGTGAATCTCTCCTTTTGGCTTATTCAGGACTGGATTTTGCAGAATCTGAGGAGAACTCTGAATTGCATGGACCTCAACATTTTCTCCTACTTGGGAATCACTAACAAAATTTTCTCCACTATTTTGGCCATTCAAACCATCTTGGATTTTGAAAAATTCTTTCTCAAAAAGTGGCAGACGAACTTGAGTTTCTTTGAAATGATTCGGAATTGCAGCATGCATCTCAACTACAGCGACATTACCATGTTCAGGCAGCATATTGACTTGGACGTTTGTGCCTTTGAGAAACAAAATTCCTTTTCGCACTAGTCTTTGCACTTCATGTTTCAAAGGAAAACAATCTTCAAGACCATGCCCCGGTGCACCCTGATGGAAAGCACAACGAGCCTCTGGTTTATACCACCATGGAAAATCTTTTGGAACAGCAGGAGGAGACCTGGTCTTCACAAGATTCTTCTGTATCAAGACAGGAAATAATTCTGCATACGACATCGGAATCGGATCAAATTGCATTTGCTTTTGAACACAACTTTGCTGATCAATCTTTTGTTGTGTATGTTGTTGCTTACTTTTGTTATGAGATCTTCTACGCTTTCCTTGCAAAATAGCGCTAGCAACATATTCTTTCTCCTTGGAAAAACCATTTCCATACTTCTTAGAATTGCTAGAAGAACCATTTTCTTTGGTCAACCATCCTTTCCGGACACCTTCTTCGAGACACATCTTGGTAACATGAGTGGAAGCGCTAATGGGAGCCACAGAAATGAGTGTTGAAATAATTTCAGAAATCACAGTCTTTTGTAGTGGAGTTTGAGAAATATGAGGAGAATGTTGATTCTGAGCAACAACCAGAGTTTCAACCAAAGTAGAGATCCTTTCCATACCATCCCTCAAAGTAGCCAATTCCTCGCGAAGCTCGCGATTCTCTCGTTGCAACTGATCCATCTTTAGCTCGAGTATTGTAGTGATGCGACAACTTGTCTGAACAAAGACCAAGAACGGGAAGTAAATAAGACACCTGGGAAAGGAAAGGTACAATGCAGAATGATGCTTGATGTGCAAATGCAAATGCAAGTTTTCAAGGAACTATAAAGCAGTTTGCAAACATTACATTAAGATAACACACTGGATATACCAAAAATCTCATTTCATTAATATTGAAAGAATTACAGCTTTGAAGTACAGTTTCATCAATCTTACAACACAAGAGAGAATGAAATCTAGTTCTAAGGAATCGTGTCTGAAAATGACCCAACTCTGAGCTGATACTTCTTGTGAAGCCTCTTGATTTATCTTACATAGCTGATCTTCATGGTGTCTTTCTCTTTCACGAGTCGATTCACAATACCCTTCCAAGAACCGGAGGTAGGAAGATGAGCAGATGATGATATGCTAGAGGAAAATAAATCCTCTGGTTCCCTTGATCTCTTCATGACACGTCGCTCAAGAAACTCAATGAAGATTTTGCATACCCATAAGATACGCATACTCCTCAAAGGTTGGCAATAACTTATAATCTGGAAAAGTAAATCAACGATGCAACAGATCATAAAACTGGACCAAGGTATTAAGAATTCCTTTTTCAACATCAGTCCTCAGAGTAATCAACAGTTTCTTAAATAGCAATTGAAATCTACAGGACTAGATACCAAAGATTCAAGCTTTCTCAACTCTTGTAAGTCAAAACTCGTGAAAATGTACTTTTTAGTGTTACTTCTTTCAATATCCATGATTCTAAAAAATTTATTGTGATATTTGCAAAAAGAAATCTCTGAGTTCCTTAAAAACCAACTGAAACACAATGCTCATGAATGCATGAGTGCAAGATGCAACACCCACAAACAAGACATACAAAGCACACAGGTTCAAAGGTTCGGCACGAGCATGGAGCCAAAGGTAAGAACCAACCAAACCACAATGGTATGTACTATGGTTATATCATCACCTGTAGAACAAGGTTCTAAAAAGTTCCCAGAATCATAATTCCATCTTTTGGATATTATCGGCTTAAACGACTACTCGTCGGCCAACAATATTCTCAAGAGAAACTCATCTGAGTGTGGTATCGCGTAACGACTAATTCAAGTCTACACCTGAACAGCCACCGCACCACGTCCTAATAAGGCCAAGATGGGTTAAAGGGTTCTAAGGTCCTCAGCTTCTCAGGCTCCCAGTCGGAAAAAGTAATATCAATTACGACTACTCGTAAGACATCAGTAATTTCCAAAGGGGCCTCCACCGAGCGGGGGATCTCAAGTCAGCTTAGTAAGGACTACTCCACGTAAGCCAACAAGACTATACCACCCTCCTATCATAAGTGCACTCAAGTCCGGGTTAGGACTTATCTCACCACACGAATTACCAGGCACCAAAACAGAACAAACAATAACAAACAAGTCAAACAGAAAGCGATAAATAAATCAAAGTAGGCGAAACCCACTAGGAACCGTTGGAGTCCCCAGCAGAGTCGCCACTTTTCTGTAGCGGTAAAAATCGTGAGTGTAAGTTATTGATTAACTTAACTCAAAGAAAACAAGAGTCGCCACCGCACTTTTATTTTATCCAAATGAAGGAAAGGAAAAAGAGCGAACAAAACCAAAGAGTTCTAAAATGAGAACACGAGACAGAGATCGGGGTAAGGGGGTTGGTTACGCAATGGGAAGGTGTTAGCACCCAAAACGTCTATAGTACTCTATAGGAGCCCTTTGAAATATTTACGCTTTTTGGTTTGAAAGTGGTTTGTTTGAAAAGAGATTGGGGAGATGAGAAAAGAATTATTTTTTTAGATTTTTGTGTTTGGAGAGACTTATCGTCTCATGCCTACGTACCCATAAAGTGCAATATGGAATCAAAACCCCGTAGTTCGTGGTACAAATGACAAAATTTTGTTGGTTTTGATTGATTTTAGATGTAAAGACAAGTCGTCATTTCAAGGAGAAAACTGCGACTATCCACCCACGAGTATTAAGACAACATCTGCGTCACATAAAGATGGAGGATTTGCTTGGATTATCAACAAGACTATCACTCAACATCAACGTGGAAAATGTCAAAGTCTTAATAATATGGGGAATAGGAGATTTACATCTCAACTATAGAAATGAATCATGTCTAAACTTTATGAAAAGTTTTAAAGTGAAAAAGTGCATAAAGGCACAAAAAGAGTTGATGAGTTTTTGTATTTTTTATGTCTTTTGAAATTGGTCAAAGCATGATTAACATTGATTGACTTTTATTAAGAAGAACAAAGTTTGAAAATCACTTGACGAAAGTCAAGGTTTTATTGCGAAAGCGGTTTTGAAGTTTGAAACCAAGAAGGTTTTGAAAGAGGGAGAAAGTTTTGAAAATTTAAGAAGGGGAGGAGATGAAGTGACTATCCTATAAACCAAAATAAAAGCTAGAGGTAAGAAAGATCTAACCAACTTGTAGCACACTCCATAGCAAGCAAAAAGAATTCCATCCGATTTAAAGCATAAGCTAATGAGCGAGCCAAATAAAGGCTAAGATCCACAATACTCCAAGCATAGGAATGAGAGTCCTAATTCTAAGTCCAAAATGTCCATGAAGTCCAAAGTCTAAGAATGGTCCAAGAGTATAACCGCAAAGTTAATAGCACCAAATTTTTTAGATGTTTTATCCTTTATTAGTGTTTTGAACAAAGTATGGTCCAAGTGGACAAAAGAGAAATGACATAAACATAAACAAAGATATGATATAAAATGATAAAATGGAAGATAAAAGTAAGAAATAAGGAGTAAGAAGAGAATATAAACAAAATTAAACAAGGATATTGTTAGTGAATTAGTGGTTAGTGGTTAGAATGTATGGTCAATGATGATTAATTCTTGCACTTAGACCAAGATTAATGAAAATGCATTAGAGGATTGATAGAATCAAAGCCTCCTAACAATGATTTTCATAGGTATTGGAGTTAAGACAAGCAACTAATCATACTTGGACTTTTAAACGTAAGTTTGAGCCACGAATGATCATTTTCCGATTAAGGGACACTTTAGCGCTATGTTAAGCAATCGTAATCGGGTTTATGTAGAAACCACGACTATCTGAGGCCGGTCAATAAAATGTTAGTGTTAATACATGTTAGAGAAATGATATGTAAATCACTCTCCTAAAACATGCCACACAAAAAGAAAAGAGGTAGTGATCTCATCACAATCAAGATTTTTAATTAATTAATCAAAGGTAATCTATCACTATTCCAAAGTAAGGAGAATTATCTCAATGATTATTCGTCCATAGATTTGAAATAATGAAGATTAAACAACCTTGATAATCAACAATCTATGATCCATGGATTTCATCAATCAAAAATAAAAAAAGAAGAAAAAGAATTAAAATGAAAAGAAATTTCAATTTGAATCTTAAATCGATTAAATTATCATCAATATCAATCACCTCTCTTGGTGGATAAAATCGACACCCAAAGTCCATTGATATTGATGAAATTTTATCAAAATTTAGGATCCAAAACAAACCAACAATTAATCCAAATTAAAATATTTTTAAATAATTTTTTTTAAGAACTTTTTCTAAGAATATTATTAATAAAACTAGTAAGAAAAGGAAAAGTGAAAAACTCCACGTCCAAATTCAAAAAAAGAAATTAAAAAAAGAAAAGAAAATTGAAATAAAAACAAATGGAAAGGAAAAAAGAGAAAGAAAAAAAACAAATCAGACTTCTTCTTCATATCTCACGCGACACTGTTCATGGCCATGGGAGCTTCAACGCTTACTCAAATCAAAGCGGCGGGATGCGAAACCAGCACGGTTGTGATCGGAATCAAGAGCTCTTCACAATAGTACCAACAATTCAAAGAAACACCACAAAAAGTAACGGATCGGAAATGACGGTGAAGCTTAAACTACCTTCAAACTCAGGAGCAACAATCAATCCAAACTTCTTCTTGCTTCTCTTCTTCTTCTGAATGAATTGTAGTTCGAAATTGGTCTCTGTTTGAGGTTAATTTGGAAAGAAAAAAAAAAGTGAAGAGTGAATATAGTATGAAGTGGTTTTGATGAACGAAGAAAGTATGAGAGGTGAAGAGGATTGAAGCTTGAAGAAAATTAGAGGTTGGGGTGATATTTCTGCAGAAGTTTTTTGGCTTTTCAAGCTTCCAGAAATGAATGAGGTATGTGTTGTATTTATAGATTGAAAGTGAGGGAGAGTGATTTGCCGTTTTGAAATTTTCACTGCGTTTTGGTTGTTGCAAGTTGTGCGTGACTTGTGGAGAAACTTTTTCATGTAGTTTTTGCAATTTTCCTTCAGCTTCTGTATGACGTGTTACTTTTTCTTTTTGACTTCAACTTATTACGTGACGTGGATTATTTTTTAGCTGGCTCATATGCTACTCATTTTTGCTGCAGCTTGTGAATATGGCTTGGTTGATGTCTTGGATATGTGAAAATAGTCTGGATAAAAACAAAGCTTCTGCTACCACAGAATTCTATTTCCCGCCGCTTCTTGATACCGCTTGTTTGATACGATCTGCTCCTCGAGAATGACTTTTTGAATTATGAGAATGGCTTTTTGAATTCTCCTTATTCACAGTAATCTGTGAAATAGAGCTGTCATTTGCCACTCCATCATGCTTCCAGCTGGGTAACTTTGAACAGGCATTTGAATCCTCTTCGTGTTTCAAATGTATAAGCTTTGGTGTATAAACTGCTGTCCACATAAACACTTTCTCCTGAGTGTTCTCTGAAATTCAAATGGCTTGCAATCTCATTTGAATTACTCTGTTGTGACAGGTTATCAGCTGACATTCTGGAATTATCAAGGTTAACACAAGCAGCAGAGAAATCAACAGACCTCATTAGTATATTTGATGTTCCATCACGATTCGCACTTGAACAGAAGCTGAAGAACCAGCAGCAGCTGCAGCAGCTTCTTTTGTTCTTTTTGGGAATTATAGGAATTCGGGTAGGTAATGATGATTCCAATATAGCAAATCTGTCACGACAAGTATCCCAAGCAAGAAGCCTTGCACTGCCAGAGTCAACAATTGACCAATCACTGACCTTGTAGACAGAGAAATAAGGAATATCTGGTCATACGATTGCTAAATACTTTCCTGAACTGCTTACAGAAAGAATTGAATACGAATCATGAGGAACGGGTGTGCTAATGTGCTTCTTCCCCTGCTTGACAGACAATGGTTCAAAAGAATCTCCCTGAGGTCTTCCTGTTTCCGACAAGAAGCTGTTATTTCCAAGAGATGGATTTACAGAGTTGTTCAGTTGAAAACTTAATAGCTTTAACTCCCTTTCAATTAAAAATACAGTCGAATGCTCTCTACTGTCTGGTGGGGTAGGTAGGGGAGCAACAGGTGGAAGAGATCTAGCATCAAACTCGCAGATAACAACACCAATATTGGTTCCAAGATGTGACTGCAGAGTATGTGCAACCATACAATACACCCTCAGTTTCTTATTAAGAGCAAGAACATGTGGAGGAATAACTGTTGTCAATTCGCACAATGGCCTAGTGAGAGCATAATATGTGGGATGTTCAATTGCCCATATGTGAGAATCTTTGGCACAGGTTAGAATATCAAGGTTTGGAGCTCGAGGGTGACACCAAGAAGCCACGCTGTGGCAAGCTAATTTTGGAACTGGCTTTATACGCCGCAGCTCCTTAAAGGAGATCGTGTCCCATATAGCTAATGTCTTATCTGCACCAATTGTAATTAGCTGAGGAGCACCTAGTTACAACTCCGCCAATTCTGATCATTGTATTCAAATGGATCTGTCTAATATTTCTGATCTGATCATAAACTGGTAAGTTGGTAATGTGAACATGAATCTTTTGATGTATATGTTTGTAATTTGAATGTAACTGAAAGACGACACTTTTAGCAACATCTTCCATTACTTCTAGAACAGAATGAGGTGCATCAGCCAGCCAAATGGAAATGTTGGGATGGACATAGACAAATTGCTTGTAATCTATCTCCAAACTGCATTTGTTAGCTGACACCATTTCATTAATCAGACGTACATACTCAAAATCTCCATGTTCATTCTTCGGATTGACATAAGTGAGTAAGAAATCGTTGAATTTCCTGGCTATGAAATGACGGACTTCATCTCTTGTAAACCATTCTCTAAGAGTTACTTGAACACGGTACATCTTATACCCAGCTTCATCATCAAAATCATCTTCATACTGATCATCCACAAAATTCCTCATCCTGGGTTCTGGATCAGCTATTGAAACCCTTTCATTTAGATTTAAAATAGGCCACAAAGATTTAGTCAGCATTTACTATGTTTGATATCCCTCATCACTGCTCCCTTTGGACAAGATCTGCAGTACTGTGCCCTTGGTTATCCAGGCAGTCATTTCTGGCTGTTGTTCAAAGGGATTAAGAGGATGCTTGTTTCCATCTTCAAGCTGCACACCATAAACAAATGGTAATTTAAGGGTAAGGAAGCTATCTGGTGGCAAGATCACTTGACATCCAAGGCTAAACTGCAATTTCCGTTCACGATCTGGAACTGATGAAGGCAGGCATGATGCCTCAAATTGCACAACAGGGCATGTGGCTAGTATTACAGGAAATGCTGGTGTGACCATAAAAATCCTTTTAATCTGTGAGATACCGCTAGCAAACTTAACATCTGCTGTGTCTTTCTTATTCCTAGAACGCCTGCAGTGAGGACAGATCATATAGATAGGCAAATTGTGGTTCAGCATGGAGAATGCAAGTTCATCATCACCCTGGTTATTAGCATGCATATCCCATCCACTATCTGTCATAGATGCGAGATTTCTATCACTTAAGAATGAGGGATATAGTTTAGACACTTTGAATAAACAGTTCTTTTTCTCAGTTCATCATTTCTACTACTACTGTTGCTTCTAGAGCCCTCGTGTTTATGTCTCTCGATCTCGGGAGCTGATGATGGGGATCTCGTCTCATTGCTAAAGTTGCAAGCTGCTGAGGGGTCTTCTGTTTTTTCCTCTTGTATCTCTCTAATGATTACGGTTGACCTCCCCCTGTTTAACTCATGAACAGTTTGGTTTGGAAAGTAACATGGAGGCCTTGGAGTGGTAATTGAAAATTTTGGTCTCATGGGAACTGATGCTAACTCGTTAGCTGGAAAATAAAGATAGTGATCTGGCGGGATCACAAATGGCATTAACAGATAAATCTGCGGGTGAAATAATTGGATGAATGGTTAGTGCCAACAGGCGAT
>CAWUDS030000443.1:570554-719645 GCA_963859935.3 Lathyrus sativus | reverse complement strand
GTTGGAGAGTTTCTTTTCAACATTATGGATTTTTAGTATGGTACCCTTTGGGTGACATGCGACGCATTCACTCTCAGGTCATAGTCTTTAGTGCGATTGAAATTGCAAACAGTCATAAAAAACAGTTCTTCCGTAAAAGACAAAAAACAAACTTCAAACCTTTTTGCCCCGTGGGCCCGTAATTCAAAGGAAGCTTTTCTGAAGAAAAGAGTGTCGTTAACTCTCTGTTCTACCGCAAACGGTAACGCTTAAGTCTCCGAGGGTCGAGCTGTGTACATCCCACTGCTGGAACTGTTTGTTAACCCTACTCGATAAAAACAGATGAATCTGAATTCCCGTAATCCGTATTATCCTGAACTACGTAAGCTCTGATCTCTCATACCTGTTGAGAGTACGTAGGCACAATACTGACGTATTGGCGAGCCACCTTCCCCGTAACCCGTAGTAGGTCGAACTACGTTGACTCTGATTTCTCATTCTCTGATAAGAATACGTAGGCATAAAGTGCGACGCTTTGCCGAGTCATTTTGTTTTCTTTTCAGACCAGCCTTGATAGATAGATAGATAAAACCAACCCGTCCAGTAAACACAACAAGCATGGATCCCATTGAGTACGATGGACATGAGGGGTGCTAATACCTTCCCCTTGCGTAACCGACTCCCGAACCCAGACAATGGTTGCGATGACCTTGTCTTATACCTTTTTCGTCAGGTTTTTTCGATCGTTTCCTTTCCCGTTCCGAGGGATAAATAACGAAAGGTGGCGACTCTTCTGTTTTGTCGGCACCTTATTTTCGCGGAAGCGACAATATTCACCAAACTTGGGCGGTTTCTCCATGAACTTTGGGATCTTACTCTCCAGGATTCTCACAGACAGTGGGTGTTTTGGGTGCGCTACTCCATAACAGATTCTTCTTGAGACGGGGAAGGAATGTGACTGCCCTGGTCTCCCCTGGGGTACTAAGGGGAAGTCTAATGTATCTTGCTCTTACACCAATCATTTAGTTGAGGGGCCTCGTCTCTCTTTGTCCCGGCTGGTTAAGGGACATCACCGAGAAGCTTGAATAGATCTGACCAACTGCAAAGCTTGGACCAGATATGGATGAAGCGAAACATCCGTTTTAAGATCTAAGATGTTTTATGGAGGAGGAAGATGTGGTTGATTACTTGTCGCTAGAGAGCAGCGGCGATAACAGCATGCGTAGTGACATATCTAATAGCCTTAGATCTAGCCATCACCAAGAATTGAAAGAACTGAAGATCTGAAAATCTAAGAAAATAAAATTAAGATTATGCTCGGTTGAATCACGACGCGGTGGATCTTCGTTTTTTATTGCAAATTCTTTCGCTCTAGTGATCAGAGGAAGTTACAGACTGTGAAGTTGATGATGAGTGAATGTAATTTTGTGTAAGTCGTAGGAGTCAAAAGTCTAGGGGTGGAAGAATGGGGCCTCCCCGTTGGGGTCTGTTTTGCTCGCGATTTAGTACAGGGCGGGCTAGGGAATTGGTCCTCTAATGTGCCCGCCCCGCCCCACCCCGTTTTCTTTGCGGGCATTTGTGGGCATGGACATTTACATTAATTTTTGCATTTTTTGACTTAAAAGGAAAAGTGTTCACGGACTTTTTCCACCCTCCCTTCACTTTATTGCGAGGCAGGCTAGATTTTAAGCTCGCATCCTCAATTATGACCGCCCCCCGTCCACCTCATTTTTTTGCGGGCTTTTGCTGGGCGGGTCTAAACGAGGTAGACATGCCCGTATGTCACCCCTAATTCCCACATACGACATCACTGTTCCGTTTTAGAATAAAAAATGAGAAGAGGAACGACGATGATGGCGGATCACAACTTCTAGTGCGATGGATTAGGAGAACTTATAAAATTAACACTCCAACGCTCAATTTAATATACGAGAAAGAAGAGTGAAATGAAATTGAATTTAAACTTGTTACAATAAGAATGTTTTAGGAGGATTGAGACTTTTCGTTGGTGGTCGGCCGGAATCAATGCAGTCGTCTTAAAACAAAAACAAAAATCATTTGAAACATTGAAAGTGATTAATCGATAACTCAACCAACTTTCAAATTCGCCTTTATTTTTTCCAAAAATATTATAAGTCATCTTGAAATTTTTAAAATATGATTCCATTTCCTTTTAAAAACATAAAAAGAAACCAGAGTTTTCTAAGTCTCTTTCTAACAGCTGGTGGTGAGAGACTACACATAACAACTAGTGATGATAATTTACATACATAAGACTCAACTCAACCAAATGGAATATTACCAGAATCAAAACATCACAGTTGCATTACACATGACCAAAATGGCAATATCCAAATCAAAAACACATGGAACTTTTTATAAAGAAAGTGCCAAGTTCGGTTAAAGTAATGGCAGTAGGTCCCACACTGGCTTCATTATCGATGATCCTCACTCGCCGACTCAAAGAAAATTGAAACAAGTACAAAAACAGAGTACAATACAATATACAGCGTTAGCATAATTTTAACAACACTGTCTCATTCTGAAATTGAGAAACAGTAACAATAACAGGTTCTGTGTTTGTGGTTGTTTGATTTTCAATGGCGGTGGAATATCAGTGCTGTGAAACGGAGTTTTTCATAAGGATAGTGATAATTGTGTTGCTTGTTGTGTTTGCTGGATTGATGTCTGGGCTTACTTTAGGTCTCATGTCTTTGAGCCTTGTTGATCTTGAGGTTCTTGCTAAATCTGGTACTCCTCAGGATCGAAAACATGCCGGTACTGTTCTATACATAAATTTATCTCATGGTTTTCTGTTCTATACATAAATTCATATGATGTTTTCTTTGTTGCTTACATGTTTCTGAACATGTTTGATTTTACGGTGAGTTTGTCAGAATCACAACATGCAATGGTAATTTTCGTAAAAATAGTATATTACAGTGTCTCCGTGATTTCGTCAAATTCAAGTTATTTTAATTATATATTCAATTATTTTCTCCGTTTTTAATATAAAAAGAAATTATATATTAAATAATTAATGTATCTTATCTATATATTTGTTTTTCCGTTGTTTCAGATAAAATATTGCCTGTTGTAAAAAATCAACATCTATTGCTTTGCACTTTATTGATTTGCAATGCAGCAGCCATGGAGGTACATCTAAATTCATGTCTTATTTATTTTTTATTTTGTAAATTCGAGTAGTAGAATTCATCGATAAAGTGACACCGATAGTCATTTGATATTTCTGAGAAATTTGAATTTTTTTTTTTAAGATTGCATACTCGATTAAACTCTTACCACTGAACTGACACGTGATCAGGCACTTCCGATCTTTCTTGATAGTCTTGTTGTTGCTTGGGGAGCAATCCTAATTTCTGTGACACTGATTCTTCTATTTGGTGAGGTGAGAAATTTTTTTCAATTTTCTTACATTTTGAGTTTAATATACTGTAATCTGTATATAACAGGTTTACATTAATATTTTTGTGTTATTTCTTTGAAGATTATTCCTCAATCGGTTTGTTCCCGATATGGTTTAACGATCGGTGCAACAGTGGCTCCGGTCGTTCGTGTTCTTGTATGGATATGTTTTCCGGTTGCTTATCCAATCAGCAAGGTAATAATACATATACACATTCAACATTTTTATCCAATTTTTTTATCTGAACCAGCCTAAACCGAATCTGATTTTTATTTCTTAATTTCAATTTTTTATATTCAGTTGCTGGACTTTTTGCTCGGCCATCGTCACGAAGCTCTTTTCCGCAGAGCCGAGTTGAAAACACTTGTAAATTTACATGGTAACGATGTATGTGTCAAAACAATGAAACAGTGTTTTTATGATTTCACATAAATTATTCTCGCAACGAAGACGACGCGCAATTTAATTTTGAATCGATGATGAATTTTGTTAATGTTAGGCTGGAAAAGGTGGTGAACTAACACATGATGAAACAACCATCATTGCTGGAGCACTTGAACTCTCTGACAAAACTGCTGGTGATGCTATGAGTCCTATAAATGAAATATTTTCTATTGATATTAATTCAAAACTTGATAGGTGAGTGACATATTTGAAAAATATTCATAAAGTTTAAGATATATTTTTGAAATTTCATACAATTTTATGTCTAATTTTATTCAGAAATTTGATGAATGTGATATTGGAGAAAGGGCATAGCAGAGTTCCTGTTTATTATGAAGAGCCTACAAATATCATTGGACTTATTCTGGTATAAGAAAAAATTTATATTTTTTATTTATGATTTTTTTTAATATAAATAAATTTTATATTTTTATTTATTTATTTATTATTATCATTGTTCTTGATCTTTGTTTTAAGTTTGAAGCATGCATGTTTTTTAATTTTAGATCAAGAATTTGTTAACTATTGATCCAGAAGAGGAAGTACCTGTGAAAAGTGTGACCATAAGAAAAATACCAAGGTATTGTTATATTTTGAAGTATTGAAATAAATAGAATTATATTAATTTAGTAACCATAAATCTATGTTTAAATTTTTATTAAAATTTTGATAGGGTTCCAGAAATGATGCCACTGTACGATATATTGAATGAATTCCAGAAGGGACATAGCCACATGGCTGTTGTTGTGAGAAATTTTGACAAGACAGGGCAACAATCTTCCAACAATAATTGCAATGGTAATTAAGCACATGCATGCTATTTTTGATTATCATTAATCTAGGGTTTTTGTGTATTAGTAAATGATATTTATACTTCTCACACTATCATTAATCTAGGGTTTTTGTGTGTTAGTAGATGATATTTGTACTTCTGACACCGTTAAATAAAGATGTGTTTTATGTCAGACACATGTTAGTATTCAACAATAAAAATATGTTAAGTATTTAACACTTATCAATTCTGACATTGACACAAGACACTAACACGACAACGATACATGTAATTATATTTACTTTATTTATCTTTTTAAAGTTGTCACTGATGTTGATGTGTATAATATTTAACACATGTTAATATCTAACAATATAAATAAAAACATGTCAGATGTCTAATATAGGTTAGTTTTAACATTGACATAAGACACCGACAACAATAACACATGTGATTATATTTATTTTATTTATATTTTCAAAATCGTCATTGATGGTGACAGGTCAAGTGTCTAACACATGTACAATAAAACTGTGTAAGATGTACAACATAAGTCAATATCTGACATTGATATAAATCACTGACACGATAACAAAACATGTGATTCTATTTATTTATTATTTTTTGATATTGACCAATTTTAGTGTCTTATATGGTTTTAGTTTAATATTTCATAAATTATGATTAAATTAAGTTTTGTTGATTTTAATTATGTATGTGAATTATAGATTCAGTGAGGGATGTGAAAGTGAATATTGATGTGGAAAAGACTTCACAAGAAAAAATATTGAAAAACAAGATGCAACTTCACAAGAGGAAAAGCTTACCAAATGCAAGTAATTCAAATAGGAGTACTGGTTCTTCTAGGAGCAAAAAATGGTCACAAAATATTTACTCAGATATATTGGAAATTGATGGAAATTCAATTCCAAAGCTACCTGAAAAAGAAGAAGCTGTTGGAATTATTACAATGGAAGATGTAATTGAAGAGCTTTTGCAGGTAATTAATTTTGAACAATTTTATATAACTTTTACCTTAAAATCTTGAAGAAACTTATTTATTGATTTATCATTATTTAATTTTGTGTAGGAGGAGATCTTTGATGAGACAGATCATCATTTTGAGGACTCATAACAATGATATCTTCATAAAAGTTTTTTTGTTTTTCTTGTTTATGTAGATTCATATATAAGTTGATTAGATTAATTTAATTAGATAATGAGAATAGTGAGTGAGTGATTGGAAAATGACTAGCTAGCCATTATTCCTTGTGAAAAGTAGTAGTGATGGGGAAAGCATTTGTTATTGTAACATGTTTGCATCTAATAATTTACAATTTTGGGTAATACATCAATATCAATTTATTTTATTTTATTGTAAGGTGTGCCAAAAAAGGTTGTATTATGTGATAATGAATATTTGATATTGATACGTGATGCATTTGGGAACATTATAAATGGTACTAATTGACAAGTCTTTTGGACAAATATGGTTATCATAACTTAGATCAAGATTGTTCGAGATTGTGAGATAATTGGGCTACATTGGATTGACAAAATGAAAGATACGAGAGAATTTATAAATTTTAATATTTTAAAGTTTTGAGTAAGATAAGAAATTGTTTATCGTCGAAATTAATAAATAACGGCTAGTTTTTTAAATTTGATAAATCTTTGATTATTTATAGGATCGACTAGATTGATCTTAAGACGTGTATTGTTATTTAGTTTCTGAGTTTGTTAATTATGAACATTTCGACAATATTTTTAGAACTTGTTAAAGAAGTGTTACAATTCTTTAAAGAAGTGCATAAGTATAGGTTACAAAGTAAATGACTTCAAAGTAAATGACAAAATCTTAAATGTCGAAACTGGTTTTAAGGTAAATTGTAGCAAATGTAAATGACAAGAAGAACCTTAAATAATCTAGTAAAAAGTACAAAGTATGGTATTCACACGTACATTTTCACCCAAGAACACTTGTTTCTCACACATAGGTATTTTGAGTAAATTTAGAGTTTTTTGTATAAGCTTGAACACACCTATCCTAACTGCTAAGTGTTCTATTTATAATAACTCAAAAATAACAGCTATTCAGCTATTCAACGGTCTTTTCTCTAGAAATGTCACGTCTTCGATTTGAATGCATTTCGCTGCTCCAAGCTCTCCACATGTCTCGAAAGACGGATAAGACCAAAAAACAGTTATCAGCCTTATTTTGAATTATATTACGTCGAACGCTACTCCACACACCTCTGTCAAACTCAAATCTAGACCAAAATATTTCTAAGTCCTAGACCGTAGCATCCTTTATGCAAGAGTATCTTCGACTAGGTTTTCAAAACTTTCCTGTTAAAAACAAAATATTCTTTTTCAGAATAACTCTTCAAACTCCACTAGCTCATTTCAAATCTTCATGTGCGTCGAAATCCCAACCAACAAATTGCCTCCAAAAATGTCATTTTCAATTATAAAGAGAAAAAGATATGTTTTGAAGCTTTTTCGATGCTACATCATCTTTACTGCTATGACGTCATGGTCATCATGACCACGCTGCTTCAGAAGTCCTATCAAGACGTGAAAAAACTCAACATTTAATCATCATGGTCCTATTTCCTAGGAGGTAGTGGGCTACGCCAACTGCAACCTTCCCATCAATCCATAACCAGTCAACATGTGTCCCACAATTTTAACAACTGTCAGAATGGCTGAAATGAAATGTTTCTTTCACTCCATTATAAATACTTAATTTCACTTATTTCTTTACTTTTTTACTTTCCTGAACTCCTTTCTTTTCTCTAAAACGTAAAAGCAAACCCTTCATCTCCTTTTAAGCAAACTTCAACAAAACTCCGATTTCTTTCATCTTTATCATCAATGGCGTCCAAGATCAAGAACCCTAAGGATTCCAAGAAGAACCAGCTCTTCCTCATGTTCACAAAATTCTAGGTCCTCAAGTTGTGGGAAATCAACAGTATATCCCAAAATCTCCTCTTGAAGAAGAAAAGAGACACATTTATCAATCTCAGGTACTCATTCCTATTTCGATTTCTGTAAAAATACATGCCCTTGTTGGTCCTTTACTAGATCTTAACACTAATGTTGTAAAACTCATAGAATATTTCTCAGCCTATCATAGAACTAAACTCATAGCAAGTAGGAAAAGATCTAAGGCTAGCATCGAAGCTGTGAATATTGAACCAGGTAAGGTAGCTAACACTCAGGCAAAGCCATCGACCGAGCCTATAGAGAAACCTATTAACCTAGACTATATGAGCAATGCTCTTAGAGAATTTCGCTATTGTTCCTTATCGAAAGACCTTGAGAATTACTTGTCTTGGCTGGCGAATATAGAGAAAAATAAAACTCAATTTTGGAAAGATATGAGAATCTTCGACATGATTCAACTGTCGAAATCTAGACCAGGTTACTGCCAAACTATGTTGCTAACCTCTTTGTATTTTTTGGATAGTACATACAACAATTTCCGCTTCCCTTGTGGAATGTTAACTCCAACACTAGTCGACATCGCTGTAATTACTGGTCTTCGACCAACCAGAGAATCCTTTGATCCAAACCAAATGACGGAAGACACTATAGGCTTCGATGACAATCAAGCCACTTTCACCCATTATATCTCTGACCATCATGAGAAAGACAGTGAAGAAGTTTCTGATAAGGAACATATTGCTTTCTTCGCACTATGGTTATCTCAATGCATTTTTTTGCTCGAGGTCTCTACAAGTAGCGAAGAAGTTTCTGACCATGGCTAACGAACTACATACTGGAGGTAAGCTCTAGCTTAGCCAAATGATTCTAGGTTTCCTGTATGAATCTTTAGGCGAAGGCTTTGAACTCCTTAAAAAGATTCAACTTGGGTCGAACTTATTGTTAGCTGGCCCATTCTGGCTACTTCATTTGTGGCTTAATGCCACCTTCGAACCTTCGTTTCCAATTCGTAACATAATTAACGAAGAAACTGATGAGATCAAGAATAAAAGGGTCGAAGGGACACGCCTCGTCCAATTGACTCATAGTGACAAAGGCCTAAATATTCAGAAGACTTTCACTGAGTATTTAATGATGTATGCCAAGTGCTACAATTTTAATCCTTCTATGGCTCACTTCGCCAAAAAGACTCATGGCCCAGAATGGTTTACCAGAAAATTTCCTCCTACTCTAAAGGATCAAGAAGTAAAATCCTTGGCCATATGAGAGGCATTCCTCACGCCCAAACTGATTTTAACAAGAATTCGACCTTCCAAAAATCAAATAATCTTCCTCATCTACCAACCAAATTTTGTCTCTCAATAATTTGGTATTAACCAGATCTTGCCTAAACCCCTTTTTCCAAAGAAGAGCTTTGTTATCCTTTAATATATGTATTTTACTAAGGCTCAAATAAATGAATAAATGTCTCAGCACATTGGCACCACACAACTCACTCCTATTCCTTTCACACCATCATACCATTGTTATCAAGAATATGATACTTGATAGAAACACTACTACTCCACATAAATGTTCGATGTTAATGCCTTTACTTAGCACTTAACAACCGTTTTTGCTCTTATACAGGACATATCCAAGAAAGGTACTTTGACTCGTATCAACGAAATCCAAATTTTTTAAAAGTAATTTAAAACTGCCTACAGACCTGATGACCTTAGTCGAACCATCCGCAAAGCAGCAGTTCCTTTGAGAGAAAAATTTATGAAGAAACTCCTTGATTTAAAATTACCTTTATACGTTAAACCCAAACAAAAGAACGAATTGGATTTTAACTCACATTCACCATGATTCCCTCGACTGCCATCAGCTAATTTCGGCGTGGCTTTTAGCCCTCCGTTTCTCGACTAGTTCGTCTGTGGGGACTTCGTGAAAATCCTTCGACAAGACTCTCAAAAACTGGCAAAACGGGTGGTTTTGACTAAGCACACTCTGGACAGTTTCAAAGGATATCTTCATATTGGCATATAGGATGTTCAAGTACTCTATCCTATATATGAAGGTGTGGAACAAGAATAATTTTTAATTTACTTTATTTTCTTCTAACAGTTTCTTGATATCTTCTTTACTTGTGGCATTTTGACCTGGTCTTGTTTTAGCCGTTGAAAGAAAACAACTAATAAAAGGTCCAACCAAGAAAACTACCAATTCGACCAAAGCATAAGGTCAAGAAGAAGAAACAACCAAACCAACAACAAAGGTACACTTTACACTTTTCTTATTTTTGCTTAATGGACTGTCTTCGTATGTTAATGGTTTTTTAAAATTATTTTTAGGTGAATCGAAAACCACCTCTAACTCCCAAGAAACGAAAGGGAAAAGAACCTCAAGTTCAAGTAGTCAAATCAGATGATGACGTCCTTTCACCAAACACTTCTAAAGTTGTCAAGAAAAAGAAGAAAGCGAAGGTTTCGGATGCCACTTCCCAACTAAAAACCAATATCATTAAACTTAAATTGAAGAAACCCATCACTCCAAAAGTGATTGAGGTTAGTCCCGAACCTACCCCTAAGAACACTCCTGAATGTCTTGAAAGTGACAATTCTAGCCCTGGTGCAGATGGTCCTAAGGTAATATAAGTTTACCTCAATTGTCCTTAACCATTTTTTCTCTATTCTTTATTTTCAACTCATCATAATTTAACTTCTTTTGCAGGGTGGCGCAGATGGTGTCGAACAATCAAGCATTAGACATACTATCCCTGGGAGCACCAACACTCATTCGCACCAACCCACATCCAACAAGGATTCGACCAAAGGATCCATGGGTGAAGTAAATAAACCCACTAAAGAACAACAGGAAAACTCACCCCCAAAAGACACCACCCAACACTCTTAGACCACCAGTTCTGATCACGAGGAGGAAGACGAAGAACAACACACCATGGAAGTCGAATAAATAATACATATCCAAAACATAAAGGAAGTTGTTCAAGAAAATTTTGACGATTCTTCGCCAGAAATCAACCAAGGCGATAATGCCCTAGATGAGGAAGAATACCAGGAAGAAGGTCAACCCTTGTTTGACTATGTGCACAACCCTCAGGATGAAGAAAAAGAAGAAGAAGATGTAATACCAAACGAAACATCTAAGACTAACCAGGCCTCTGAGACTGTCAAGGAATTTAAAGCTCCTTCGACTGGAACAAACACTGCTCTCTCCCAGGAAGAACTAGACATTTGAAGAAAAATAAACTAGCAGAATACTTGAAGGAAATTCTAAGTGCAAGGGGAAGTTCGACTGACAAATGCTCTAGATCTTCGACTGTCTCTAGTGGTCAGTCTGCAAATGTGCCTATTACAAACTTATCAAGGAAATTAAGGAGAAAGCCTTTGATGTTAATTTTCTCAAAGTCTTAGAAGATAACTCTTTAGTTTGATTTGGAATCAAAGACCTCTTGAAGCAAGTCGACATTTTGACTACCCCTCTAGAAATTGCAGACGTAATCATGGAACTTGGGATGCTCATAGACCACGTCACTGTAGACCTCATCCGTCAATGAGATATTTCAAACAAAATTCAGAATAAAATGGACACTGAAACGGCTGAATGGGAAACTGCTACTGAATCCACCAATAAGGTTGCAGAATTAGAGAAAGGCTTTGAACAAAATCAGGAAGAACTTGAGACTTGCACTAGCAACACTGCTACTTGGGAGAAACAAATAAAAGAGTTGCAAGTCAAGATTCAAAAGGCTAAAGAGCGTCAAGAAGAAATTCAGAAGCTCGACCGCCAAGTGCTCGACAATGAGATTCAGGTAGGAATACATCATGTCGAACGAGCTTAGGTTTTAGGAGCAGAAATTGACACCCTCAACTCTAATAAGTCCGTCATTGACTCCCGCCTACTACTTTCGAAGTCGAAATATGAATGCATGAAAGCAGTTCTTCCTTTCTAAGTATTTTTTTTTTGCTAAAATGTTGGAATTGTTAGAATTTCATTTCAACTCTGGTTTTGTAATGTGGTGACTTATCCATTCTAACATTTTGAATTTAATTACCATTTTGGCTTTAATTCTTACATACAAATTATTCTGTTAGTATCTTGACTTCCTGAAGAGTAGACCTATATCTTTTCAAATATTTCCCATTTACTTTCAGGAGTCTTCGATCCTCATACAAATCTTCGATCTCATAGGAGTTATTAGAAAACACTTGAACAATTTGTAATGGACCTTCCCATTTTGGGGATAATTTACCCAATGTTCTATTCTTTTTATTCATGGGTAGAATAAATTTCCACACTAAGTCTCCAATCAAAAATGACTTGACTTTAACCTTTTCATTGTATGCTTTTTCTACCCTCTTTTTCCGCCTCTTTTATAATTCTAAGGCATTCACCCTTTCTTCATGCAAATCGACTAGTTCATCTAACATCATGTTCTAATAAACTTTAGATGAAATTTTATTTTGTCTTTGAATCCTAGTTAATTGGAGATAGATTTCAATTGGTAACAATGCATTGTGTCCATAAGTCAGTCAAAAATGCGTAGAATATGTAGCCTCTTTAGGGGATGTTCGACAAGCCCACAAAATTTGGTCTAATGTCTTATACTAATTTCTTGGCCTTTTCCCCACATGCTTCTTTATTAAACCAATTACAACTTTATTTTCTGCTTCGATTTGACCATTCTCATGGGCATAATAAGGTGTAGATGTCAACAGCTCGAACCCTACTTCTTTTGCAAAATCCTGGACCTTTTGAGCAGTAAATACTGATCCTTGATCAGTTGTAATCGTTTCTGGGATCCCAAACCTATACATTGTTTGCCTTTAAATGAACTCTATCACTACTTCTTGATTAACATTCACCAAAGGAACGACTTTGATCTACTTCGTAAAGTAATTGATGCCCACTAGGATATACCTATGACTTTTAGAAGATGCTGGTCGAATTTTACCAACCAGATCCAATGCCCAACCCATAAAAGGCCAAGGCTACACAATGGAATGGAGTTCGCTTGCAAGAACATGTTGTATGCATGCATGTATCTGGCACTCTTGGCACCCTTTGGTGAACTTAATGCAGTGTTTCAGCATATTAGACCAATACATTCCTCGTCGAAACAAAATCCATTTCATCTTATGGCCTACTTGGTGAGCCCCACATGCCCCACTATGGACATTTGACAAAGCCAAATATGCCTCAACCTCACTAAGGCATTTAAGTGAAACTCCCTCAGATGTCTTTTTAAACAGTTAATTCCCCATAAGAGTATAACTTAGAGATTTATACCTGACCTTTCGCTCCGCAGATGTCGTTGGATTCTTCAAGCCAATGTTTAGCCATTAGAACACAATCTAAACATGTGTTCATTAAAAAACACAAATTAACAAATTGTAGTCTTTCTGAACTACGGAGCTCTGATTCCTTATTGTGAAATGAGGATAAGTAGGCATGAGGACCCAAAACCTTGGTGAGCACACTAATAAAAAAACCTCCCTTTTTTCCCTTTTGGAGGTTTTCTTTCCTTTCTCATTTTAATCCTTTTACCACTTGAAGAAAGCAAATAAACGTGAGCTAACATTCAAATCGCAAACCTAACTAAGAGGTTCCCGTTGAGTACAACAGTCGTGAGGGGTGCTAATACCTTCCCCTTGCATAATCGATTCCCGAACCCGAATATGGTTACGATAACCATTATTCTATTTTAAAAAGGTTTTATCAATATTTTCCCATTCGTTCGTTGGAATAAATAAAGTTCGATGGAGACTCTGTTCGAACTTTTTTTTCGCGACCATTATGAAGGATCGTATTTTTTGAGGTACGACACTACCCATAACCAAGTTGCCTTGAGTCTCCCATCGCATCTGGGAATACGTAGAAGCGAGATTCAACTTCTCGTCAAGCACCCTAATAAAAAAAAATTATCTTTAAGTCCTATTCTCTTTCCCTCTTAATAACTAGAAGGAAGAAAATAATGAAAGCTAACATTTCATTTGCAAAACTAACTAAATGGTTCTCGTTGAGTACAAGGGGTTTTAATACTTTCCCCTTGCATTATCGACTCCCGAACCTGAATTTGGTTGCGATGGCCATTTTCTTTTTTTTAAGGGTTTTATCGATATTGTTCATTTTCTTTTCGAATAAATAAACTTTGGTGGAGACTCTGTTATCATCTCGAGCTTGCGAGTGCTTGTGGTATGTTTTGCATCACGACACCAATTAAGTCTAGTTTAGATGAATCTCAGGATCAAAACCATAAGATTAAGATCACTCTATCTTTAAAACATGTTTAGAATCTCGAAAAAGGTTTGTAGTGATTTGGCATATTCGACAGGGGTAGTTAGAAGACTTGAAGATGTCTTTGACAGAAGCAATCAGGAAGTTTAAGGGCAACTGTCGACATGGGTGGCAGTTGTAAATAGTTCAAGAATTGAAGACATGTGGAAGTAAAGCAGGGAACGAAACTCCATGTAATAGTGTACGTGTCAAACACTAGAGAATTAATCTTTTGACGATTATTGATGTGTTTAGTATATAAGTATATTTCCTACATGTAATAAAGGTTCGCAATCTTTATTAGTATTCTCTATTGAACTCGAGCATCCAAGTCACAGGAAGAAAATAGTTTGTGAGAAAACATGTATGAATTTGCATCCCTCTTTTAATTCCTTAATCCAAGCATTTTTATTTAATTACTTTTATTGTGCTCTTTGTTTTACTTTAGTTCTTATAAAAATTATGCATTTTTCTTATTGGAATCTCTATCCAATTTTCCTACATTCAAACATTAATACTCAAGCACAAACACATTTCATCAAACTGTTTTGTACAAGTTGTTCATAATGTTTTTTTAGTTTAATCCATTAAGTGCAACGTCCAGTGGGAACATTTTGTTCAAGAAATTTAAACTTTTGTAGAAAATTATTTGTGCTTTTTTTATCAGTTTTGTTCTTCATACATGCAATGCTTTCAATTTTTGAGTGTTTATGCATCAAGGAGTGGTAAAACTCTTGTTGAGATGGCATAACCAAAAAACTTTCCCCTTCCCCATAACAATGCTTCAGATATATAAGAGAAATCAATCAGAACAACGGTTGGTGGTGCAGGAACTTCAACCTCAATTGGAGTAATCACTTTTGTTATAAGATAAATGCCAGCTTCGATGACATTACCAGAGGCGATGGTCCCCCCACCACAAGTAACGAGTTTTTCAGCTACTCCTAGGGTCACATAAACTATTAAAGGAGAGTCCTTAGACCTTACTTTCTTCTAAGCTTTATGCTACCCCCTATAGTAAGGAATACCTTTATGGTGCCAACTGCAATGATGAAAGGCCTACAAACTAGTGCATGTACGTATGCATATAATGCAATGACTGTTGCATCTCCTCTTAATTCATACTTAGCATCAAGATCGGCTATATGCAATCCTATTCGAATTGCATAATCACAAGATGGGTTAGGATATATCCCTCAAGTTATGCCACCCTTAAGCACTAGTTCCCTTTTGTCTATGAAGCACTAAATTAATGAAAGTAACCATGATATGATGAATATGCTTACACAACAAATTAGTATTTCGTTTAATCTTTTGATACAAAATAAAAACCATACTTACCAACAATTGGTGCATCAAATAGGTCAAATTGTTGAGTTTTATGGTGCTCCTCAAGAACCTATTGAACCAATCCCTCAAGTCCAAGCAGTTGGGGCAATTTAAAACCTAATAATTGCATACAATGAAGGTCTACCTAATAATCAAGGCCAATAATAGATTATGCCCTAACCAGTCGAACAACCCATCCCTAGGGTAGTCGAAGCAGACATAGGTCAGAATGGCCCAGAGGTGGTATTAGTCAATAGAAATCAGAATGCAGAACAATATTGAAGATCAAAGAACATTGATCTCTTTTTCCAAATATTTCTCTCAATGGGACTGTCTTTATCCTTTCCAAATAAAACATTAAGGTGTTCTTGTATTTGATAAACTTCATCACCAATTAAAGGTTTAGGAGCGTTCTCAAACTCTCACTATCCGCTAAAGCCTTCTGCAATCTACGATAAGGATGATTGGGTTTTAGAAAATTTTGATGCCCAAGCTAAATGGTCTTTTCCAAACATAAGCTGGTGAAAACATGTATCAGATTCACATATAGGACACACTTTATGTTCTTTGACATTATATTCAGCCAAATTACCATATGTTAGAAAGTTGTTGATTGTGCAAAATAACATTGCACACATCTTAAACTTTTCACCAGAATATGCATCATCAACGTCAATACCTTTATCCTAAAAATGTTTTAAATCCTCAATTAATGGACTTAGATAAACATCTATGTAGTTTCCAAGTTGTCTGGTCTAGTAATCATCATACTTAACATCATATACTTGCGCTTCACGCACAACCAAGGAGATATGTTGTAATTTGTGAGAAGAACAGACCATAAATAATGGTTAGTTCTCAGATTACCAAAGGGGTTAATTCCATCTATGGCAAGCCCTAGCCTAAGGTTTCTTGGCTCAAGGCCAAAATCCGAAAACAATGAATCAATATTCTTCCATTGCAAAGAATCAGCTACATGGCGAATGTTTCCATCACATTTTCTTTCATTTGCATGTCATCTAATATTCTTTGGGTCATTCACATTAGCAAAAAGTATCTTTAACCTTGAAATTACTGGTAAGTACCATAACACTTTAGCAGGAGGACGTTTCTTATTAACATTGTCATTGTCATCACCATTGTTGTTTTTCAACTTGTAGCGCGACTCACCATATTCTGGACATTGATCCAAATTTCCATACTCTTTCATATATAATATGCATCATCTTCATCCATTTGTGACGTTGCATTTCAATTATTATCCACTTCTCCATGACATGTTCATCTTGTATAATTTTGACATATTCCATCACAACATAGGTGATGTAATCTTTCTTTCTTTGACCGTATTCTGATATTCCCGCAAACAACACAAGGACATTAAAAGATACCATTATTGCCGGAAATATTTTTTTGGTAAATTCAAGAACTCATTTCTCATACATCAGACTTAATCTATCGGCTTTCATCCAGCTATGATCCATAACAAATTCTGAAATTTATATCAAAAGAATAATGTGAATGACACACTAATGCTACACACAACATCTTAATATGATTATATGCATATGACAATGTTTGAAGAAAACACGAACATGGCAACATCAAAACATAAGCATATTTAAAAGCGTCACAATATTTGAATAAAAAGTAAACATATCCAACACCAAAACCTAAAGCATATTCACAAAATCTAATAAAACATAAACATGGCAACATGAACAATACACATGACAATGTCAATACACACAATATCCTAGAGAAGAACATAAACATTTAGAAGCGCCAGAGAGAGATATAATGGTAAATAACCCTTATGAAGAACATAAACATTCAAAAGCGTCAGAGAGAGAGAGAGAGAGAGAGAGAGAGAGAGAGAGAGAGAGAGAATGGTAATGTACCGTAATTCGAAGAGGATGACGATTTTGTTTCCATAAATGATATTCGTTTCCATAAATGAATGAAGATGGTGAAGATTTAGTTATCGTTGTCGTCTCGTTTGCTAGAGCACCCTTGTGTGTTATGAATGAAATGAAGTATCTGTTATGTTTTAATTCTATGGAAAACAATTTCACAACGGTTGCAAGCTGCAACTGTAGTGAAATATGAAACATATAACCACGGTTGAACGACACAACCATATTTGTTATACTTTCATATTTTAAATAACAATAAATGTGAAGGGACACACACTTATTTTTGTTGAAAAAAAGAAAAAATGTTTATGCTGGGACTTGAAGCTTGTCATCCAAACTATATAACCACGGTTGTTTTAAGGAACCGTGATGAAAAGTTTCTTGATAAAACAAAATAAAAACATGCGCGTAAAAAATGTAATGACTACGGTGAAAAAAAGTCATTGTAATATTGTGTCACTGAAGGTATAACTTCTAGTAGTGGTTTGAGAAAATCGATGTGCTCATAGTCTGAGACTTCCTCATGGTGGTCTTTATGTTGGTATTCGATATAATTGCTAAAACTTGCACGGGTAAAAGAAATATTGGATTTGATTTTTCTTTTGAGAGGGGGGCGAAGGCTAGTAATAGCACCCATGTCGAAAAGGATGGGGGTTATCATTCCACAATGCTGAAAGATTTTGCTTCGAGCCTTTTCAAAAGTGAAGGGCTAAAATGAGTATATTAAGGTTATATTTGGGACTCATTCTGGATAATTGAATCAAGTCATATATGTTTTGGTTTTTTCAGATTTGTTCTTTCTTCTTTTGTACTTTATCTAACCAATTGATATAAGCTTTATTATTGATGGTATGAGAAGAGCGAAAGACACGTAGGGTGTATTCATAAAATATATCTCATATGGTTTGTCTTCAAACGTACGAGGTTTACAGTGGCGATAACAAGGAAAATTTTTTTAACTTATCAGGTTTTTCAAAGAGTCTGGAAAATGAACCCAAAAATGCACGAGCCTTATCTGAGATAGAAAAAGAGATTAATACCTATAAAGCTCATATGGTGACTTTTTTCTTCTCCATTGAAGATTGAGGAACGTAATTACAATTGTTGAGGTCGATTCTCTATAGGATTTAATCCTTAAATATGATAGGATTATGAATTTAGGATATGCATACTAGCAAGAATTAGAGAAAATGATTATGTGTCAAAATAAGAAATGTTGAAACACTAGGTTAGTTGACATAAGATTTGGTGGATTTGTGTTTTTGTGAATGTCAATAACCATTATGTTGTCTAAGTTTGATGCAAGAATGATAGGAGTGTATTGAAGTTGAGAGAATATGAATATATGGAAAAATCTCAGCATGAATCGAATCATATTTTTATGTGAATAGATTCAAATCTTCACATATCTTAGAATACTTGATATTCAGGTAGTGTTTAGGCCATACCTTTTTACCTATGATTCCTACTAAAGTTATTATTGATTCCTCTGAAAACCAGACTTAATTTCATTCCATTTGAGTACAAACTTCATAGTTGGTTTTGTATTGATGCTTTAAAATATTATACAAAATTAGGTCAGATAAACAATCCAAATAGCCTTAATCATGAGAATTTAACAAACCAATTAATCTCTACCAGGAATTGCATTTGATGTTACACAACTTTTATACAAAGTACAAAACATTAGTTTCATCTAAATTAACAGTTTCAGCAGGTTATAATCACCTCTGAGAACATATCACATTACAGAATAGCCTTTATCTGCGATGTTTACTTCTTTTCTCCTCGGTTTTCTTTTTCTTATGCTTAGATTTCTCTTTGGACCTGTGTTTCTTAGAATGTCCTTTGTCCGAGTGACTCTTATGTGACTTTTTACTTTTTTTTCTCCTTTCTTCAGAAACCTCATCATCCGAAGATTCATATGACCGCAGTGACGTAGGCCTCTGCGGACCATAAATAACACGATATTCCCTTAAATTTGGACTAGTAGAAGGCTCTCCATCAGGATTAGCCAGAAGGTAAGGCCCAGTTTCATCCATCCTTGGACCAATAGCGCCTCTGCCTCGCTTCTTCCTGCATCAAAACAAAGTTTCCTCAGCTTTAAAATAATCAAAGAGAAAATGATTACGAGTAAACTTGCATTTTAGTCGATCAATTTAGTTTCTCAAATTTGCGAAATAACAATTTAGTCCCTTCAATTTGAAAATATCAACCACTCAAATTTCACACCACAATTTTAAAAGTTGTATGTTTGTTTTGATGCATACATGCACATAAAACAAAAGAAATAATACCTTGAATGTAGAAACTCTTCGAGCTCTTCATCCTTTAAACCTTCAGGAGTATGCTCGCATTCTTTTTTAGATGAGCATGAAGCTGAGGCACTAGTACTTTTATCGGCCCCATCATGTCTTTCTGCACTTCTTGATGAGTTATAATTCCTATATCCTTTGTCATAACTATTTTTATCTCTTGATGATGTGCCTGAAGCCCGTTTATCTAGCTCCAGTTCTTTCTCTCGCGCTCGCCACATTTCATTCACTTCCACAGCTCGATTTGCTGGTAGAAAGAAACCACCGAAAAATATTCAGTTCCATACATATAGATAATAGTTATTTACATGTGTTAAACATAAAAGAAAAGAATTGCATATTCCAAACAAGTCATGTTAAAATATTTCTAAAGAAATTTCTCTATGCATCCAAACAATTTCTCGAGATCTTTCTTAATAGTTTCTCTTACCGTTTTTCTAAGTCTATAAAACTTTCACATAAGAAAAACATATCGATTCAAACCTTTATCAAAAGCGCATCCATAAAATATAGAGCAATATCTAGCAACAATAACCAAACTCTATCTAAAATTATTTGATTAAGAACGAACCTTGTTGCACCCCACGTACCGTAGCAGTGAGGAAACGCGAATTCGGCCGACTCCTTACGTTAGGCTTTTGAAGATAAGCCAGAACACCATCTTTCTCAGACTGCCGCCGCAACTCGGCTGCTTCTCGCATAAGCATAGCAGCTAATCTGTTTTCAGTCTCTAGATCCATCTGATGATATTTTCCAAAATCAAAGTTAAGAACACTCAAAATCAGATTTTGATTAAAATATTGACATAAACAAAATTTTCTCCCAATCCAAAATTCCCAAACTTCAGAATGCAAAAAATCAGTCAATCTCAAAGAGCACAAAAAAATTTTGGTTACTAATTACTTGCTAATTCAAACCCTAATAATGAATAATTGGATTTGATTCTTTGATTCTAACAATTACAACTACAAATAACATTACAATTCAGATACTAGTTAAGTGAAAAACCTAGCAAAAAAAAATTTCTTTAATTGATTTGGTTATCATATATTTGCTTAAACCCTAGAATTCTAGGGTAATAAGAACTTGTTCAGAGGTATAAAGGGTGGAAATTGAAGAGGAAAAAATCAGAGGTGAAATACAGCACCAAAGTAAAAATCAATGGAGACCCATAAAATGAGAGAAGAAAAAGATTGGCAATTGGGGAAATGTTCGACGGAAAGAAGCGTACCGTGTTTCGGTCTGCGGTGGCACCGTCGGAGGATCTCGAATCTCTTCAACGCTAGTTTTGTTGTCCCTTTTCTCAGGTTATTTGAGGGAACAGCGTTTTAGTTTGGTTTGGCTTTGTTTTTAGAGAAAATATAATTTAAATTAATAGCTAATAGTTGGTTTGAGTTTTAGAATTTTCATAAAGTTAAAATCAAATCAAAATCAACCAAAGGGGAATGGTTTGGTTTGTTTAAATCTTATTGGTGTTTTTAAAATGACAATAGGAGAGGTATTGAAAGTATAAAATTATGTTACACATTCATTCAATGAATAATGTAAATTTTGTCGCATGATATTAAGAATTTTAAATGGATGGGATGATTTGGCAGATGAATAATCTTTTATTCAACTATTGTGTAAAAGAATTTTACAATAACTATGCATGTCCATTAAAGTCTTATAAAATATTAATAATTTTTTATTAAAAAAATATTTTTAAAAAATAATATAGGTTTTTCATAAAAAAAGTAATATTAATTAATTAAAAAATATATTCATAAAATGTTTTGAAAGATAAACTTACTAATAGTATAAAACAAATAAAATATTAACAAAATATGATTGGTTAGTTCAGTTTCTCAAATGATTTTTTTTTCAATAGTCTGATGGCTGAAATTCACATTATTAAAGTGAATAATTTGGAAGTCGCGAGTTCGGACACGCGTTCTTGCATCTGATGTCTCTACACAGCTACCAACTGAGCTGACTTAACAAAACTCAAATGATATATTTTGAACGACATAAAATTGATACACACACCTATAGAGTTTGAGTTTGTTCGTTTGATTTTAATCATAACATGGAAAAAAAATCCAATAGAATGACACGTTTCACCTTACAAGCTAGTTTTGTAAGGATGAGTTAGGTCAAACTCTAATATGGTATTAAAGCCTATTGATCGGACTATGGGTTGCCCACCGTTTATATCCTTGCACCAGACTCAAAAGTGTGTAGAGCGTGAGATGGTGTATTAGGAAAAGTACAAGTCTCACATTAGTTAGATATAGAGCATTGAAAGAGTATAGAGTGATACCCTTAACCTTACAATGTCACTCTTCACCTTCCAAGTCCCACATTGGTTCAGCATAGTCCGCGTCTTCGATTTGCAGAGGGTCAAAATCTACCTGCATTAGGGCTTTAGCCTTATCAACAAACTTCAACCTTCCCTTATTCAGCGCTCCTTGCACCAAATCCTTGAAAATGACACAATGAGAAGTCTTATGACCCAGAAAGTTATGAAACTTGCAAAATCCTCTTTTCTTACGTTGCTATAAAGGTGGTGTCTTTAGCTCTTTATGGACTATGATTTGTCCATCAGCAACTAAAAGGTCAAAAATCTTATCGCACTTATTTACGTCGAAGGTGTACGTTTTGGCAACAAATTTATCATTTTTGGGTTCGGACGATTTCAATAGTTTACAAATGTATGGAGGTCCTGGATTAAGTTCTGCCACATTTATGTCGTTCTTTTTGACCTCCTCGTATCCTACATCATATTCCCGGTCTCTCTAATCTACCTCTATATAAAAAATCTTCTCTTTTTTTAATGGAATTTGCTTATTATGGCCTTTTCAGTCTTTAGGCGTTCGACCTTCGAGCTCTATCAGCCAACTAGATCATATCTCTTAGATATTGAGTATCTAGTTTTGTTCTAGTATAGTGGTCTAGACCCCCAACGTCCATTTCGACCAATTAATGGTCAGGTACCTGGGTAAAGAACCTTGTCTTTAACAACCTGAACCTATTTAAGTAGTCATCAATTGACTCAGCGCTTTGTGCCTTATACTAGCAAATTCTTTTAGACTAATCTTCGACTGCCCCATATAAATATGTTCATGGAACACTCTTTCTAATTAATTCCAATTATGTATGGAATGAGGAGGAAGTGTTGTGAACCATGTAAAGGTGTTTTTTGTTAGGGAGTTTGGTAAAAATCTCTTTTCCAAAATCTCATTATTTGTGATATCTCTTGCTTTATTATGGTATCGAGTGATATGTTCGACAGTTCACTTACTTGTGTCTCCTGCAAACTTGGTGAATTAAGGGACTTTCAATCCCATGGGTGTTCTGCTTGCAGAACATATTCTAATAAAGGAGAGACAAAATTTGGCCTATGTAGTCCTACACTAAGGCCATTCTGGGATATGATGTTTTCGACCATGTGGGCTAAATTACTTTTCCCCCTTAGGTTATCTTATTGGACATTCCTGATTACCTCATCACCATCTTAGCTTCTATCTACCATAACTATTCTTGGGTTAGCTTGAGCTATATATTCTTCCCCTCCCCTAGGCACAGGAGGTTTGACAGGTCGAGGACCCTCTTGTTGTTGTTGCCCTTGATTAACAAAGGCAATCCCATTGTCAGGTATCAATATTGGTTTGGCTTGCATAATTTGAGGAATTGGTTGTGTCTGGGCCTGAGGGGTGCCAAAAAAATTGGCTATTCGACCCATTTGATTGGTCAGTAATAGGTAACTTTGGATAGTGTTCTGAATCAAGGGATTAAGCATTGTACCGATTTGCTTAGTAAGCATATTAACCATCTCGTGATTACTTTCATCCATCTGTTGCCTTATGAACAACATGAAATTCGTTATTAGGGTAGACATATTTGGGAGAGAAAATCCAAACCCTCCAGGTTGTGTTATTCGACCAGGGTTGCTAATCGCAGACCCTGATGCCACATATGGATTTAAAGGAGACGAGATCATTGCTTATTGGTAACAGTTTGTCATTGTTGCACCCTAAAATTTGTCCACCGGTTTTCCGACTTTGACTGCCTTTTGTTTCGTTTTCATCTGCATATCATTTAGGTTGCATTTTTCCCGTGTTATCGGCCGGATTAAATTTATCAGGATTTTAGCCGCTTTGCTCGCGTTTCAGGCGATTCAAATTAATTCAAACGAGAAGATCAATTTTGAAATCGAGAGAAATTCGCTCTCCTTTTGATGATTCAATCCATGTCGATAATATTGGCGCATTTCGGTGCTCGCCTGTTTTCATAGCATTTTTGCATTTTTATTTATTATTTTTGCTTTATTTAATGATTTAAAATAGTTTTTATTTAATTATATAGAAATAGTTTATATAGAATTTTTTAATATAGTTTTGTTTTATTTTTATTTAATTAGACTTAGATTAAATAGGATTTAATATAGGAGTTAAATAGAGTGCTAGTTTTCTTTTTAATTATATTAGATTAGATATTAAAATTATTTCAATTAGAAGCTATTTAGTTAATAATAGGTTTTAGATTAGATTAATTATAGCTTAATTTAGAATTTTGGTTAGTTATTATTAAATTAGAATTAGCTTAGATTAGTTTTATTTAATTAGAGTTATTTAGATTTAATTAGGATTTTATTTATTAAGAATCAACTTTTTCTATTTATTTAATTTTAATTATCTTTTATTTTTAATTAATCATTAAACCAGTTTTTTTTCTTTAATCATCCGCTTTAATCACATAATCTTTGTTTATCAGCATGTTTTATTATTTTAATCAGCATTTTGACTAAGTCATTAAGCCATTCACAACTGCCATGTGTCGTGTATAAAGGCACCCCAACATTATTCACTTGCTCACACTTGTCCAACCCTAGGAGCCGTAGACACTATTCAGTGTCTCCTACCTTGAGACACCCTAACCCTAGCCGCCTGTCATCCCCCGCCTCCTTCATCCTATCATCACCATCTTGACTGTTTCAACCATAACTTCTGAAACCATCTTCAACACTCAAAATTCTTCTCCATTTCCGGAAACCTCCGAGCTTCAAACCCCCTTCACCTTTCTTAAACAAATCTAGCATATCCCGTCCACTCTCATTCAAACGACCTTCAAATCAAACCTTCAATAAAAACTTCAACAAACTTCCGGAAAAAAACTCCCTCCCAGTAACAGCGTCACGATACCTTTTTGCTCCATCAAACCTCACCCGCTCAATCTCATCTCTTCTTCAGATCGAAACTCTAATGCATGCAGAAACAAAGATGGACGATTCCTACGAGGAATCGACGTGAATCGCTTGCCATCTGCGTTTATCGAACACGAAGAAGAAGAAATCAGAATTTCATCTCTCCAACCCAAACTCTATACACGAACTCCATCGAAACCCAAGCGAAATTTCGAAACTCAACCATACAAACCTCAGACCAAAGCAAAACCAGAACGATAACCTCCACAGAAACTTAACCTCTTTCACCAAAAAAAAAACTCCCTTGCACCACCATCCAGAAATCGGACACAACCCAGAAACCATTTCTCACCGTCAGAAATGAAAACACCACCGTAAGAACCCCGTAAAACCTTTCCGTTTCCGTCAACGGATTCGAACTCGTAACTCACCGTCTTCCACTCCCAAATCGTGAAATACCCAGAACTCAATCTCACAACAACCTTTTCACTCGTTCTTCCTCAACATCAACAACCCACAACCACTTTCGAACCACCAAACATTAGACACCGCAAAAACCCATTTCACCATGAAATCCATAATATGCAAAACGTGATTCACCTACCTCCATCAAACTCAAATCGCGACCCACACCACCTCAAACCCACATTCAAACTTCTCAAATGCACAAACTCCTCTCAACCCGCGACCATGTTCGAACCCCAACTCAGAAATCCATGTCACCTTCTTCAAATAAACCAGGGAAGTGAAAATAGAGAGAGAGAGAGAGAGAGAGAGAGAGAGAGAGAGAGAGAGAGAGAGAGAGAGAGAGAGAGATTTTGGGAGAGGGCGAATGTGAGCTCGAAGCGAAAACAGAGAGAAGGTTGGGTTTGATTTCATTCCGGTGTTGGTAATGAAGATATTTGTTTTAGGTGGATGAAGAAGGCATTGGATAGTGAGAGAGTACCGTGAAACACAACGAAGACGTGGAGATTTTATTTCATTATTATTATTTTTATTATGCATTGATTTATTCTTTTGTCTTTTTATTTAATTTTATTTGAATTTTCTGGGCTTGAAGCCCACCGTGTCCACCATGTTTTTGTTCATACCCCTTTTTATAATTTTGAATCCTTTGTTTTGTTTTTTCTTCTTTTTTTTTAAAAAAAAATTAAATGTAAATTATTTAGATTTTGTAAATATATTATATATTACATAGTATTATAGTTATATATATTTTAGAATACTTTATGTATATTATAATACTTTTTTTCTTTAGAGTTTATTATATATATATGTTTTGAAGTTTTTATTAACTTTTCTTTTATATATATATATATATATATATATATATATATATATATATATATATATATATATATATATATATATATATATATATATATATATATATATATATATATATATATATATATATATATATATATATATATATATATATATATATATATATATATATATATATATATATATATATATATATATATATATATATATATATATAGTTTTAGAGACTTGTTTCACTTTTTAAGTTGGATTTATTTCTCTTTTGTTATTGGGCATTTTGTCCCATTTTCACCGTTTTGGTCGATGATGAGACCTCCGTAATTCGTTATTAATCAAATTGTTGATGGATAACGTAGGATATGAGACCACCTTTTTCTCTCCTCATTTATTTTGACTTTTGGTGATTGATGAAGTCTTGTAAGACGAGATCCCACTGTTTTTGGTCCGTGCGACATGATTCAATTGGAGAACGATCCTCAATATCGTTTCTCTATCTTGTCTTTGACATAGATATCGATATGCGACCTCTTAAAGTTTGACTTCCCTTATAAGTCGAGCTATGACGGTTTAGCGTCACATTGGTCCTGATTCAAAGCATCATCGATGACCAAAAGAGGAGAAGATTGGAATGGAGCTTGCGCACAATGTCAAGTGTCAACGGAACCACTCTGTTCGGTAACATCTTTCTAATTCAAGTCGTTTAATCAACCGCCGAGCGTTGTGAGTTCTTAGCAATAGATACGTGCGATCGAGATTGTTTTTCGTAGTTAGGCGAACACTGGCTGCTCTGATCTCTCATATCTGTTGAGAGTACGTAGGCATAGGATGCGATGTCCTAGTGAGCACACTAACAACTAACTTCTCTGTTCTCTCGCTGCCGTGCGTTCGAGACTTCCCCGCTGACGACTAATCTTCCCCTTTCTCTTGCCCTAGCACAATTGAGACTAGACCGTAGTTCTAGTTCCCGTTAGGTTCCCATACCTTTAAACCACGACATACTACGTCCGTTCTACCGCAAACAGGTAATGCCAAAGTCTCCAATGGTCGAGCAGTAATACACCTACCTGCTAGAATGTGTGTGCTAGTATCGTTAACCTTTTCTCTCGCCCCGTGCGATTGAGAACACCCTGTTTTACCCGTAGTTAGCCTGAACTACGTTTTGCTCTGATTTCTCGTACTAGACGAGAATGCATAGGCACAAGACGCGATGTCTTAGCGAGCAATCCCCCCGTAGTTTCCCGAACTACGTTGACTCTGACTTTCCCATTGCACGAGGGAATACGTAGGCATAGAGCAGCGACACTCTATCGAGTCAGTTCTTTCATTTCTTTCAGTTCTTTCCGTTTAGCTTTAGCAGCCGTAAATAGTTTTTTTTCCACCCATAGACTAGACAACAAGCGTGGATCCCGTCGAGTATGACGGACGTGAGGGGTGTTAATACCTTCCTCTTGCGTAACCGGCTCCCGAACCCGAGATTTGGTTGCGATGACCGATCTTATCCATCTTTTCGTCAGGTTTTCTCTTAGTGTTTCCTTTCCCTCTCTTGGGATAAATAACGCATGGTGGCGAATCTTCTGTCATTGTCGGCCTCGATTTTCGCAGTAGCGACAGCTGGCGACTTCACTGGAGACTTCTTTTGCAGTCTCGCCTTGTTTTTTCTTGGCTGTCTGGGTCTTCCCCAGCAGCTGGCGACTCTGCTGGGGACTTTTCCCATCCCCTATGCGAGTCAGTCCTAGCGCTTGTTTGCTTGTCTTTGGGTGTGTATACATGTATATGTTTTGCATTTGTACAGTTTTGCTTTATTGCATTTTTATTTCCAGCACTTTATGTCATATATCATGTTGTTTTGCTGTGGGTGGGATGTTCCATTGAGAGATGAGCCAAAACCCAGGCTTGAGGATACACATAGCATTAGAGTGGAAAGTAGTGAGGATTTGCACGCTAGGCATGCAATAATCCTCATGAAATTTGCATTCAGACGAGGTTTTCTGTTGAAGACATCCTATCCTATACTAGGTCGGGAAAGGGTGTTGGATCTGAGAGCTGTCGACTCTGGAGACCGATCACTTGGGAGTCAGCTAAGTGAGGCCGCTTCATGAGACAATGATGCCAAACCAAAAATGGTGAACATATCATCGTTTCTCGAAATTCTGTGACGCTGATGACCGCATAGGATGCCGAACCTTATCAGATTAGGTCCATACCTGTGAGAAGGATTGGGTTATGCAGGAAACTTGACCTTCAACCTACCCGGTATTTTGGTTTTTTCTTTAGAGCGGACATTCGAACTTGTCCAGTCAGCAGCGCCACAGTTGTTCAGTGCTTTATGGGATCTTTGATCCTTTGTGTGTTGCATCAGCATTTGCATTGCATTTCATATGCATCTCATGTTTGCATGTCCGTCCTTGGGGAACAGAGAGCTTATCCGTCTTTTTTCCACCCTGCAGTTGATTTCCCGACATTCGCACCGGACTTGAATTAGCTTCCAGAAGGATCATGGACTCAGGAGAGCAGAATTTGGTTGTTATGAGGGCAGAGTTTGAGATGATGAAGAATCAGTTGGATCAACTCATGGAAGCCATGACAGCTATGACCAGAGGAGAGGCCAATATTCAGAGGACTCCGGTGAACAATGTTGCTCAAGCTCAGCCTGCGCAGTTTCCTGTTGGAGAGCATATTGTTGTTAGAGACATGGATTCATCTTCTCTTCATGACTCGGATTATCAGAATTTCACTTTCCCTGTACCAGATCTTTGAAGGGTTGTTCCGAAGATTAATCCAAAGAGTCCACAGACTGTTGAGTTCATGAGAAGATATCGTCTGTTGGATAAAAAATTTGACGCCCTGATGAGTCGGGATACTCTTGATCTGAATGCTTCAAGCATGTGTTTGGTGCCAGGCCTTGTGATGCCTCCGAAGTTCAAGATGCAAAATTTTGAGAAGTACAAAAGAGATAGATGTCCGAAGCAGCATTTGGTGATGTTTTGCAGGAGAATGACCTCATATGTCCATAATGACAAGCTTATGATTCATTGTTTCCAAGACAGTCTAAGTGGAGCATCGTTAAGTTGGTATATGCAGTTGGAAAGTGGTAGCATCAGATCATGGTCAGATCTAGACAATGCCTTCGTGAAGCAGTACAACTACAATCTCAACATAGGTCCCAATCGCGTGCAGTTGCAAGAATTATCTCAGGCGGACAATGAATCTTTCAGAGCGTACGTGCAGAGATGGAGAGAGTTAGCTGCTCGTGTTCAACCACCACTTCTGGACAGAGAATTGGTTGACCTGTTTGTGGATACCTTGCAAGGTCCCTACTTTGATAAAATGATTGGTAGTAAGGTAGTGAACTTTTCTGACTTGGTGAAAGCAGGAGAACATATTGAGAGCGGAATCAAGAGTGGAAAGATTCGAGACATCTCAGATAGCTCTGTTTATGAAAGTGAATCAGTTGTCAGCTCTAAAGAGGAATGGGAGAAAGAAAGTAATGCTATCCTGGAATCTCCATTACCTCAGATTCAGTTCTCAAACGTTTTGAGTGTTCAGAGTCAGCAACCTGTTAGGTCTGTGTATCAGATATCTGCTTCCCTACAGAGTCAACATTCATACCATCATCAGCCGCATCAGCACGCCCGACGAAGACCGAGGAAGCCAGAGAGACATTTCACTCAGCTTCCGTTGTCGTACAGTCAGATATTTCCAGACTTGATTAGAGGTGGATTGATAGTGCCAAAGAAGACTGATCCAGAGACTTCTCCACATCCGTCAGATTCTGATGTCAACGCCCGCTGTGAGTACCATGTTGGGGCACAAGGGCATTCAACCGAAGACTGCAAGGTACTTAAGAACAAAATTCAGACTCTGCTTGACTCCAACAGGTTTTCAATCACGCCTCAGGGTATTTAGATCAACGATCTTCCTTCATCCAGTCATGTGGGTTCAGAAG
The DNA here is from genome assembly GCA_963859935.3 of Lathyrus sativus. Classification (NCBI taxonomy): domain Eukaryota; kingdom Viridiplantae; phylum Streptophyta; class Magnoliopsida; order Fabales; family Fabaceae; genus Lathyrus; species Lathyrus sativus. The sequence continues at coordinate 689,814 of CAWUDS030000443.1, read as the reverse complement.
ATTATCAGACGTATTTCGATGAGCAATTTTGAAGATGGCTGATTCAACAGCAAGTCAACAATGAAAGCCTAGTTCCCCGAAGCTGGCAATCTTTTTATCATGTTATTCCTTTGCATTTGTAGTTTCTTTTCTGTTTATGTACGAACTTATTTGCAAATTTCATTTGTAAGACGTGTTTATTTTCGATTGATAATGATAATGAAATGAGTATGCATGTTTTGATTAAATCCATTCATGTTCACTCGATGCTTTTTATTATTGTCAAACACTTGTTTAAGCGGAATTCTTTGAGGGAGGATGACGAAATTGAAAGACGCGCAAGCTTCCAATTGTATGCTTTTGAATAAACACCTGCTGATGATATACAAGCATTGTTTCAAATTCCTAAACACCGGAGATATAAGAATGTTAATCCCTTGTCAAGCCCTTTGAGCCTAGTTGTAGGAGTTCTTTTCTGAAAATGAAAAACCCTCAATCTTAACCTAGGGCAGGGTAGGTGTCAGTTAATTCGACTAAACATCCAAATTGCAAAAGGAGTGTACTTGTTCGAGGATCAATCACCCCTGTAGAGGTCGTACCTAAAAAAACAAAGAGTGAAACAGTCACAACCCTTTTAACAAGTCAGACCAGCCGGTGTTACACGATTTGTTCCGAAAAAGAAAAGAAAAGAAAAAAAATAAGAAGCCCGCTAGGTTGACAACTTGAAAACAAGTGGCTTAGGTAAAAATTAGGGCATCCCGCTGGACTTCGAAATCAGAAGATGTACTCAAAAGAGTCAGTCCAGGCAAAAATAGGGAAATCGAAAAATAACGAAAAACAAGTCGTGTGACTCCCCGCACCAAAGATAAAAAGCGAGTGACTGTCACCCCGAAAACTTGTGGTTTCCTGAACCATCATTCCTGTCATTCAACCTTTGAGAGGTGAGCGCTAGTTTCGAATTAGCTGAATATAGGATTGGAGAATATTAAGGAGAGTGAGAGGGTTAAAACAGAACTTTGAGCCTTATATCTTTTCTTTCAAACCGCGAACCTGACCACGTTACAACCTTTGAAAGTCCTAATTGAAGCCCAGTTGTTTCGAAAGCATATTTCGGTAAAAATCGTGTCGAAACTGACTCCTAAGAGGATTCTTCTTACCATGTTGGTATTGATGATGACATTCTAATAAATGATTCATTCGCTAAATGTCACAACTTTTTCCAGTGAACATACTTGGATTTCAAAACTGTCATATGCATTGCATTAATATTATCTTTTGCAAAACGATTTGTTTTACTTGCGAGTAAGCACTTGACATCAGGAGAGTTTCTACAGTGGAAATTTTGATCAAAATAAGGTGAAGAAAGCTTGAGTACTCCGCTGAGCAGGGGCAAGGCATATCAAATGATCATAAAGGGAGTCAGCCATCTGAAGATCAGTTAATCTGGGGCAATCATGTCGAGATTCGATAGATCTCTTGAAGTCAGCCATGGGCACTTCTCTACAGATCATCCAATCAGGGGAAAATCACTTCTAGACTAGGGCAGGTCACCCCAAGAGCACAAATATTATCCTTATCCGGACGACAGTTAATCCGAAGCATCTCTCTGAGGTTCATGATGCTGAGGCAGTTCGTATCAAACCAGTAGGGTACAGAACTTCAGGTTAATTTCGAGGAAGATTTATATAGATATCCCACAGGCTGGGGCATGTTTGGAAATAAAGGAACTTTTCCTCCCCATATCTTCAGAGCTACTCAGAGCTATTCAAGTAGGTGCAGTCAATCTTCAGGTTCAAGATGAATGTCGGGAAGTCGTAACCCTTCACCTGTCTTCCCCAGCAAAAGCCCAATCATCATTGGCATGTGTAAGCTATCCCCAGGAGAGTCCAATCATACTTGGCACATCCGGTTATTTCCAGCGGAGTTGGCTTCACCTCTTCAGCATTTATTTTACTGGAGAGTTTCTTTCACATCCAGCTTTCCCCGGCAGCCTGAGCCTGCATCTGCATATAGTTATCATGTTTGCATCATTTTTGCATCTCATCCTCAAATGCGTAGCATTTCCATTTCGTATGGAGCATTACGCCATAAAAATTCAAACATACGCATGCGAAGCATAAGCCAGTTTTTGTTAGCCTTCCGTGGCAACCTAGATCACTCTTCAATCAAGACAGTGGTATATCAACAGCTTTGTTCAGACAGCTCATCTGCTTGCTTACTTTTGGGTTCCAGATCGTACGTCGGTCGTACTTTGTCCATCAACCCTCTGATGATGACATACCCATCAGATTTTCCTCTCGTCTATCATTAGACGATGCGAGATTTAGATATGATGTTCCTCTCGTCTATCATTAGACGATGCGAGATTTGGATTTGATGTTCCTCTCGTCTATCATTAGATGATGCGAGATTTGGATATGATGTTCCTCTCGTCTATCATTAGACAATGTGAGATTTGGATTTGACGTTCCCCTCGTCTATCATTAGACGATGCGAGATTTGGATATGATGTTCCTCTCGTTTATCATTAGACGATGCGAGATTTGGGTATGATGTTCCTCTCGTCTATCATTAGACGATGCGAGATTTGGATATGATGTTCCTCTCGTCTATCATTGGATGATGCGAGATTTGGATATGATGTTACTCTCGTCTATCATTAGACGATGCGAGATTTAGATATGATGTTGCTCTTATCTATCATTAGATGATGCGAGATTTGGATATGATGTTACTCTTGTCTATCATTAGACGATGCGAGATTCGGATATGATGTTACTCTCATCTATCATTAGACGATGCGAGATTCGGATATGATGTTCCTCTCGTCTATCATTAGACGATGCGAGATTCGGATATGATGTTACTCTCGTCTATCATTAGACGATGCGAGATTCGGATATGATGTTCCTCTCGTCGATCATTAGACGATGTGTGTTTTGGATATGATGTTTCTCTCCGTCCATCATTGGGCGATGTGAGTGTTTCTGGATACGATTTTTCTCTCCGTCTATCATTGGGCGATGTGAGTGTTTTGGATGTGGCGTTTTCCTCCTGTCTATCATTAGACGATTTCATTTTGGATGTGATCTTCTTCCTGTCTATCTTTAGACGATGTGATTTCAGATGGCTTTCCTCCCGTCTATCATTAGACGATGTGACTTTGGATATGATATTACTTCCCGTCTATCATTAGACGATGTCATTTTGGTTTGCTTCCTGTCTATCATTAGACGATGTGATCTTTGGATACTGTGTTCTTTCTGACAACGTACGACTGGGTTCCAATTGTTTACTATTCTGATCAGACTGCAAATTTTCGGGTTCTTTTTGTATTCAATCACCTTCTACCATGAATGTCTGAAAGAGGTTGCTTTTCATCCCTTCTGGTCCAAGTCGATTGAATATGGGCAGCTGCTGCACCCTAAAACTTGCCCACCGGTTTTCCGACTTTGACTGGCTTTTGTTTCATTTTCATCTGCATATCATTTAGGTTGCATTTTACCCGTGTTATCGGCCGGATTAAATTTATCAGGATTTTAGCCGCTTTGCTCGCATTTCAGACGATTCAAATTAATTCAAACGAGAAGATCAATTTTGAAATCGAGAGAAAGTCGCTCTCCTTTTGATGATTCAATCCATGTCGATAATATCGGCGCATTTCGGTGCTCGCCTGTTTTCATAGCATTTTTGCATTTTTATTTATTATTTTTGCTTTATATAATGATTTAAAATGATTTTTATTTAATTATATAGAAATAGTTTATATAGAATTTTTTAATATAGTTTTGTTTTATTTTTATTTAATTAGACTTAGATTAAATAGGATTTAATATAGGAGTTAAATAGAGTGTTAGTTTTCTTTTTAATTATATTAGATTAGATATTAAAATTATTTCAATTAGAAGTTATATAGTTTAAAATAGGTTTTAGATTAGATTAATTATAGCTTAATTTAGAATTTTGGTTAGTTATTATTAAATTAGAATTAACTTAGATTAGTTTTATTTAATTAGAGTTATTTAGATTTAATTAGTATTTTATTTATTAAGAATCAACTTTATTTATTTATTTAATTTTAATTAGCTTTTATTTTTTATTAATCATTAAACCAGTTTTTTTCTTTAATCATCCGCTTTAATCACATAATCTTTGTTTATCAGCATGTTTTATTATTTTAATCAGCATTTTAACTAAGTCATTAAGCCATTCACGGTTGCCATGTGTCGTGTATAAAGGCACCCCAACACTATTCACTTGCTCACACTTGTCCAACCCTAGGAGCCGCAGACACTATTCAGTGTCTCCTATTCAGTGTCCCCCGCCTCCTTCATCCTGTCATCACCATCTTCACCGTTTCAACCATAACTTCTGAAACCATCTTCAACACTCAAACTTCTTCTCCATTTCCGGAAACCTCCGAGCTTCAAACCCTCTTCACCTTTCTTCAACAAATCCAGCATATCCCGTCCACTCTCGTTCAAACGACCTTCAAATCAAACCTTCAATAAAAACTTCAACAAAATTCCGGAAAAAAACTCCCTCCCAGTAACGGCGTCACGATACCTTTTTGCTCCATCAAACCTCACCCGCTCAATCTCATCTCTTCTTCAGATCGAAACTCTAATGCATTCAGAAACAAAGATGGACGATTCCTACGAGGAATCGACGTGAATCGCTTGCCATCTGCGGTTATCGAACACGAAGAAGAAGAAATCGGAATTTCATCTCTCCAACCCAAACTCTAAACACGAACTCCATCGAAACCCAAGCGAAATTTCGAAACTCAACCATACAAACCTCCGACCAAAGAAAATCCAGAATGATAACCTCCACGGAAACTTAACCTCTTTCACCAAAAAAAACTCCCTTCCACCACCATCCAGAAATCGGACACAACCCAGAAACCATTTCTCACCGTCAGACATGAAAACACCACTGTAAGAACCCCGTAAAACCTTTCCGTTTCCGTCAACGGATTCGAACTCGTAACTCACCGTCTTCCACTCCCAAATCGTGAAATACCCAGAACTCAATCTCACAACAACCTTTTCACTCGTTCTTCCTCAACATCAACAACCCACAACCATTTTCGAACCACCAAACATCAAACACCGCAAAAACCCATTTCACCATGAAATCCATAATCTGCAAAACGCGATTCACCCACCTCCATCAAACTCAAATCGCGACCCAACCACCTCAAACCCACATTCAAACTTCTCAAATCCACAAACTCCTCTCAACCCGCGACCATGTTCGAACCCCAACTCAGAAATCCATGTCACCTTCTTCAAATAAACCAGGGAAGTGAAAACAGAGAGAGAGAGAGAGAGAGAGAGAGAGAGAGAGAGAGAGAGAGAGAGAGAGAGAGAGAGAGAGAGAGAGAGAGATTTTGGGAAAGGGAGAATGTGAGCTCGAAGCGAAAACGGAGAGAAGGTTGGGTTTGATTTCATTCTGGTGTTGGTAATGAAGATATCTGTTTTAGGTGGATGAAGAAGGCATTGGATAGTGAGAGAGTACCGTGAAACACAACGAAGACATGGAGATTTTATTTCATTATTATTATTTGTATTATGCACTGATTTATTCTTTTGTCTTTTTATTTAATTTTATTTGAATTTTCTGGGCTTGAAGCCCACCGTGTCCACCATGTTTTTGTTCATACCCCCATTTTATGATTTTGAACCCTTTGTTTTGTTTTTTCTTCTTTTTAAAAAAAAAATTAAATGTAAACTATTTAGTTTTTGTAAATATATTATATATTACATAGTATTATAGTTATATATATTTTAGAATACTTTATGTATATTATTTTACTTTTTTTCTTTAGAGTTTATTATATATATATATATATATATATATATATATATATATATATATATATATATATATATATATATATATATATATATATATATATATATATATATATATATATATATATATATATATATATGTATATATATATATATATATATATATATATATATATATATATATATATATATATATATATATATATATATATATATATATATATATATGTTTTGAAGTTTTGATTAACTTTTTTTATTTTATATATATAGTTTTAGAGACTTGTTTCACTTTTTAAGTTGGATTTGTTTCTTTTTTGTTATTGGGCATTTTGTCCCATTTTCACCGTTTTGGTCGATGATGAGACCTCCGTAATTTGTTATTAATCAAATTGTTGATGGATAATGTAGGATATGAGACCACCTTTTTCTCTCCTCATTTCTTTTCATCTTTCGATTTTATTTTGACTTTTGGTGATCGATGAAGTCTTGTAAGACGAGATCCCACTGTTTTTGGTCCGTGCGACGTGATTCAATGGGAGAACGATCCTCAATATCGTTTCTCTATCTTGTGTTTGACACGGATATCGATACGCGACCTCTTAAAGTTTGCCTTCCCTTATAAGTCGAGCTATGACGGTTTAGCGTCAAATTGGTCCCGATTCAAAGCATCATCAAGGACCAAAAGAGGAGAAGATTGGAGTGGAACTTGCGCACAATATCAAGGGTCAACGGAACCACTCCGTTCGGTAACATCTTTCTAATTCAAGTCGTTTAATCAATCGCCGAGCGTTGTGAGTTCTTAGCAATAGATACGTGGGAAATGATGAGTGAGGGGCCTCCTCTCACTCGTCTAGAGTGTTTAGTATATACCCCTTGGGCAATATGCGACACATTTGCTCCTACGTCTTAGGTTCTAGCATGTGTGTCCCACGTTCCTTCCCGTTTAGGCGTGTTAGGCCTGCTTCCTCTTTTCCCTCGCCTCATGGCGATTGAGACCCCCCTTCTTGCCTCCGTGCAATTGAGAATCCCTTTTCTCTCGCTTCCGTGCGATCGAGACCGTTTTCCGTAGTTAGCCGAACTACGGCTGCTCTGATCTCTCATATCTATTGAGAGTACGTAGGCATAGGATGCGATGTCCTAGCGAGCATACTAACAATTAACTTCTCTATTCTTTCGCTGCCGTGCGATCGAGACTTCCCTGCTGACGACTAATCTTCCCCTTTCACTTGCCCTAGAGCAATTGAGACCAGACTGTAGTTCTAGTTCCCGTTAGGTTCCCATACCTTTAAACCGCTGTTGCACCCCAAAATTTGACCAACATTTATTTACCCATCAAGAGTTATATGATACTGTGAAGCAAGCCAAGAAAGTTATTTCAAGGTTCAAAGGTTGATACCTTTGTCAGAGAACTCAAGAGATCCTCAGAGGAATTGGTTGAAACCAAGGTTGTGTGTCTCATAACTTGAGAGAGTTGTGGGAGCTCCTCAGATGATTCTGAGACTATGAGGATGAACTTGAAGCTTCGAGAAAGCTTATAAGATGTCTTGAAAGCCATCATGAAGCCTAGAGAGGTCATTGTACAAGAATTCAGAAGATTCAGCCATGAGTGGTGGAATTAGGGTTTGACTGGGTCAACCCTAGGTCAACTGAAGATTTGGAGAGGGTTGATACCTAATCCAAGAGCCATGTGATCATGGAATGAAGCATTGAGATGCTATAAGGATGATTCCTATACCAACTCATCATGATTGAGGAGTTTGAGAAGTTTTAAGCTAGGGTTTCTGAGGATTAACAGTGTAAAATCCCCTAGTTTGATCCCTTTCTTCAAGGCAGTTTAGCTCAAGATGTGATGGTCATCTCATCTTCCCAACAACATGAATGTTGTAGAGCTTGTTCTTAGATTTAATTTGAGTGCTAGAAGTCCTTGATAGGATTTGTAGAGCTCAAGTTATGGCTTTGACAAATTACAGATCATCTGAGGTATGTGAATCTGGGTCCTTGAAAGTCACCCAACTTGCATCCAACTTTTTCCCTAGTAGGATGATTCCTATGAACTCTTGGTCAACACGAATGTTGAAGAGAATATTCTTAGCTTTCTAGAGAGTACTAGAAGTCCTTGATAGTATTTGTAGAACTCAACTTATAACTCTGACAAGTCAAGGGCATTTTGGTCATTTGGAGGTTATAGGTCATTTCAAGCATAAGGCCATATCTCCTACTTCCAAGCTTCAAATGGAAAAATCTTCAACATCAAACTTGCTTAGAATGATGTTTTAAAGCTAGTAGGGAGGTCATGAGATGTTGAAAAGGCTCATATCAAAAAGTGATAAAAATGGCCTAAAAATGAGGCATAAGTTAATTAAGATGAAGTTGAAAATTGGAAATCACAAGCTATAAATCCAAACCATGTCATATAATAGGTCATTTTGACTCCAAATAACATTCTAAGAACAATGGTTCAGCCACAATTTTGATTTGAGGCTTGGATCATAGGGCTGCTTTGGAATTGGCTTACTTGCATATTAAGGTACCAAACCAAAACTCAAAAGAACTCAACAAGCAAGGTGGTTATGCATTGTAACTTATCCTAAATCTCATGTGGGGATAAATTCAAGTCAGAATTGGTAGTTATAAGGAGCTTGGCATGAGATAGCATGTAAGGAGAATTGGATTCAAAATGTCATGACATAAAAAGTTCAATTTCTCATTGGATGATCCTAGAGGGTTCTAGATGATTCTAAACCACTCTATATATCAAGTGTAACTTGCTCATATGTAAGGTTGGTGTGAATTGGTGTAGAGAAGAGAGAGTGAGATCCAAATTCTTCCATTGCAAGTCAAATTCAATTTCTTCATTCTCCTTCATTTCCATCCCTTTTTTCTTCACAAACACTTTCCATAGATCCCTCTGAGTGTGTGCATACTGATTTGAAGCTCCATTGATGGAAGATTGAAGGTTTGGCCATTGGATTTGCAAGAAGCAACTCATCATCGAATCTTGAAGTGCAAGCTTTCTCCCTCAGATTTTTTGCAAACAGAAGTCTTATCTTCATCCAAGGATCATTCTTGAAGAGTTTCAAGCCTTGAAGGGAAGGATTTCGTCATCTGCCATATCAAGAAACCAGGTTTGCAAATTCTCCCCTACATCATTATTTAGGCATGGTTAGGTTGAATCATTAGTGTAGAATGGCTAGAGACACCTAGGTGATGAATTCTGAAGAGTTTAGGATCATTTGATGAAGTTTCAGTTATGGACACCATTTCTTTATGGAGCAAGAACCTGTGATATAGTGAGTGATAATGCAAGGTTAATAGCTGGTTTTGATTAGGGCAATGTGGTGATCATGTTAGTATAAAGAAATCTAAGGTTGGTTGAAGTTGAGGATTGATCATATTTTGAGATTAATTTGGATTCACCATCGGGTTTGATGATAGAGACCATTTCAGTTTAATCCAAGGCCATGATCGTATTCAGCATGAAAAATTGAGCGTGTTAGGGTTTTACATTTTGAATTTTGATGATGATTTGAGGTAACCCGGGTTGGTGGAAGATGGTGGTATGAAATCTGTTTTCATGGAGTTTCATGGCAAACCCTAGCTCAAGGTTGATGATGATGTCCCAGCCGTGAGATGCAAGCGCTGACTCTTGACTTTGGCCAGATCCAACGGACGAGGTTTAATCTCATTTTGGAGGGAAGTCTAAACCCTAACGAAACGCCGCGTTTCATTAAAAGGGTCTTGTGGGCTTAAGTGAATAACTTCTATCCCCACCCCCCTTTGAGGCCCAATTGCATAATGAACTGATTTGCATTGCTTTTCGCACCTAATCTTTTTCTTTTTCTTGGATTTATTAATTGTTTTTCTGATTTAATGATGGGCCCAGCGCGCTTGCTGTTTAAACCCCCCATTCTGGGCCCAAGCGTGATTTTAACTGCATATGTTTACTTCTTGCACCCCATTTTCATAATTCATTTTATTTTTTCTCCATTTTCTTTCCAACTTTGAAAATTCATAACAAATGGAAAATAATGATTTTTTCATGGGAGTTTTTTCTCCTACTTCATATTTTTGTCAAGAAAACTATAAAATAAAAATATTTCCCTTTCATGCAATTTTAGTATTTTTTGTGTATTTTCTTCTTTTATTGCATTTTAATTCTTTTATGTTGATATATGATTTTGTAGAATTTAGTTTAGGTAGATCCCTTAGCATTTTTAGTTCATTATTTTTAGGATAGTTAGATATATGTTTTAGCTTCCCCCTGGATTTATTCCATAATTTTGTGATTAATTTTAGGATAGTTTTGATTAGATAACATTAGGTTGTGTAGAATTAGGTTAAACTTCAACATAGGTCTATAATAACTTTAGACTTTTGGGTTTTTAGGACAAATTAGACTATGGGACATATAGGGTATTAAGGGTAGGTATGTAGGATCCCCTAGAAATTATATTAGGATTTAATATAGTAGTATGCTATTTTTAGTTGATTTTTGTAGTTGATGATGGTTTGTGTTGCCCTTGTGGGCTTGTATTTTTTGTTTGCTTTGCTTTGTGGGCTTGGAGAGCTTGGTTTTGTTCTAAGGAGCATTGAGGAGCATAGTAGAAGACTTAAAGATGCATTGAGGAGCTTGAGAGCTTGATCTTATTTCTTTTGTGTTGTTTTAGAGTTAGGGATTAGGAAGAGTTTAGACTTATGTAACTTCTTTCTTAAACATGGATGGTATCTTTCACCTCCATTCCTCCCTATGATTCAAAGTCCTTCCATGGTATACACCTCTCTCCTTTGGAGGGATAAGTGATTATACCTAGGAAGTAGAACTTTTGAGGGAACCATTCCTTTGATGTTGAACCCTTAAAGGTCACCTTTGGTGGTCAATAAGCAGTTCAATATCCCCCAGCTTATCCAGTAAGTGATTTCCTCTGGTTTGATTATCTTGAGAGATGTTGAGCTTGAGCATGAAGAGGAAGACTTCAATGAAGAGTTTAAGAGGATGAATCCTTGAGTATTGCCATTCCAGCTGAAGCTTGAAGAGCAACAAGAGCAAGTTGATACTTGAAGACCCCTGAAGATGAAGTAAAGACTAAAGGATGAAGTTGACACTTCTAAGTGATTGAGATTGATTCTGGAGAGCTGAAGCTTGAAGAACAAAGGAAGTTGATACTTACTTTGATGCCTGGAGATCCTGAAGGCGCCAAGTTGATACTCATGAGTGATAGTGAAGCCTGAAGGTGGAACTGATCAAGAAGCTAAAGCTTAAAAGAGAAGATAAGTTGAAACTTATGTTGAAGGGTTGAAACCTGGAAAAGATATTTGTCAAGAGTGATTGAAGTCTGAAGATTGAGTTGCTGCTGGAAGAGTTGAGGCTTGGAGTTGAGAGAGGAGTTGATCTGCTTTCTTTTTCTTTTCTGTATTGATGTGTTTTGTTTGACTTGCTTGATGCATTAGAATAAGTTCATATCTAGAATAGGTAGAATCTAGGAGCATGATTGCACTAGAGTTTGAGTTGCTCCCTCTGCTTGTATTGTTACTGTATGGCTTTGCTTGCGGGTATTCGGTAGAGCCCATCTCCCTTGCCCATGTGGTTTGTTTGCCTGATGGCATTTCATTTCATTCTTTCTGTATGATTGCAGTTTACTGTTCTTGCTTGATAGCATGTTGTTTACTTTTCAGTATGATTACCGTTGAGAGTACGTAGGCACAAAATGGCGATGTCTTGGCGAGCTACCTTCCCCCATAATCCTTCGTAGGCCGAACTATGTTGACTCTGATTTCTCGTTCTCTGATGAGAATACGTAGGCATAAAGTGCGACGCTTTGCCGAGTTACTTTTCTTTTCTTTTTAAGCCAGCCTTGATAGGTATACAGAATAAAACCAACCCGTCCAAGTAAACACAACAAGCGAGGATCCCGTCGAGTACGACGGACGTGAGGGGTGCTAATACCTTCCCCTTGCGTAACCGACTCCCGAATCCAGACAACGGTTGCGACGACCTTGTCTTACCCTTTTTTGTCAGGTTTTTCCGATCGTTTCCTTTCCCGCTCTGAGGGATAAATAACGAAAGGTGGCGAATCTTCTGTCATGCCGGCACCTTATTTTCGCGCAAGCGACAGCTGGAGACTCTGCTGGGGACTTATAGTTGCTGGGGAATTTCCCATCCCCGATGCTGGGACCGTTTCCCATCCCCTATGCGAGTCAATCCTAACGCTTGTATGTTTACTTGTTGGGTTGCGTTTATTTATCGCATTTTACTTCTCGCACTTTATTTCCCGCATTTTATTTTCAGTATAATATGATTATTTGTGCTGTTGTGGGATGGGAGTTCTGATGAGTGAGAAGCCAGACCCATGCTTGAGTGCACCATAGACTTAGAGTGGAAATTAGTGGGCGCGTGCTTGCTTTGCAGGCACTAGTGTCTCATGAAATCCACGCTCAGACGAGGTTCATCCGGTTGGCTTCACTTTCAACCCTTTGGGTTGAGACGGTTGCTTGTTTGGTGGATTGTCGACTCTGGGGACCGATCATTTGTGATTCAGCTAAGTGAGGCCGCTTCACGAGCTGGTGATGCCACACCTTCTGGGTATCGTATCACCCCTCTTGAAAGTCTGTGACGCTGATGAACGCATAGGATGCCATACCTTGAGTCAGTTTAGGTCCATACCTGTGAGTGGGGTTGGGTTTATTGCAGGAAACTTTGACCTTCAGACTACCTGGTTTTCTTGACAGTGGATCAGTTTTGTTGGTACCAGGGTTCTCAGTTGCAGATATGTCTGTTCTTGATAGAGCAGGTTTTGATCAGAGGATCTTATCATCAGGTGTATGTCTGTTCTTGATAGAGCAGGTTTTGATCAGAGGATCTTATCATCAGGTGTTTGTTTGTTCTTGACAGAGCCGATTTTTGGGGTCTGAAGATCTCATCAGCAGATGTTGTTTGTTCTTGATAGAGCAGATTTTTGAGTGGGGTCTGAAGATCTCATCAGCAGCTGTATGTTTGTTCTTGATGGAGCAGATTTTTGATTTGGGGTCTGAAGACCTCATCAGCAGATGTTTCTTGATCCTACATCAGAGGTCCTTATTATCAGACATTTGTTCTTGACAGAGCAGAATTATGATCCTATGTATATGGTCCTCTCAGATGGTTGGTCTTGACAGATCAGATTTGTGGTCCTACACCGGGGTTTTCTTCTCATCAGATGCAGTGGTTGTTCTTGATAGAGCAAGATTATGGTTTTGTTGATACAGAATCTCCACAGCACCAGTGGCCTGGATCTCCTATTGCATGATTGCATTTTGCATTAGTTTGGATATTCATTTGCATTTTATTAACGTGTATCTGTGTTGCAGGTACCGTTTTCCCCGATCCAGGATTTCTTGCCTCCTGTTGTATTGTTATGGGCTCTCTGAGGAAGACCGTGGCTTACAAGTTCCCTACCCCTGACGTGGTTAAGCTGACTGGTTTGATAGCTCTAGCAGATGATTCTGTAAGGGATGAGTTCAAAAAATCTTATGGCAGGTTGCTCAGTTTGGTTTGTAAGCCTTCCGCGTTCGAGTTGAATGGGTTGCACGCTCTGCTGCAGTTCTATGACCCTCCGCTGAGATATTTCACTTTTCAGGACTTTGTTCTCGCGCCCACACTGGAAGAGTATGTTGATTTGCTGGGTGTGCCTATCAAAAGGCAGATGCCTTTTGTTCATATGGATGTTGAGCCTGATCTGGCTGGTTTAGCTCCTTCACTTCATTTGGATGCCTCCGAGTTAGTATTGACTAGTTGGAACAAGGTTCCTGGGTTCTCCTTGCAATTTCTGGTGGTTAAGGTTCAGCAGTGTGCCAAGGACAGATGTTGGGACGCGTTCAATGCCATCCTCGCTCTATGCATATATGGCATTATTTTGTTACCTAACATGCCCGATTTTGTAGACTTTGATGCGTTTCACATCTTCGCTTCAGGGAATCCAGTCCCTACCCTGATAGGAGATGTCTATCACTCAGTCCACTACAAGAATGAGAACAGGAGGGGGAAGAATGTCTCATGCTGCGTACCCTTGCTGTATAAATGGCTTGATAGCCATATGCCCAAGAGGGGTCCTTTTGTCTTGTCTGCAACCACAGCTGAGTGGCCTGAGCGTCTGATGAGTTTATCTGCAGAGGATATTGACTGGTTCGACAGAGACAGGTTGGGTACTGAGGTGATCTTCAGTTGCAGCGGGTTTCCAAATGTACCTTTGATAGGTAGGAAGGGCTGCATAAACTACAATCCGTCATTGCTGGTTCGACAGTTCGCGTATGCTTTGAGAACTCCGCCGAAGGAGGAAGAGGTACAGGAATCTCTGTACCTCACGGGTATTCTAGAAGGGGATCTGCTGTCCAAGCTTCAGCGTGCGTGGAATAGTATCAGTAAACGAGGAAAGCCTTTGCTGGGAAAAAGCAACAATCAAGCCTACCCTCCGTATACGACTTGGATCAGAGCCAGAGCCAATTCTATAGGGATGCCGTTTCCTCATGCCAAGCCAGAAAGTCCTCCAACAATCGAAGAGCATACTACTGTGCCCATTCATCAGCATAACCAGGTATTAGCTGAGCGGGATGAATTAAAGCGGGCGAACGAAGAGTTGGAGAAGGAATTAGCTCAGCTCCGAAGCGAGAGGAAAGAAGCCGTTCATTCTTTCAAAAGGCAGACAGAGTTGGTGAACCAGCTAGGTACAGACCTGACGAAGCAGATAGCCGAGCATGAACGCATGGGTCGAGATTTCAAAGCCGTCAACGACGTACTGGCTACGAAGAAGCAACACTTGGACGAGGCATATCGGAGGATATCCAAGTTCAACCAGCACTGGAAGGCTTCCCTGGCCACCAGGAAAGAGCGGGAGGATAAGCTGATGCTGCAGATCTCCAAGCTGGAAGCCGAGGTGAAGGACAATGAAAAGAGGTTTGATGAAGAAACCGCCCGCAGATACGCCGCCGAAGGCCAGCTCAACAAAGCTCTCGCTAACCTGAAGGAGCGCAAGCTGACGTTTGAGTCCAAAAAGTGGAAATTAGAAGATTGCTTCGGCGAAGGAGCATGGGAAGGTTCGATCGAAGGACTTCAGTATACCATTGTGCAGAGGGAATTACTCGTCGAGGGGTTGCTCACTTTGCCAGATCATTCAGAGACGAAGGAGTTATTAGCAGAGTATCGCGCCCGTGGCCGTACTTGACTAGTTGTATTCCTTTTGTTTTGATCTTTGTTGTATGCTGACCATCACCAGGCTTGTTGGCTGAGGTCACGCTGTTGATTTGTCTTGTACTCGCTGATGCTATGTACTGCCTTGATAGGCTTTCTTTATATATGAGATTGATGTTTCCATGATTGGACTCGGACTTCTTCTTCTTATTATTATCAGCACTAGCACTCAGGCACTAGGATCGGGGGAAATCTCCCAAACACATAGACACACGCATGCATTTGCATGAAGCATTTGCACGACGAGCATTTTGTTGTTTTTCCTAACCTTTAGTGTTTCCAGGTTTTTCAGGTTTACAGGTGTCCCAGGCTGTTCCCGGTGACTCCAGGATTGATCAGAGACTAATTCACCGTTATCCAACTAGAGCTAATCAGACCAGGATCATGGACCAAGTGCAAACCGATGTTCAGGAGCTCCGCGAGAGGATGGATCGCTTTATGGAACTGATGCAGGTGGTCGCCAATGGTCAAGACTAGCTCAGGACTTTGGTTCAGCCTTTGATCTCCAGGGTTGATAGCAACGGCATACTTCATGGCGGGGCTGTGCCTACTCCTCCACCAGTTGATACTCCGCAGAATGGTGTCCCCGTGGCCGGGGGCAACGGCAATGCTAATGGTAATGTGATGGCCAACATCGGACTCAATACGACGGGCGTCGGTAATGGGAGTCTGGGAGCTAATGTCAACATCGGGTCAGGTAACGGCAATGGTGGCATCGGGAATCTGTTGGTGCCTCAACCATGGCTTGAGGATCATCAGGATGATGTGTTCTCTCAAAGAGGTGCGGAAGGGGAGCTGAATGCTGAAGCGCGGCTTAGATTCAAAGCACTTGAAGATAAAATGAGAGATATTGAGAATCAGAATACTTTGGGCGTTGATATGTCCAAGCTGGGGTTAATTGTTGATTTCAAGGTACCTCCTAAGTTCAGGGTGTCTGACTTTGAGAAATATAAGGGCACTACCTGCCCTCGTGTCCACCTGCGATCGTACTATAGAAAGATGTCTGCCTATTCCGAAGACGAGAAGTTGCCGATGCACTTCTTCCAAGATAGTCTTTCTAGGCCATCCCTCGAGTGGTACATGGGCCTGGAGCCCACTAGCGTGCGCACATGGAAGGATCTCACTGAAGCGTTTGTCCACCATTATTAGTACAATAGCGACTTGGCCCCGAACCGAGTCCAGCTCCAGAACCTTTCGCAGAGAAATAATGAAGGATTTAAGGAGTACGCCCAACGGTGGCGTGAGTTGGCTGCTCGGGTTCAACCGCCGATGGTTGAGCGCGAGCTCGTGCAGATGTTTGTTGCCACCCTCCCGGGGGTTTACTATGAAAAGTTAGTCAGCGGTATGTCTGGGACGTTCTCAGCTCTCATCACCATGGGTGAGCACGTCGAGAACGGTATCAAGATCGGGAAAATTCAAGGTGAGTCATCCTCAGCTGGAGGAGGTGGAAAGAAACCTTATGCTGGTAAACGACGAGAAGGAGATGCGAGCGCTGTGACCAACGCTCGAAGGAAGGGCAAAGGCCCTCAGCAGCAGATAGCCAGTATAAATATCCCAGCGGCCCCGCAACCGCAGCAGCAGCAACCAAATCAGCAGGGATATATAAAGTACCAGAATCGGGCACCTTTGACAAACCGTCACTTCGAGGCACCGCCCATGTCGTACGCGCAACTCTTGTAGACGTTGCTTCAGCTTCAGTTGGTTCAGAAGAGGACGATGGCTCCTTTTGACAGGGGCACCTCCACCAGGGTACGACGCAAACGCCACTTGCGACTTCCACACGGGGGCACCAGGCTACACAATTGAGAACTGCAAAGCCTTTAAGCACAAGGTGCAGGACCTGGTAGATGCGAAGATTATCAACTTCTCCGACAATGTGCCCAATGTCACGAAGAATCCTATGCCAAATCATAGGGGAGGCGGAGTGAACGCCATTATCGAAGAAGAGAGTGCAGATCTGTTGACTGATGTCAAAGATCTCAAGACGCCGCTTAGCTTCGTCAAAGCTAAGTTGTTGAAAAGAGGGTTCTTTCCAGGATGCGGAGAGTTATGTATGGACTATGCTATACATTCTGATGGGTGTGAGCAGTTGGTAGAAGGAATCCAAAGTCTGATGACTGAGGGGTTTCTGCAGTTTAGCCAGAGGGCTGAAAGTGTATCAGGAGAGGTAGTGTTGAAGCAGGCCGATGAAGTCACCACCATCACCATCCCTCGCCAACCAATAACTATTTCTGCGCCCAGACCGCCTACAATTACTATTACCAGAGCTGGGCCGATACCATTCGAGAGCACTAACATCGTTCTGTGGCATTATGGGCCTGAAGTCTATTGCAACGGTCAAAAGTTGGAGCTGGAGCCGTATGGGTCGACTGTGGAGAATCTCGCAGGGATCAGTGGTATTACCCGTAGCGGAAGAGTGTTTGCACCGCCGGAGGTCGTGGCGGATAAAGTGGTCAGAGCTGATGCTGCTGATAGGGGTAAGAGCAAAGTCGTCGAAGAGGTCCCGTGTGGGGTAGAGAAGGATTTGCTTGTCAAAGATGCCGAGGAGTTTATGTGGTTGATCAAAAAGAGCGACTACAAGATTGTAGACCATCTCCATCAGACGCCCTCGAAGATTTCTATTCTCAGCCTGTTGCTGTATTCTGAAGCACACCGCAACGCGCTACTGAAGGTATTGAACGCTGCCTACGTACCGCAAGAGATATCGGTGAATCAGCTAGAAGAGGTGGTAGCCCACGTTAATGCTGGCAATGGGCTAGGTTTCACAAACTTGGAGCTGACGCCAAAAGGGAGAGATCACAACAGTGCCTTGCACATCTCGATAGAGTGCAGGGGCACCATCATGTCGCACGTCCTGGTGGACACGGGTTCGTCGCTGAATGTTCTTCCGAAGAAGGCATTAATGAAGTTGGATACTCGCGGATTGCTTTTCACACCCAGTGATCTGGTGGTGAAAGCATTCGACGGAACTAAGCGCCACGTTTTCGGAGAGTTGACCCTGCCGATCCAAGTCGGTCCGGAAACGTTCGACACGGTCTTTTATATCATGGACATCATGCCTGCCTACAGTTGCCTCTTGGGCCGGCCATGGATCCATGCCGCTGGTGCCGTGACCTCCACGTTGCACCAAAAGCTCAAATATGCTGTCGGGGGAAGCATAGTAACCGTGTGCGGTGAGGAGGATATAATGGTGAGCCATTTGTCATCCTTTAAGCATGTTGAAATGGATGGCGAAATCCATGAAACTCTCTGCCAAGCATTCGAAGCCGTCAAGGTGAAAGAAGTAGCTCCTGTAGTCACAGAGAAGCCAGAGATGAATCTCTCCTCGTTCAAAGAAGCACGGGTCGTCATCGAAGCCGGATCCACCCCAGGCTGGGGGCATATTTTGGAGATACCGAACAAGCAGGATAAGTTTGGATTGGGGTATTCTCCTGAAGCTGAAGCTTCTTCTTCGTCGTCTAGTAGCGCGTCACGGGGTAAGGGGACGATCCTATTTACCAGTGGCGGAGTGATCTTCGAAAGCATCAACGCGGCGTCTGAAGACAGCGTGGATAGAGATTGTGATCTCGACTCTTGGATTCAGCCAAGCAAGCCGGGTGAGGGCCTCAACAATTGGACCATCAAGGATATCATCCAGCTGACAAGTGAAGAGTAATGATTTACTTTTTCCAATCATTGTACAACCCTATGTCCTACCCGGGGCATAGCGGTTTTATTGCCAGGGCCTTGTTGGATTATGTACATGCATTTTGTTAATAAATCAAAGGCGTTTTCTTCGTATTCAAATATTGTGATCTATGTTATTCCTGTTTTATATTTGTTTTGAAAAACAGCAAAATGGCAATGGGGTTTGTGCTAACCTGCATATTCTTGTTTTAAACTTAACCCTTGTTATTGCAGGATCCACATAACAGATGACATCGACTCTGGACCTTCTACGGCTTACTTCGACTTCGATTTCCCGATCTATCAAGCCGAAGAAGAGATTGATGAAGACGAAGACCTTCCTGAAGAGTTGGCCCGCTTGTTGAAACAAGAGGAAAAAGTTATTCTGCCTCACGAGGAGGAGATTGAGATCGTAAATCTAGGTTTTGAAGAGCTCGTCAGAAACATCAGGATAGGGGCTGCATTGCAGAGTGATGTCAAGCAGAGATTGGTCAAGATGCTTCGAGAGTATAGTGACGTCTTTGCTTGGTCATACGAAGATATGCCCGGACTTGACACGGACATCGTGGTCCACCACTTGCCGCTGCGAGAAGATTGCCCTCCCGTTAAGCAGAAGCTTAGGAGGACGAGACCAGATATGGCCGTTAAAATCAAAGAAGAAGTGCAGAAACAGCTTGATGCTGGCTTCTTAGCGGTCACCACTTACCCTCCGTGGGTTACCAACATAGTGCCTGTACCGAAGAAGGACGGTAAGGTACGCATGTGCGTCGATTACCGGGATTTGAATAGGGCGAGCCCTAAAGATGATTTCCCATTGCCTCATATCGATGTGTTGGTCGACAACACAGCCCAGTTCTCCGTGTTTTCGTTCATGGATGGCTTCTCCGGTTACAATCAGATCAAGATGGCGCTGGAGGACATGGAGAAAATGACGTTTATGACCCCCTGGGGAACATTTTGCTATAAGGTAATGCCCTTCGAGCTGAAGAACGCAGGGGCCACTTACCAGCGAGCAATGGTGACTTTGTTTCATGATATGATTCATCATGAGATCGAGGTCTATGTTGATGACATGATTGCGAAGTCCCAAACAGAGTAAGAGCATCTGGTCAACTTATTGAAGCTTTTTGAGAGGCTTAGGAAATTCAGGTTGAGGCTGAATCCTAACAAATGCACTTTTGGAGTGCGGTCCGGAAAGTTGCTGGGGTTTATCGTTAGTGAACGAGGCATCGAGGTTGATCCTGCGAAAATAAAAGCCATTCAAGAAATGCCAGCGCCGAAAACAGAAAAAGAAGTTTGTGGTTTCCTGGGCCGAATAAACTACATTGCAAGGTTTATCTCCCAGCTCACGGCCACGTGTGAACCGATGTTCAAGCTTTTAAAGAAAGATCAGGCAATTACTTGGAATGAAGATTGTCAGAAGGCATTCGACAAGATAAAGCAATACCTTCAAGAACCTCCAATCCTGATACCCCCAGTGGCTGGACGGCCATTAATCATGTACTTGACAGTTCTTGAGAATAGTATGGGGTGTGTTCTCGGTCAGCACGACGAAACAGGCAGAAAGGAGCATGCCATTTACTACTTGAGTAAAAAGTTCACTGACTGTGAATCTCGATACTCGATGCTGGAGAAGACGTGTTGTGCACTAGCTTGGGCTGCCAAACGTCTACGACAGTACATGCTCAATCACACCACTATGCTAATTTCGAAGATGGATCCGATCAAGTACGTCTTCGAGAAGCAGGCTCTTTCGGGTAGGATTGCCAGATGGCAAATGGTGTTAATGGAATATGATATTCAGTACGTGTCCCAGAAGGCCATTAAGGGAAGCGTATTGTCTGATTACCTTGCCGAACAGTCGATCGAGGACTACCAGCCGATGAAATTTGAATTCCATGACGAGGATATTATGTTTCTCAAAGCGAAGGATTGCGATGAGCCGTTGCCCGACGAGGGGCCAGATAGGAAATCCCAGTGGAAATTGATATTCGATGGAGCGGTTAATTCCTATGGAAGTGGCATCGGGGCTATCATCACGACTCCCCACGGATCCCACATCCCGTTTACTGCGAGACTGACATTTCCAGTCACCAATAATGAGGCGGAGTACGAAGCATGCATCATGGGTCTAGAAGAGGCAATTGATTTGAGAATCAAGAACCTAGACGTATATGGTGACTCAGCGCTTGTGATCAACCAAATTAAAGGGGAGTGGGAGACTCGTCAATCAAATTTGGTGTCGTACATGAATTATGCCAGAAGGCTACTTCCGTTCTTTGATCGAGTGGAACTCCATCATGTGCCCAGGGCTGAAAATCAGATGGCTGATGCCTTAGCCACGTTGGCTTCAATGTATAAAGTCAATTTTTAGAATGAGGCTCCAAGAATCGTACTTTCGCGTCTTGATAGACCGACATTTGTCTTTACAATCGAGGATGCCACCGACGGCAAGCCATGGTTCCATGACATCCAGACTTTCCTTATGACTAAGGAGTATCCTGCGGGTGCGTCAACCCAGGATAAGAAGACTCTGAGGAGGCTATCTGGAAATTTTTATCTCAATCCTGATGGAGTTCTGTATAAGAGAAACCACGATCTCGTGCTACTCAGATGTGTAGATGAGAAAGAGGCGAGTATGCTCATGGAAGAAGTCCATGAAGGCACATTTGGTACGCACGCCGGCGGGCATGCTATGACAAGGAAAATCCTGAGAGCAGGGTACTACTGGCTGACGATGGAGTCGGATTGCTTCAGATTCGCGAAGTGATGTCATAAATGCCAGATTTATGCTGATAAAGTTCATGTGCCGCCGTGCCCGTTGAATGTCATGTCCTCCCCATGGCCGTTCTCCATGTGGGGCATCGACATGATAGGCAAGATCGAGCCCACTACATCTAACGGTCATCGTTTCATTCTGGTAGCTATCGACTACTTCACCAAGTGGGTGGAGGCAGCCTCGTACGCTAATGTGACCAAGCAGGTGGTAGCTAAATTCATAAAGAGGGACATCATCTGTCGTTACGGAATTCCCGAGCGGATCATTACTGATAATGGTTCGAACCTGAATAACAAGATGATGAAGGAGTTGTGCCAGAGTTTCAAGATCGAACATCACAACTCATCTCCTTACCGGCCAAAGATGAATGGCGCCGTTGAAGCGGCCAACAAGAACATAAAGAAGATTGTTCAGAAGATGGTTGTGACCTACAAAGATTGGGACGAGATGCTACCGTTTGCACTGCACGGTTATCGTACGACGGTACGTACGTCAACCGGGGCAACTCCTTTCTCCTTAGTGTACGGTATGGAAGTTGTCCTACCGTTAGAAGTGGAGATCCCTTCTTTGCGAGTTTTGGTTGATGTGAAACTCAACGAGGCAGAATGGATTACGAATCATCTGAACCAACTCAACCTGATGGACGAGAAGAGGTTAGCATTGATTGCATTTGGTCGTCTGTACCAAAGCCGAATGAAGAAAACTTATGATAAGAAGGTGCGTCCTAGAAGCTTTCAGACGGGTGATCTCGTCCTGAAGAAGATTCTTCTTCCACACTCCGATCACCGAGGCAAGTGGACTCCGAATTACGAAGGTCCGTACGTCGTCAGCAAGGTCTTCTCGGGAGGAGCTTTGTTGTTATCCACGATGGATGGTGAAGATTTTGCATCCCCGGTGAACGCGGACACAGTTAAAAAATACTTTGCTTGAAAGCGACTTGCTGGACAAAAAAGGAGAGTCCAGGCAAAAAAGGGGCATCCCGGCGAACCAAAAACAGAATAAAAAGGTTCGGGCAAAAATTAGGGATATAAATTGAAAAAAGGTACACCCGCGAAGTCGAAAACCTACACTGGGCGGCTTCGGCAAAAAAGGGTATCCCGGTGAACTGAAAACCCGCAAAGGGCGGTTCACGCAAAAGTTAGGGATTTGAAAAAGCAAATGACTGCGTTCCGCGTGTGGACTTTCATTGTTTAGTGGTTTAGAGGACCTGAGGGCCGTTTATCTGAATCAATCTCTTCCGAAACTGAAGCATCGGAGAAGTATCGAAGTCGAGTGGGTCATAGAGGGATCAACTCATGGTGTTCGTCTACGCCTCGTTGCCGACATTTGTATATACTGATGTATATTTATGTTTTATTTTTGCGCGGCTTCCTCATTCCAGGAGCTTGCCTCTGTTGTAAAACATTTTTACCCATTCAGGGGTTCGTTATCAATAAAATGCATACTATTCAGCAATTCTGTTTGTCTGTTTAGCATTTATCTGTTTTGTTTGCGAAAAAGAACGCCGATGTTTTTGATAAAATGCGCATACATAAACTTACTGGCCTAAGCCACTGATTGTTGAAACAATTAACTACTCGAATATTGTCACGAGATAATAACCTTGATAGGTCCCTTTGAAAAGGGTATCTAGTCTGTTTGTTTGTGTTGTTACAGGTGTAACATATTCCAGACAGTGCGCCGTGCGCATCCCCGAAGCAGGATGATTCCTCCTTCTCCAGCAGAGTTCGGTAACCTCTCCCCGCAGAGTCTGAACACGAAATCGTGAGCATTGATATGTCTCCCCAGGCAGAGATGATTCTCTCCCCAATCAGATGTATCCTGAAGGAACGTCATCACCTCAGCTGAGTCAGGCGCCGAAGCATGAATTCGTCCCCCCGCACCGGGTCACAAGTGCAGGTTTTGTAGGAAACTATTCGTACGCCTAAGTATGCAGTAGCTGATG
Organism: Lathyrus sativus; assembly: GCA_963859935.3. NCBI lineage: Eukaryota > Viridiplantae > Streptophyta > Magnoliopsida > Fabales > Fabaceae > Lathyrus > Lathyrus sativus. The sequence continues at coordinate 666,406 of CAWUDS030000443.1, read as the reverse complement.
GTGCCAGACTGAAGTCTCCAGCGGAATTGAAATTCCCCACTAGAGTTGTACTCTCCCCCGAAGTCGGAGGATTCCTTCTTCCCCGGCGGAATTAAAATTCCTCATCAGAGCCGTACTCTCTCCAGTGAAGCAGTTGGGACCGTGATTGGTTTTCCCCAGTAGAGTGTTGAACAACTGATGCTGTATTTCCCCCCAGAGTCGTACTCTCTAGCGAAGCAGAATGATTTCTCCTTCCTCAGCCGAGTTTGCAGATCCCCCAAGAGAGCCGAATCCTTGGAAACTCCTCAAGCCATGATTGGTCTTCCCCAGTGGAGTGTTGAGCAGCTGAAGTTGTTTCCCCACAGAGCCGTCATCTCCAGAGAAGTGGCCGCGAAGACCACGCAGTTTATTCCCGCGATTGACATCGCTTTCCCTCAGCAGGTCCAGGTTCCCGTAGAGCTTCGTTCCCCTGTAGCAATCAACTGAAGTTGTTTCCCCCGCAGCAGTCAACTGAAGTTGTGTCCCCTGCGGAGTCCAATTGATATTGGCGGGCCCTTATTCTCCTCAGCAGGATGATTCCTCTATCTGAGTAGTTCTTTCTCCTTGATAGGAGGATTCTCCCTTCGACATTTATTTTGCTGACGGGATCGCATCATTGTGCATGATTGCATAGCATTTATCATAAACGCACAACATTTCCACCGTGTGGAGCATTGCACCATTGCCGAAGCATATGCATAATAAACATGATCTAGGTTGTTACCGTTCTTGTTTTGTAGGTGTTCCACCGCAGAACTGATTGCTCAGGATGATTCCTGACATTCTCTCCAACGAAGTCGCTTGCTCAAGATGATTCTCGAGATCCCCAACGAAGTCCTCGGCTCAAGATGATTCTTGAATTCCTCAGCGGGGTCATTTGCTTAAGATGATTCTTAAGCTTCCCAGTAGAGTCCCCAGTGAAGGTTGCCCAGGATGATTCCTGGAATCCCCAACAGAGTGTTCGCTCAGGATGATTCCTGAATTCTCCAGAATGGTTACCAGTGCAAGACGATTCTTGAAGGTCCCCGGCGGAGTTATTTGTCCAAGATGATTCTTGAATTCCTCAGCGGGGTCATTTGCTTAAGATGATTCTTAAGCTTCCCAGTAGAGTCCCCAGTGAAGGTTGCCCAGGATGATTCCTGGAATCCCCAACAGAGTGTTCGCTCAGGATGATTCCTGAATTCTCCAGAATGGTTACCAGTGCAAGACGATTCTTGAAGGTCCCCGGCGGAGTTATTTGTCCAAGATGATTCTTGAAGTCCTCAGCAGAGTTGATTCCTCCAGAATGATTTCTGGACCCCCGGAGCGGAGTTGCTTGATAGTTCTCCAGATTCCCCAGCGGCGAAGCATCATCCCCAGCAGGTTGTCCGACGGCGAAGTTGGAACCTCCCTTGAAGACTCCATGATTGAAGTCTGACCGTGTTAATAAAGCAGTTCTCTCAGCTGACGCCGAGTGCCTGATGAGTGGTTTAGGTATTCCCAGTTGGCTCATGATTGACCAAGGATTCTATTCCCGAATTGCTGATGATGTCTGGCTGATGCCCGACAGTGATGCGAAATGCCTGATGGCATGATCAACCTGATGGTTGAAGTCCGGTTGATGCCCGACAGTATTCTTTGAGTGCCTGATGGCATGATCGACTATGTACTACCGGTTACCGTGTGACCAATTCCCCAATAAAGTTTCTTCACCCTGACGACGAGGTCAGAGGAGGTTTGTTTTGACGGCGAGGTCAGATTATGTATGTCTCCAACGGCGATGTTGGATGTTTTATCTGTTTCTGACGGCGATGTCAGATTTTTTCCAGCGGCGATGTTGGGTGTTTCTCAGAGTTATAGTGGGCTGGCGGCGACGTCAGATGATTTAGTTCTCCAGCGGCAATGTTGGGTGTTTTAGTTCTCCAGCGGCGATGTTGGGTATTTTGTTTGTTTGACGGCGAGGTCAGAGGATTTAACTCTCCAGCGGCGATGTTGGATGTTTGTTTCTGACGGCGAGGTCATATTATTTTGGATTCTCCAGCGGCGATGTTGGATGTTTGTTTCGACGGCGAAGTCAGATTATTGTGAGTACTTGACGGCAATGTCGGGGGTTTCCCAGAGTTATGTTTGGTTGACGACGATGTTAGATTCTTTAGTTCTCCAGCGGCGATGTTGGATGTTTGTTTTTGACGGCGAAGTCAGATTATTTTGAGTTCCCCAGCAGCGATGTTGGATGTTTGTTTCTGGCGGCGATGTCAAGTGATTTAGTTCTCCAGCAGCGATGTTGGATATTTGTTTATGACGGCGACGTCAGGTTCCCTAGTTCTCTAGCGGCGATGTTGGATGTTTGCTTCTGGCGGCGATGTCAGGTGATTCTCTAGTTCTCCAGCGGCGATGTTGGGTGTTTTGGTTGTCCGACGGCGATGTCAGATTCTCTAGTGCTCCAGCGGCGATGTTAGATGTTTGTTTCCGACGGCGATGTCAGATTCTTGTTAATTCTCCAGCGGCGATGTTGGATGTTAGTTGTTCGGCGGCGATGTCAGATTCCTTAGTTCTCCAGCGGCGATGTTGGATGTTTGTTTCTGGCGGCGATGTCAGGTGATTCAGTCTTCCAGCGGTGATGTTGGGTGTTTTGGTTGTCCGACGGCGATGTCAGATTCTTTAGTTTTCCAGCGGCAATGTTGGGTGTTCTGAATGCCTGACGGTGAGGTCCGGTGTCTGATGACAATGTCAGAGGAATTTAATGTGGATAGCTGACGACAAGGTTCAGATCAATATGTCTCTAGCTAGTTGCCGTGCAGCTATTATTTCAGTGCTCGAAGATTTGTTCCCCGCAGGAGTACCGTGTACTTGTGCAGTTGGCAAATTTCCGGGTTTATCGGTATTCAACCGTCTCGCACCTTGATTGGCTGAGAGCCGTTCGCTCCTCACCCAGTCAGGTTCAAGCCGTTTGAATAGGGGCAGCTGTTGCACCCCAAAATTTAACCAACATTTATTTACCCATCAAGAGTTATATGATACTGTGAAGCTAGCCAAGAAAGTTATTTCAAGGTTCAAAGGTTGATACCTTTGTCAGAGAACTCAAGAGATCCTCAGAGGAATTGGTTGAAACCAAGGTTGTGTGTCTCATAACTTGAGAGAGTTGTGGGAGCTCCTCAGATGATTCTGAGACTATGAGGATGAACTTGAAGCTTCTAGAAAGCTTATGAGATGTCTTGAAAGCCATCATGAAGCCTAGAGAGGTCATTGTACAAGAATTCAGAAGATTCAGCCATGAGTGGTGGAATTAGGGTTTGACTGGGTCAACCCTAGGTCAACTGAAGATTTGGAGAGGGTTGAGACCTAATCCAAGAGCCATGTAATCATGGAATGAAGCATTGAGATGCTATAAGGATGATTCCTAAACCAACTCATCATGATTGAGGAGTTTGAGAAGTTTTAAGCTAGGGTTTCTGAGGATTGACAGTGTAAAATCCCTAGTTTGATCCCTTTCTTCAAGGCAGTTTAGCTCAAGATGTGATGGTCATCTCATCTTCCCAACAACATGAATGTTTTAGAGCTTGTTATTAGATTTAATTTGAGTGCTATAAGTCCTTGATAGGATTTGTAGAGCTCAAGTTATGGCTTTGACAAATTACAGGTCATCTGAGGTATGTGAATCTGGGTCCTTGAAAGTCACCCAACTTGCATCCAACTTTTTCCCTAGTAGGATGATTCCTATCAACTCTTGGTCAACATGAATGTTGAAGAGCATCTTCTTATCTTTCTAGATAGTACTATAAGTCCTTGATAGGATTTTTAGAACTCAACTTATGACTCTGACAAGTCAAGGGCATTTTGGTCATTTGGAGGTTATAGGTCATTTCAAGCATAAGGCCATATCTCCTACTTCCAAGCTTCAAATGGAAAAATCTTCAACATCAAACTTTCTTAGAATGATGTTTTAAGGCTAGTAGGGAGGTCATGAGATGTTGAAAAGGCTCATATCAAAAAGTGATAAAAATGGCCTAAAAATGAGGCATAAGTTAATTAAGATGAAGTTGAAAATTGGAAATCACAAGCTATAAATCTAAACCATGTCATATAATAGGTCATTTTGACTCCAAATAACATTCTAAGAACAATGGTTCAACCACAATTTTTATTTGAGGCTTGGATCATAGGGCTGCTTTGGAATTGGCTTACTTGCATATTAAGGTACCAAACCAAAACTCAAAAGAACTCAACAAGCAAGGTGGTTATGCATTGTAACTTATCCTAAATCTCATGTGGGGATAAATTCAAGTCATAATTGGTAGTTACAAGGAGCTTGGCATGAGATAGCATGTAAGGAGAATTGGATTCAAAATGTCATGACATAAAAAGTTCAATTTCTCATTGGATGATCCTAGAGGGTTCTAGATGATTCTAAACCACTCTATATATCAAGTGTAACTTGCTCAGATGCAAGGTTGGTGTGAATTGGTGTAGAGAAGAGAGAGTGAGATCCAAATTCTTCCATTTCAAGTCAAATTCAATTTCTTCATTCTCCTTCATTTCCATCCCTTTTTTCTTCACAAACACTTTCCATAGATCCCTCTGAGTGCGTGCATACTGATTTGAAGCTCCATTGATGGAAGATTGAAGGTTTGGCCATTGGATTTGCAAGAAGCAACTCATCATCGAATCTTGAAGTGCAAGCTCTCTCCCTCAGATTTTTTGCAAACAGAAGTCTTATCTTCATCCAAGGATCATTCTTGAAGAGTTTCAAGCCTTGAAGGGAAGGATTTCGTCATCTGCCATATCAAGAAACCAGGTTTGCAAATTCTCCCCTACATCATTATTTAGGCATGGTTAGGTTGAATCATTAGTGTAGAATGGCTAGAGACACCTAGGTGATGAATTCTGAAGAGTTTAGGATCATTTGATGAAGTTTCAGTTATGGACACCATTTCTTTATGGAGCAAGAACCTGTGATATAGTGAGTGATAATGCAAGGTTAATAGCTGGTTTTGATTAGGGCAATGTGGTGATCATGTTAGTATAAAGAAATCTAAGGTTGGTTGAAGTTGAGGATTAATCATATTTTGAGATTAATTTGGATTCACCATCGGGTTTGATGATAGAGACCATTTCAGTTTAATCCAAGGTCATGATCGTATTCAACATGAAAAATTGAGCGTGTTAGGGTTTTACATTTTGAATTTTGATGATGATTTGAGGTAACACGGGTTGGTGGAAGATGGTGGTATGAAATCTGTTTTCATGGAGTTTCATGGCAAACCCTAGCTCAAGGTTGATGATGATGTCCCAGCCGTGAGATGCAAGCGCTGACTCTTGACTTTGGCCAGATCCAACGGACGAGGTTTAATCTCATTTTGGAGGGAAGTCTGAACCCTAACGAAACGCCGCGTTTCATTAAAAGGGTCTTGTGGGCTTAAGTGAATAACTTCTATCCCCACCCCCCTTTGAGGCCCAATTGCATAATGAACTGATTTGCATTGCTTTTCGCACCTAATCTTTTTCTTTTTCTTGGATTTATTAATTGTTTTTCTGATTTAATGATGGGCCCAGCGCGCTTGCTGTTTAAACCCCCCATTCTGGGCCCAAGCGTGATTTTAACTGCATATGTTTACTTCTTGCACCCCATTTTCATAATTCATTTTATTTTTTCTCCATTTTCTTTCCAACTTTGAAAATTCATAACAAATGGAAAATAATGATTTTTTCATGGGAGTTTTTTCTCCTACTTCATATTTTTGTCAAGAAAACTATAAAATAAAAATATTTCCCTTTCATGCATTTTTAGTATTTTTTGTGTATTTTCTTCTTTTATTGCATTTTAATTCTTTTATGTTGATATATGATTTTGTAGAATTTATTTTAGGTAGATCCCTTAGCATTTTTAGTTCATTCTTTTTAGGATAGTTAGATATATGTTTTAGCTTCCCCCTGGATTTATTCCATAATTTTGTGATTAATTTTAGGATAGTTGTGATTAGATAACATTAGGTTGTGTAGAATTAGGTTAAACTTCAACATAGGTCTATAATAACTTTAGACTTTTGGGTTTTTAGGACAAATTAGACTATGGGACATATAGGGTATTAAGGGTAGGTATGTAGGATCCCCTAGAAATTATATTAGGATTTAATATAGTAGTATGCTATTTTTAGTTGATTTTTGTAGTTGATGATGGTTTGTGTTGCCCTTGTGGGCTTGTATTTTTGTTTGCTTTGCTTTGTGGGCTTGGAGAGCTTGGTTTTGTTCTAAGGAGCATTGAGGAGCATAGTAGAAGACTTGAAGATGCATTGAGGAGCTTGAGAGCTTGATCTTATTTCTTTTGTGTTGTTTTAGAGTTAGGGATTAGGAAGAGTTTAGACTTAGGTAACTTCTTTCTTAAACATGGATGGTATCTTTCACCTCCATTCCTCCCTATGATTCAAAGTCCTTCCATGGTATACACCTCTCTCCTTTGGAGGGATAAGTGATTATACATAGGAAGTAGAACTTTTGAGGGAACCATTCCTTTGATGTTGAACCCTTAAAGGTCACCTTTGGTGGTCAATAAGCAGTTCAATATCCCCCAGCTTATCCAGTAAGTGATTTCCTCTGGTTTGATTATCTTGAGAGATGTTGAGCTTGAGCATGAAGAGGAAGAATTCAATGAAGATTTGAAGAGGATGAATCCTTGAGTATTGCCATTCCAGCTGAAGCTTGAAGAGCAACAAGAGCAAGTTGATACTTGAAGACCCCTGAAGATGAAGTAAAGACTAAAGGATGAAGTTGACACTTCTAAGTGATTGAGATTGATTCTGGAGAGCTGAAGCTTGAAGAACAAAGGAAGTTGATACTTACTTTGATGCCTGGAGATCCTGAAGGAGCCAAGTTGATACTCATGAGTGATAGTGAAGCCTGAAGGTGGAACTCATCAAGAAGCTGAAGCTTAAAAGAGAAGATAAGTTGAAACTTATGTTGAAGGGTTGAAACCTGGAAAAGATATTTGTCAAGAGTGATTGAAGTCTGAAGATTGAGTTGCTGCTGGAAGAGCTGAGGCTTGGAGTTGAGAGAGGAGTTGATCTGCTTTCTTTTTCTTTTATGTATTGATGTGTTTTGTTTGACTTGCTTGATGCATTAGAATAAGTTCATATCTAGAATAGGTAGAATCTAGGAGCATGACTGCACTAGAGTTTGAGTTGCTCCCTCTGCTTGTATTGTTACTGTGTGGCTTTGCTTGTGGGTATTCGGTAGAGCCCAGCTCCCTTGCCCATGTGGTTTGTTTGCCTGATGGCATTTCATTTCATTCTGTCTGTATGATTGCAGTTTACTGTTCTTGCTTGATAGCATGTTGTTTACTTTTCAGTATGATTACCGTTATCCATTCTGGCTTGAGGTTGAGATGAGCTTGTGGAGGCTGAAGCCCCACACACATTTCCTCCCTCACTTGCATTGCATGCATTTTTAGTGTTAAGCTGATGCTTTGTCTGTTTTGGTGTGTCATTGACATGATCCCTTAGGACTCTCATTTCCTTTGATAAGGAATTGATGATAGAATTTTAGGTTGAAACCTATGCATGACAACTTCTAGGAGTTCCCTGTTCAAACCTCAACCATAGGATGAATCCATGGCATGACAACAGTAGGACTTGATAGTCTCCCTCCTAGTTGGGCCTGTTCTCTTCTCATCTCAAAGCAGTTTAAGATACAGTAATCATGAATGATTCCTTTCGTACGTTACGAGCCTTAAGCTATCTGAGAAAGGATTGTGGGAGAGTTTCTTTTCCACAGTCTGGATATTTAGTATGGTACCCTTTGGGTGACATGCGACGCATTCACTCTCAGGTCATAGTCTCTAGTGCGATTGAAATCGCAAACACAATAAAAAACACTTCTTTCGTAAAAAACAGGAAATAAACCGTAGTTTTCCGAACTACGTGAGCTCTGATCTCTCATGCCTGTTGAGAGTACGTAGGCACAAGATGGCGATGTCTTGGCGAGCTACCTTCCCCCATAATCCTTCGTAGGCCGAACTACGTTGACTCTGATTTCTCGTTCTCTGATGAGAATACGTAGGCATAAAGTGCGGCACTTTGCCGAGTCACTTTTCTTTTCTTTTTAAGCCAGCCTTGATAGGTAGATAGAATAAAACCAACCCGTCCAAGTAAACACAACAAGAGAGGATCCTGTCGAGTACGACGGACGTGAGGGGTGCTAATACCTTCCCCTTGCGTAACCGACTCCTGAATCCAGACAACGGTTGCGACGACCTTGTCTTACCCTTTTTTGTCAGGTTTTTCCGATCGTTTCCTTTCCCGCTCTGAGGGATAAATAATGAAAGGTGGCGACTCTTCTGTCATGCCGGCACCTTATTTTCACGCAAGCGACAACCGCGACATACTACGTCCGTTCTACCGCAAACAGGTAATGCCTAAGTATCCAATGGTCGAGCAGCAATACACCTAACTGCTAGAATGCATGCGCTAGTATCGTTAACCTTTTGTCTCGCCCCGTGCAATCGAGAACACCCTGTTTTACCCGTAGTTAGCCTGAACTACGTTTTGCTCTGATTTCTCGTACTAGACGAGAATGCGTAGGCACAAGACACGATGTCTTAGAGAGCAATCCCCCCGTAGTTTCTCGTACTATGTTGACTCTGACTTTCCTATTGCACGAGGGAATACGTAGGCATAGAGCAGCGACGCTCTATCGAGTCAGTTCTTTCATTTCTTTAAGTTCTTTCTGTTTAGCTTTAGCAGTCGTAGAAAGTTTGTTTTTCACCCATAGACTAGACAACAAGCGTGGATCCCGTCGAGTACGACAGACGTGAGGGGTGCTAATACCTTCACCTTGCGTAACCAACTCCCAAACCCGAGATTTGGTTGCGATGACCGATCTTATCCCTCTTTTCGTTAGGTTTTCTCTGGGCATTTCCTTTCCCTCTCTTGGGATAAATAACGCACGGTGGCGACTCTTCTGTCATTGTTGGCCTCGATTTTCGCAGTAGCGACAGTCATTACATGATTTTTATGAGTATTTGCGATGAATTCGATGAAATCTCAAGTTAAAAATGAGCTAAATATGAATAAGTATGAAGATAATAAAAAAGTCGAAGAAACAGAGTAAAACTAAGAATCAGGAAGAAAGTGTGAAGAAATGAGCAATTTTCAGCATAATTTACATATTGACGTCTATTTAGTAATTTGATCATATCTGGAGTTCCGTAAGTCATTTTGATGTGGGGTTTTTGAAAAAATGAAGCTAAGAGGATTACCTAGATTCAGGAACAATTGCGTACGCGATATAAAGTATTGCGCGCGCGATGCATCATGGTCTAGGCTTTTCTGACGCGTTCTGATCCATTCTGAATGCTTTTTAAGGAGATTTTCTGCAGTTTTTCAAGGGTTTGGCAGGGTTACGAAAATAAGAGAGCAGAGCAAGATTTTGAGAGCATCAATGGTGAATTTTAAGGCATTTGAAGCCATTTGAGGCCATTACTTCAAGGGAATTCCTATGTTATTTTTATCTATCAATTATGGTATTGTTATCTGAATAATTAGTAGGTAAGCTCCTCTAGGTTAGGTTGTGTTATGATGAACCTTACTCAATGTTGTTGGATTATATATTGATTTAACTTTGTATGAATTCTTTGAATTATACTTTTATTCAATTTCTTATCGTTCTTAATGCTTTTTATTTGAGATACTCTGTTAAACTGAATTTGGGCACATAGGGATTATTGACCCTTAGTCTATGTGTTGGACCTAGGGAAATTATTCTACTTACGTCGGTTGAATATGAATATGAGACCCCGAGTAGTAGCATAAGGAATTAACGTTATGTGCATCGCCTAATCATAATTACGCTGGTGGACTAGGAATGTGAAGCTCCGAGTAGTGATTAGTGAATCATTTCGTGAGGGATCGGTTATAGCGGCTTTGTTAATTCATTGTGGGATTATAGTGATAAGATCATTCATACAAGGCACCATACATCAACAAGAGAGAACAAGAGGATTCGATACACAACCTGACCGTCTTAGTATTTATATTTAAAACTCTTTTTTTTGTTCTACAACCTGAAAAAACCCATTTACTATTTTCTTTTATATTGCACAAATATTATCTTGTTCGGACACAGTCCTTGTGGATTCGATCTTTTATTACTGCGACACTATTGGTACACTTTGCGAGAAGTCATCAAGTTTTTGGGATCGTTGTCAGGGACTGTTGATATTTCAATAAGACAATGCTTGTGCAACGTTTAATGTTGTTTTTTTGTTTATTTTTGCTTTTGTTTTCATTTGTAAATATATTTGTTTTGTAATTAGTTATTTTTGTTTCTTCTTAAATTTTCTTTCCTTTTCTTTCTCTTTTTAGTTTTATTTTTGTTTAATTTTTTTTATCTAGTGCATTGCTACTAAGGTATTTTCTTTTTGTTTTGTATGCAAGGTCAAGATAGTCATGCAAGATGGCGTCTATGCTACGTTTTTGAAATTTGAAGCTCATATAAAGGATCTTGCAGCAAAATCGCTCATTCTAGAAAATTCTAGAAATTATTCAGAATTAGAACCTTACATCAACACTGATCATTCATGGGAGGAGGATTCATCATCACAACTTGAAGAAACCTTGACTCAGTTTATAAACATGACCCAACTCAATTTTGATAAAATCAACAGGCATCAAGAGACCATGCTAAGTAATATGAAAACATCCTTCAAGATTTAGAGATGCAACTTGGTCAAGTATCTACCCAATTAGCATTAAAACTGAGATCTAGTGGATATTTCTATGAAAAAATGTTAGATAATCCTAGAGATAAGAAAATTAAAATAGAAGTCAAACATGAATGTGAGGTATTCGATGAATGAGGAGTTGAAAAAGAGAAAGAAGAAGAAAAATGAAAAACACTTGATAAAAAGATAGAAGCAACATAGGTGAAAAAGATATGTTGGACAAGAGTAAGAATGCAAGATGAAGACTGTATTATTTTGGAGGAAACTTCAATTTTAATAATTCATTTAGACTTAGATATCCAACTACAATATCTTCAACAAAAGAATAGTCCTACACCTAGCAACAAGGCTGATAAAAGAAGAGAAATAAATGAAATATTGGATAAGATTTATTACTTGTTCTATATTATCAAGATAAATAGAATATGGAAGAAAAATCTTCAATTCCTTAAAGTAATGGAATTCCTACCAAATAAAAGGAAGAAGAAGGATGATGTGTTTTTCGTCTCATATATACGCCTTAACACAAAAATTGAAAGGTCAAGCTTATGACTTTAAATAAACACTTAATGGAAGGCAAACCATCATATATGTTTTTATTTAATTTTCAAATTTAAATTTAAATTTGTTTCAATTAATTGTTTTTTTTTGTAGCATGTCACGTTTAGGAGCATTCAGACAAAGAATTGAGAAAGGGATTGAAAGAAGAAAGAGTGACTAAAAACTCTCTCTAATCCTATTATTTTTTTCTTCTAATCTCTTTGCATTTTCTAATGTTATTGTTGTTGTTTCAGGGAATGGGTCCAAAGTAAATTTGATCCTCTCGAGCATCATCATCAACCAGACGAGGGTAGATGGGACCAAACAGAACCAAGACGTCAACAACACCATGCAAGACGTGCAAGACTTTTTCTGTTCCAATGACATATTAATTTGGAGTTTTTTGAATTTGTATTAATTTCCGCAATTCCCTTTTATGTCTAACATTTAAATCTCTCAAGTCAATCTAGAGTATAAGCTACAATACTTGGTTCCCCTTTGTACCAATAAATTTATGTTTGTCTTTACTAAAAAAGTGTGTGGGTGCTATTTCTTTCAGATTTACAAAATTACAATTTTAGTAGTGAACACATCAACCATAAGCATCATCAAAAAAACAAAGGTGATCATCAGGAAATCTCTCTGTGGATTGAGAGTTGAGGAAGAAAGTAACAACCAACTACTTATACTCAATCTCCAGATACCTCAACTAGTAAGGTTTAAGCCAAATATTCCATTATTTACTTTTCATTCTTATGAAAGTATTCATACAATTTCTATTTTCTAGAATTTGCATTATTTCTGATTTTAATCTATTGGTTTGATAAATACACACCGAGGCACTTGTTTATGGTAAACTCTCAGCCTTTTCAAACTAACATGTATATCGTGTTTATATCCTTTTCTAACCATTTTGAGCAAAAGCCTTTTCCTTCAGTGACATAGCCACAATAATTAGTCAATAAACTTGAAAGATTAAATCTTTCCATTCTCTCTTTGGAATTAGGTAGAAAATTTAGTTTCATGGTCATATGCAAAAGAATAAGTTTGGGGTTACTCTTAGAAGTGAGCAAAATTTAAATGTGGGGTTAGTGTACTAGAGATTTTGGTCAAAAATTCAAAAGTAAAAATGAAAAAAATCAAGAAGTCAAAGCAACTTCTTCAAAAAAAATGTGAAAAGCAATGTTCAGGACCATAAAATGTTAATTTATAGTACCAAAGTAATTAAGCAAGAGTTAATATGAAAAGCAATATGATAAAATAAGGAAAACTAGGTACATAACTCCAAAAGTTTAAGCCTATTATCCCAAACTATTCTACCCTAACATAAACCCCACGACTATCTTGAAGACCTCCAAAAGTGTGTGTTTAGATGACTTTTACTGATTTTATCAAAAAATTTACAAACTTATAGTAAAGTACTTTTGTATGTTGATTGTGTGATTACCCTGTCAATTCGAGTGAAAAATTAGTAAGGTGAGAGACAGGTTGAATACTTGTTATGTTAGAAGAATTTTTCCAAATCTGCTCGATTAAAGTCGAGAACTGGAATGATGATTGGGTAAAATAATTTGTGAAGTTCATTCGTTATTATTGCAATTCGTTTTTCTGTTTGAAATGTGCATTTACAGACGAGTTACTCGAGGACAAGCAACGATTCAGGTTTGGGGTTGTGATGACAGTTTGTCATTACATAATTTTTATGAGTATTTGTGATGAATTCGATGAAATATCAAGTTAAAGATGAGATAAATATGAAGTATGAAGAAAATGAAGAAGTCAAAGAAACAAAGTAAAACCAAGAAATCAGGAAGAAAATGCGAAGAAATGACCAATTTTCAACACAATTTAGATATTAACGTATGTACAACAAATTGATCATATCTGAAGTTCCATAACTCGTTTTGACGTGGGTTGTTTTAGCAAAATGAAGATAATAGGAATACTTACATTTGGGAATAATCATGTGCACGAAGGAAAGTATCGCGCATGCAATGCAGCGTGTTCAAAATCGCGTTCGCGATGGTACTTTTTCTAGACTTTTCTGACGCGTTCTAATCCATATTGTAGGCTTTTTAAGGGGATTTTCTGCACTTTTTCAAGGGTTCAACAGGGTTACAAAAGTTGGAGAGAAAAGCATGATTTTGAGAGCATCGAGGGTGAATTTTAGGACATTTGAAGCCATTGGAGGCCATTACTTCAAGGGAATTCATGTTATTTTCATCTATCAATTATGGTATTGTTATATGAATAATGAGTAGTTAAGCTCCTCTAGGTTATTTTCATCTTCTTGGATTATATGTTGATTTGAATTTGTATGAATCCTTTGAATTATACTTTTATTCAATTGTTTATCGTTCTTAATGCTTTTTATTTGTGATACTCTCTTAAACTAATTTTGAGCACATAGGGATTAATGACCCATAACTTATATGTTGGACCTAGGGCAATTGTTCTACTTACGTTGATTGAACAGGAATAGGAGATCTTGAGTAATGACATAGGGAATTAACATTATGTACATTGCCTAATCTTACTTACGCTGGTGGACTAGGAATAGGAAGCTTCGAGTAGTGATTAGTGAGTTATTTCATGAGGCATTAGTTATAATGGCTTTGTTAATTTATCGTTGGATTATAGAGATAAGATCATTCATACAAGGCATCATACATCAACAAGAGAGAATAAGGGGATTCGATACACAACCTGACTGTCTTAGTATGTTTATTTAAAACTCTTATTTTGTTTTTCATTCTACAACCTGACCCCCCCCCCCCCCCCCCCCCATTTAATGTTTTCTTTTATATTTTTCATACCCCAAATTTGTCCTACTTGTACATAATTTTCATCTGTACATCCACCCACAAGCTATCATTCAGAAAATCCAAAATATATTATCTCTCCTTCCATTTTTCTTGTTACTTAACTCAAGTGGTTGCAGGATTCATTTGAGGCTATCAGGGTGGTGGTGTGTGCAATGTTGATTGTAGTTCAGTCGATATAACTTAGTCTTGGTCAAGCAGGGATTTGGTTTCAAGATCAAGGTCAGGGTGAGCACAATTCAAGTGATTTATGTTTGAGGATCTAATTAGGTTTTGTTGTCAGGCTATGTCAGATTCATAATGTTTCATGGGTGAAAATTATCAGTATTCAGTTCATTTCCTAATTAGGGTTGTGGGCAATGAAATTCATGTGTCAGGTCTTTGATCTCAAGGCATGTTCATGCTCATTTTGTTTATAGTGAAGTTTTTTGTTTACTAGTATTCAGGTGGCCAGCTTCAGATGGATCCATTGATTTAAGGTCTCAATTTATTTCAAGTTCAAGGTCAACTCAAAATATACTTTGATTCAGGGATCTAATTCATTCAAAGTCCAAAGATTGATTAAATGGTGAATTCATTTCAATTTCAATTCAAGGTTCCGATTCATTTCAAATTTAGGATATGTTCATGTGTTGTTTCATTTATCAAGGATCGATTTGAGGTATTATAAAGTGAATAAGTCAAGAGCATTGGAATTTGGTTTTGATTGAAATTTCAAGATTTAATGATTATGATCAAGTCAATGACAAAGTCAAAGGTTTATGCAAACATGGAGGTGCAAAATCAAAGAGTCCAAGTTGTAAAAGCCCATTCACCATTACTATCATTTCCAAAAGGCCTTGCTCGTGAAATTCAAGAATTAATATGTGAAGTCCATTTACACCAAAAATGCTCCCAAAAAAAATAATGATAAGGAAAGGCCCATTATCATTTAAACTTGCAAAAAAACATTTTACACATAAATTGTCAGAAGCCCGTGAACCTAAGTTTCATTACATCATGATACCAAGCCCACCATTACAAAATTCATACAAATATTTTCTACACAAATAAAGGCCTATGAGTTCTTTACAAATACAACAAAATTTTCCAAGGAAAAGTAGAGACTTGATGCCACGGTCCACACCACACAATTCCTTCAACAAGTTCTGACCCCACGCAGTGCAATGGCGACAAATTTGAAAAAGGATTCACCACAAACCAATTTGTAGCAAGCCAATACACAACAAGACAAAATTATAAGACAATTTCCTTCACAAAACTCATATGAAAAAAACCGTTTCCCCAAAACAAAACGCACATAAAATACGCGCAAAACACACCAGATTCACAACCCATGACGTAAAACAGAATGGTACCTGCGTAATTTCACCCGACCCCACAAAGTTTCCACGTAGCAAGCAAAATGAATCCTTCGTACACAAATACGTATTTTACCTGCTATAAAACCAATTGACAATTCACGCAATAAGGGGGCACTCTCATTATTGAACCAACTCACTCCATAACAAATACTCTGCAACAAAAAAAAATTTGCTCTGCTCTTCTTTTGTCTACCCTTTCCTTCCATCGCTACTGATATTCCTCACTCAAACAAAATCTTCACTACTCTTCAACAACAACCAATATATTTCCTCACCCTTCAACCGAACCTCCTTCTTCTCAGACCCAATGACCATAAATCCTTAACACCAACCCAAAATCTTCATCCTTTTCTTCAACCTTCACCATTCTAAATCCTAAATCATCCACAACAGCTTTAACGCGACCCACAACCATAAACGTAAATCAAAACTCACCCAAATCCCATCCATTCAACCAAATCAAAAAAGGGAATAGAGATGAAGAAGAAGAAGAAGAACGTTTAATAGCAAATCGTAAATCCGAACTTGAGATTTGAAACCGAAATAGAGATACGGGCGGATCACGTTGTTCTTCTTGAGAAAGAGAGATGTTTTTTCTTCATGAAGCTCCGTTTATCGTTGATGTATGTGTTTGAGTTTCACTTTTTCTTTCCATGGTAGTGTGTCTTTTTTTCTTCTTTCAATTGTTTTCTCTTTGTTTAAAGTGGGTAAAGTAAGAATATATGGGTCTTGCTGAAGTTGTTTGATGAATAATAAAATAATGGTATGGCGTGATTAAGTCTGATTTGAGCCTTTTTTTTCTGCTTGATCCGCCTTGTTTCATTCTCCTTCACCCATTTTTTTAATGATGGTGGGCTCAAGTAAAGCCCATACGGTTTTTAGGCTGGACTATTAAATTCATACGACCCTTTCTTATTTTGTTTACCATCCGTGTTTATTTGTGATGTAGTGATGAATGAGCTTAAGGCCCATAATGAGTCTATACACCACTCTTACTTTTTATCCGTTTGTTTTTTTTATGGTGGATGAATGGGCTCAAGGCCCATGATGATTCCACCTATGTGTGTACTACCCAATCTTTACGCCACACCCCCATTCAATGCCTCATCCCTCCTCTTTTTAGTTTTTATTTTATTTTCTTTTATTTCATTTTATTTGTTAATATTTATTTTTATAGTAGATTTTGATGCAAAGTATTTTGAATCAATTATTAATGTCTTGATCTTTGATTCTTCCTTTTTTTTCATTTCCATCTCCTTTTTAATTATTGGTCGATGAAGTTTTTTATTCACGAATGTTGGTTGATTGAGGTTGTTTAACCTTCATCATTTCAAATCTGTAGTGAATAATCTTTTAGATCATTCTCTATACTTTGGGATCGCGATAAGTTACCCTCGATTAATTAACACAAATTTGTGATTAAGATGAGATCGTCACCTTTTATTTTTGTGTGGCACAATAAATTTGGAGAATGATCCTCAATATCATTTCTCCATTGTGTTTTTAACACGAATATCAACTTGTGCGACCTATTATAGTTTGATTTTTGTCATAGATCGAGTTACGACGGTTTAGCGCTAAATTTCCTCCCAATTCATTCGATAACAACTAACAACTAACTTTAATTTCCGTCAATATATTCTTGTTTTACATTTTAGTCAATATATCTTGATTTTAATATCATTGTTCATATACTTGTTAATATTATCTTGATTATATTGTTATATATCTTGTCATATTATTCACATTGTTCATATCATATTCATCTTGTTCATATCTTGTTCATACTGTTCGTAAACACAATAATAAATATCAAAACCCTAAAATCCTAATTTGGTGACTGTTGGTTACTTTTTCGAGCAACGGAACATGGACTATATACATAAACCCTAACTTGAAGCTTTTGTCCGACTCTTGCTCAAGGCTTAGTTTAGGACACCTCGCACACACACACGACTTCCTTTTGGGCTACCGTACAATGAGACCTTTTATTTAGTGCAATCCTGTGTAACTTACATTTACCTCGCTCCCATTCCGATGTACGCATTCATATTGCTTTGATTGTGGTTTGTTTACTAGGAGCACCCTTAGGGGCTAGCATAGACTAAGTCATTTTCAAACTAATTCTCGATTCTTCATCGAGCCATTTTCAAACACCTATTGTAAGTCGATTGCTCGTTAGCATTCACCATCAACCTATCTCACACACTTTCATATTTCATCATGGTTTCGTTATTAGGAGAACCCCTAGGGACTAGTATCGATTCTCACCTCTTTTCAACCAAATCCTCGACTCGTCGTCGAGTCATTTTAAAATCACTCACCATCAACCTCTTTTCATCAACCAATCTGTTTCAAGTCATTTTCAAAATGCTTTCTTAAACAAATAACGAAAGAAGAGGATTCTTGGAGTCTAGCATTCCTTGAATCTTTGAATAAATGGCTCTTGAGGCGCACACTTTGGGTTGTCATTCATTCAACCTTTTATCTTAAGACACCTAATCTTTATCTAAACATTTTCTTAATCAACTTACGAACAAAGGATATTCTTGGAATCTAGCATTTCTTGGATCTTCGAATGAATGGCTCTCGAGGCACGCCCCTTGGGTTGTTGTTCATTCAATATTTCAAATTCAAAATGTTCAAACCTTTCTCAAAACCCTTTTCAATTAACTCCCAAAAGCACTGAGTTCTTGGAATATCGCAATCCTTGGATTCTTGAGTGACAGCTCTCGAGGCACGCCCCTTGGGTTTTTTCATTTAATCTTTCGTTTCTAGACAAAACTTCAACAAATTCAACCCCTCTCTTTTTGCGGTCGTCTCCATGAACTACAAACGCTCTAATTCTTTATTCTCTTCTGAATAAAGATACGTAGACACAAGATTGTGATGATCTTGGTGAGCTACCTTTTCACACTTCCATCTTTTTGTCATTCCGTTCACAATTCCATCCATCTTTCGTTTCCCTCTATCTTTCCAGTAGTCGAACTATGAAAGCTCTGATTTCTCGTTCTCGTCCGAATGAGCATTCGTAGGCACAAGGGCCCCAATCCTTGGCGAGAACCATATCCTATAACCACCCATTTCCCCCTTAGATTTGTTATCCTTTTATAGTACCGTTTCACATTTATCATTGAGAAGAAAACGAACGAGCTGAGATAACGCCCATCACAAATCGAACTAAGAGGTTCCCGTTGAGTACAACGGACGTGAGGGGTGCTAATACCTTCCTCTTGCGTAACCGACTCCCAAACCCAGAACGTGGTTGCGACGACCATGTTCTTATCCTCTCTTTAAAGGTTTTCTCGATATTTTCCTTTCCCTCTTTTGGGATAAATAAAGTGCGGTGGCAACTCTGCCAAACCGCATTTCCGTGCCTTTCGTGTGAGGGTCGTATATTCGAATAAATTTTTCAAGCTGCGATAGCTGGCGACTCTATTGGGGACGTATTTTCTCCATGAAAGAGAGAGAGTCAAGCCTAACTTAGGGATTGGCGAAGATCATTATCTCTGTTTGCTATTTTTCTTCTCGTTTATGTACTTGTTCTCTTTTGGCTATTATATATGTTTGTTATTATCCTTGCCTGTTGGATCTTGGGATGATATCATGAGTAAGGCTCTAGCCCGAGCTTTGGAAAAGCAGAGGGAACACATAATTTATAAGTGATATTCGAGTAGTGTTAGTCCCCAAGGACTCGCTCCTTGTGCGCCTAGCATGAAAGCTCCCATAGAGGAGATCTATTCGTAGATCTTGTTGTAACACAACTAGCCTATTGCACGAATTGATTCATGAAGGGTCTGTGATTCTGGGAACCTTTTAGCATCAATTTTATATTAGTGGTCGTGTAATGTTAGTCTCCAAGGACTTTCTCCTTGTGTGCCTAGTATGAGGACCTCGCTCAAGAGAGACCTTGTCATCATTATCGTCGTAATACGGTTAGCCTGTTGCGTGATGTTGATGTGATTAGTGTCTGTGATTCTGGGAACCGCATCCATTAACATAGAAACCATCCCGTAAGTGGGTTCATGGGTAAAGAATCTAGATCTTCCCGTATAGGGTCTACCTATAAGGTTTCTCTGATAAAAAACTTTGGTTATTTACCTGACAATGGCCCCATTTATTTATCGCAATCCCATGTAACTTACATGTACTCCGCTCCCATTTCGATGTATGCATTTGTATTGCTTTGGTTGTGGTTTGTTTACTAGGAGCACCCCTAGGGACTAGCATAGACTAAGCCATTTTAAAACTAATTCTTGATTCGTCACCAATCCATTTTCAAACACCCATTGTAAGTCGATTGCTCGTTAGCATTCGCCATCAACCTATCGCGCACACTCTCACATTTCATCGTGGTTTTGTTATTAGGAGCACCCCTAGGGACTAGTATTAATTCTCACCTTTTTTCAACCAAACCCTCGACTTGTCGTCGAGCCATTTTTCAAATCAACTTATTTTAAGTAACTTCTTCATTGCATGCTAATACCATCAAACCCTTGATCCAATGTCAAGTGGTATTTTATTCAAATTCGTAAGTTGAGTGCCTTTCGCCTCGCCATCAACCTCTTTTCATCAACCAATCTGATTCAAATTATTTTCAAAACGCTTTCTTAAACAAATAATGAAAGAAGAAGATTCTTGGAGTCTAGCATTCCTTGAATATTCGAATAAATGGCTCTTGAGGTGCATGCTTTGGGTTGTCGTTCATTCAACCTTTCATCTTAAGACACCTAATCTTCATCTAAACATTTTCTTAATCAACTTTTGAAATAAGGAGATTCTTGGAATCTAGCATTTCTGGGATCCTCGAATGAATGGCTCTCGAGGTACGCCCCTTGTGTTAATGTTCATTCAATCTTTCGAATTCAAAACGTTCAAACCTTTCTCAAAACCCGTTTCAATTAACTCCCAAAAGAACTGAGTTCTTGGAATCTCGCATTCCTTGGATTCTTGAGTGACAGCTCTCGAGGCACACCCCTTGGGTTGTTTGTCATTCAATCTTTTGTTTCTAGACAAAACTTCAACAAATTCAACCCTTCTCTTTTCATGGTCGTCTCCACGAACTACATACGCTCTGATTCTTTAGTCTCGTCCGAATAAAGATATGTAGGCACAAGATTGCGATGATCTTGGCAAGCTACCTTTTCATACTTCCACCTTTCTTCGTCATCCTGTTCACAAATCCATCTATCTTCTGTTCCCCTCTGTTGCAATGAGAATCAGATATCAAGCTATTAATTAACTTGAACCGTAAATATTTAAATATTTACCACCGAACTTTGATTTATCCAAAGGAAAGGGTAAAGACCGAAGAAAAACCCTAAGTGAGCTACATTACAACGAAGCTAAGAGATCGGGAGGTTCGGGGGTTGGTTATACTAAGGGAAGATATTAACACCCTAAGTATTTGTAGTACTCTACAAGAGCCTCTTATTTGGTAGTTGTGTTTGTGTTAATGTTTGTTTTTTAATGGTTGTAAGTTAAGGTAAAGACCTATGGGTTTGTACTAAGTATGCTCGCCAAGACGTCGCATCTCGTGCCTATGTATCCTAACAAGGATGGAATCAGAGCAACCGTGGTTCTCCTAACTAGGGATAAGGAACACTTGACTATGGTAAAGGCTCAAGGGGAATAAGCATCCATAACAATGATACTCATGTAGAGTTAACAAAATATCTAAGTCTAAGTTGAAGGACTAACCGGGGATTGACTTTAACAAAAGCTAAAGGGGGAGGTGAGTACCCATAACAATGGTACACACAAAGAGTTAACAAACTCTAGGCCTAAGCTCTAAGTTATAGGATTCCTAATAAGGTATGCTAAAGGTCTTGACTTAACAAAGTCAAAAGGGTTAAGGTTCTCTTAAAAGTCCTAATGGCTCTAACAACGTCAAAGGGGGACTAAAAGAGTGATGAGTTATCTATGACATTGAGTCAACAGAGAGACTTTCCTTTGGAATTAGGGACATGGGGTAAATCTTGAGGATGAGAGCTAACAAGCCACATCACTTGGGGAAATTATCAAAACTAAAGTACACATATACATTCATTCAAACATGATGAAGATATAAAGATCAAGGTAACAACCAAGAAAGTAAATGCAAGCATGTAATAACATCAAGCAAAGATAATAACAAGGTCAAAACCAAGTATATCCAAAAATGTTTAGAATCAAACCAAATGATTACAACCAAAGGTAAGCATAGATGTTACAACATCTGACAAGGTTCTTACAAGACCAAACATCACAAGCATAAGTGAATCATACATAAGTCAAAATATTACTTACCATGGCAAAGTTCCAAGATCAACATGCATAAATCATAACAATATTCAAGCATAGAACATGTATAAGTTAAAACATTACTCATAACAAAGGATCAAGATCAACATGCATAAATCATAATAATATTTAAGCATGGATACAAATAGAGAATCATGTATAAGTCAAAACATTACTTATCATGGAGTTCAAATATTATGCATAAGTCAAAACATTACTTATCACGGATACAAATCAAGTAGAGGTAACAACCAAAACAACTTGAACATGTATGGGACATCTGTGAAAAGAATCATGTGATTTATGGTGAATCATGTTAGACAAGAAGGTAACAACCAAATATGCAAAAGGGATTCAATCATGGATTGGTAAACAATGAGAAACATCTCAAATGGGATTCATGTATACTTGGACATGTTTCAAAGTAACACAACAAGTGTATGAGAACACTCAAGGTACGATAACAACCAAAGTTTTAAGATATGCATTCAAACATACATTCATATGTGAAGATCAATCTTGAAAAAAGGTAACAACCATCATGTAACAAAAAGAGTGGGGAAATTCACACATCAAGTGAGATTCATACAAGCAAGGTGTGGGTTCATGTAAACAAGATGTGCAAGGAGAATCAAGAGAATCAATCAAGAGAAAACTCATAAAAACCCTAAAAAGCATCACACTTTGAATACACACAAATGCAAAGAAAATAATTCGTTTTGGAAATTTCTTGATACAAATGAAAAATAGGCATTCTCATGAACAAAATGCAAAAAGGATGGGATCAAAATGATAAAAATCAAAGAAGTTATGATTAAATCAAATTGCAAAGGAAAATATGAAGATAAGTGATAAAAAAAGGAAATGCATCCCATGGGGTTTGAACCCACGCGCCTAGGGTTATAGGTCAAAACATTACTAATCCAACCAATGCGCATTTTGTGAATCAAATGGAAACAAAACAAAATATGTTAAACATCAAATATATCCTGAAAAAAGAACAAAAGGGTTGATCCGCTGGATCGAACCTAGGTTTGGCAAGGCAAAGGGTACAAGAAAGCGCATGGTAAACCACTAGGGTGGTGATATATTCATTGTATCACCCATACCAATAAATAGATAAGGCTAACTGTAACACCCCTAATTTATTGGAATATTTATTTAATTTATTTAAATATGAATATTCATATTTTTGGTGATTTTCGGTGGTTGGTATGAAATATTGAGAATTATGGAGTTTTGGGTTATTTATTTAAATAATAGTATATATATGAATATATTGGTATTATTATTAATTTAAATAAATATAAGTGAATTGAGGGCAAAGTGGACTTTTGAGGAGGAGTTAGTGAGGGTGAAATTGGAAAGCCCATTTTAAGGCACAAAGTTAGGTTTAACAAAAAGGAATTTTGAAGGAATTAGGATTCATTCTTATTAGACCGTGAAAAGGGAAGAAATAGAGGCTAGAGCTCTGAGGAAGATAATTGAGGCAAAGCTTCGCAAGGTTTCCAAGAATAAAGGAGAAAGGCTTAGAGTCGGTAATTAAAGTATGGGGAGTATTGTCTTTATTGTTTTCAATATGTGATTCAATGTGTTTAAAGTTAATTTAAGGGTTTAGGGATTTTGAGTATTGAATTGTTGTTTCCTTTCTGGTGAGTTTAATGAGTTTGAGGGATTTTAATTGATGGTCTGATAGGTTTGAGGCTGATTTTGGAGTAAGGGAAATTAGGCCTTCGTGGCCAAAATCTGTTGTTGAGGTTTTAACCGTATAGGGTAATTGATTGTGAGAACTTTAATGACTATGGGGTATTTGTAAGAAATTATGGGAATTGAAGGCATAAATATGATACGAGATTGTCCTAATAAGTCATAGATTTTGTGCCTTTATCGCCGTAATACCTTTTAAATGATTGAAGGATGTTTTTGGGGCATTGGGGAAGGAAATCGTATGGACTTTTGGGTTGGTTTTGATACTGGTGCATAACAACAATTTGCTGTAAGTGCGAGTTCACACAGCGAATGATGCTTCGCACGGTGAACATTCTCCCCAGACTCGTATAGCGAACGTAGCAGAAATTCGCGAATTATGTTTTGGTTCAGTGATGTCTTGATGTTTTGATACTGTGATTTTCCTAATGAATTACCATGAGTGTAAATGTGGTTCCTATTTGATTAAATGAATGTATGATGAATTACTATGAGTATAGTTGTGATTCCTATGTGATTAATACATGACCTTATGATGAGTACCAATGAGTATAATTGTGATTCTTATTAGATTAATACATGATTGCATGATGAATCCCCATGAGGAACTGTGATGATTTATGACGTTGATTCCATGAGGTTTTGATGATTCTATGATGACGTGATTCTTATGATTATTTTGATGAATGATGATGCACCTAATGAGATTATTATGAGGATGATATTGACGTGTGCATCATGCATTCATATGCATTCCAGACTTCGGTCTAGGACCTTGATTCTTGTCGCTTCAGTCCCATTGTGCGGATGTGAGGTATTTTGTTGTGCTCTGATTCTCTTGTAGAATCGATCCTACTGTTGTGGATCTATGAAGGTTTGATGGCCCAGTGTCCATCGATTTTTTTTGATTGGTACCACATGCATGAGTCTTGTTGCATTTACATTTATGTGACAATTTGGTGTAATTTATAATGTTGCGGCCTTTGATGTTCCTTGATGATTTTGATGATGTTGAATATGAAAATGACGCTATTTTATATATTGATTCCTATATTGATTATTATGAATCGTTTTACTCACCATGTCTGTTTGAATGTTGCCTCCACGTGGGTAACGTGCAGATGACCAGGTTTAGCCGTGGATGCCGTCGAGGACTTTTTGGGGTTTTTGACTTTTTGTGGACTTAGAGGGTCTTGCTCTGATAGTGTAACATCGGGTTAGGGTCTTTGAGTTAAACCATGTTTTATTGATTTTTGTTATTTTGATTATGTTGTTGTGCAAGGAAAATTTTGGATTTGCCTTTTTGAGTTTCGCTGCCATTTGAGCAATTTTTGAGTAATTTTGGGAAAACCCGTTGTTTACGAAGCATTGACTTTAATTTGAATTATTGAGAAATGTACGCCCTTTGAGGTGATTTTTATTATGTTTAAAATATTACTCTGATAAATGTGAATGATTTGCCATTATATTTTTGGGGTAGAAAAGGGTGTTACACTAACAATGTCCAAAAGCCTTCCCAAACGCACCATGGCTGGCTGGGCAAGGTCAGATTTTCAGTTTGCAAAATAATCCTTAACTTTCTCAATTCTCCATAAAAATGAATGATCCAAAGATCAAAATTACTCAAAATTTTACAAGGAATTCAATGGTGCAATTGGTTCTTGCTAATAATAATTCCATTTCGAAACCCGATAGCAACATCAAAATGACACTAATTTTGCAACTTCAACAACACAGTCTTATTCAATCAATACTAGCATGCAAATAAAGTTTCAACATAACACATAAGGTATACAGAACATGTTTAAACTTAAGGAACATCAAAGGAAAGCATGGTGTGCAAAGTACCAAGTTCTAGAAAACTTACCTCTTGAAGCTCAAAGTCAAATTTCATGATAGATGCTACAGATGCCAAGTAATGCTTTAGACACTTCCAATAAACCTTTAGAAAGCTATTACGACGCCTGGAAGCAAAGGAAGATCAACATGATTGAAAGTGCTTCCTTCTTGCAATATGTCAAGGATGTCCAAAAGTGAACCTCAAGTAAATGCAATTACAATTGGGAAGTCAGGTTTGGAACAACTTAGGGATGTCCTATAGGGTGTTTTTGAAATGTTGGAGTGTTTGGAAATGGTCAGAATAAAGCTTTGGTATAGAAGATGCAGAAAGTCAACAAAACTTAGTGTTGGAGGTTGACTTTCTGTTCTAGCAGGTTTTGGGTGGAAATGAAAGTTTGGAAACCTTCAAAATGTCTTTTGTGGTATGTTAGGATAATTAGTTTGGTGGTTTGAAGTGTGAAAAAGATAGATGGTGAGTTTGTGCAAGATGAGGTTTTCTTGGCACAAAGGGGGAGTGGTGCAAGATGCTGAAATGCAGAGGTTTTTTGAGGAGTTTCTGTGGCTTTTTCTTCCTTTTTTTCAAGCACGGAATGTGCCTCTATTTATAGGGAAAGAGTGAGGCTCAATGTACTGCAGAATGGTAACTTGAGGAGTTTTTAGTTTGGTTGGGATTCAACTTGGTGTATGGAAGTTTTCCATGGTTTCAAGGAAAAGTACCATGAAATCTTGAGTGGTTGGGATGGTGTTTCTGACTTTGAAATGGTTTGAGTGCAGAGAGGATAGGTTGGAGGCTCAAGAAATTGATTTTGTGGAAAGGTCATGCTTTATGCAAATGGAAGTCACACCTTTATGCCAAAACTTCCATAAATGGTATGAAACTTTAATCATGCTTCAATCCTTTGGATAATGCACCAAAGCAAGGTGTAATTATCTGATTTAAACCAATTCAACAAGTAATAGGGTCTGCCACATGAGATCTTGAAGATTTGGATGATTTTGCAAATGGTTCTTGCATGAAAATGACCTAGAAATCAAGCTTTGGACCCCAACTTCTTTTCTTCGAAAATCCTAGCTCACAAATGCTATGAAGGATTTGTTGTAATTTTTTTAAAGCCCTAAAAATTCTCTACAACTTTCATGATTTGTGAAAGTTTTGAATCTCAAGGGATCATAGTGAAATTTGACCTTGAAGTTGACTGAAAATTGGAGTAACAAAGCTGTCTTGGAAAATTCTAAGTGTTTTTGAAATTCTCCCAAACTTTGAAGCTTCATAGCTAAAAATCTAAGCATCTTTTTCTCATATGTGGACACTTTTGTAGTACACGAGTAGATCTACACATTGATCTTTAGAACTCCCAAAATGGATGTGTGGATTGGAAGATATGGCCTTTCAAAGTTGGCACCCAAACTAGGGTTTTTCCACACTTAGAAAAAATCCAAGTTTTCTTCTTTTGCAAGAAACCTCTAAAATATTGATTTTTCTTGATCAAGCTCATGGATTGGACATATCTTGATGAAATTTGGCTTGGATGCTCCAATTTGAACCAAAAACCCTAAAAGTCAAAGAGTTGACTTTGTCAGATGAATTTTGAATCAGATGAATTCAATTGTGTGATCTTCAATGAAATTGCATCTTGATACTTCTCAAGCACCATAAATAGGCTTCAAGGATGTGTATGAATATATTTAATCATGTCCTAAGGCTTGGGATCATGCTTGGGTCAAAAGTCAAAGGCATAATTGACTTTTCTTGATAAAAACCCTAATTTGGGGCCAGATGAAATTGGGCTTCAATTGACTTGTAGTGAGATCAATTGGCACTTGATTCTTGTTGAATATAAGCTTCTTAGATGTATGGGAACTTGATTTTATGATGATCAATCCAAAACATTGACTGATCAAGCAATAGTCCTCTTGATTCCACAGATGCAAAACCCTAATTCAGATGAACTTAACAACAACAAACTTGAAACAAGGTTAGGGTTAGGAAACAATGCTTGATGTTCCTAGAATGGTAATGGAATCTAGGGATCAAATTTTGGGTTATGGCACCCTCTATCTTTCCAGTAGTCGAACTATGAAAGCTCTGATTTCTCGTTCTCGTCCAAATGAGGATACGTAGGCACAAGGGCCCCAATCCTTGGTGAGCACCCTATCCTATAACCACCCATTTCCCCTTAGCTTAATTATCCTTTTATAGTACCATTTAACATTTATCGTTGAGAAGAAAACAAACAAGCTTAGATAACACCCATCATAAATCGAAATAAGAGGTTCCCTTTGAGTACAACGGATGTAAGGGGTGCTAATACCTTCCCCTTGCATAACCGGCTCCCGAATCCAGAATATGGTTGCGAGGAATGTGTTCTTATCCTCTCTTTAAAGGTTTTCTCGATATTTTCCTTTCCATCTTTTGGGATAAATAAAGTTTGGTGGCGACTCTGTCGAACGACATTTTCGTGCCTTTCGTGCGAGGGTCGTATATTTGAATACCTTTTTCAAGGTGCAACAATATTGCATAGATATTATCTTGTTCGAATAAAGTCCTTGTGGATTCGATCGTTTATTACTACGACACTATCATTACACTTGTCAAGAAATCATCACTTATTATCGGCATAGTTGACACATTACTTTGTAATCCTGGCATCATCGTTGTTGGAATACCATATGAGAAATCCCTAGAAACCAGAGGCATCGTAAAACTTGCCATATAAGAAGGCCTAAGATCTCCTGTAGCAGTATGTGTGGGCCTAGGAGTAGTTGCAATGCTTGTTGCCATGGGCAATGAAACCAATACTGGAGTGACGTGTTCTTAGGGATGACCATTTCAACTAGAGTTTTACCCCTCCTCAAGGGCATAAAAGTCCATATACATAAAACGTTATTCTTCGCAAGAAAATTTACAAAAAAGAGACAAAAATAAAACATTTTTAAAAGGAGATAATGTAGAACCATGCTTCAGTCTCAAGTTTTGATGATGTCAACACTACTCAAGGTCATCTCTTGATTGCAAAAAGACAAGTCTTTCAAAGTTATCAAGATCAAGTCAAGCTATCTTTCAAGTCAAGCTACATATGGAACTATGATTCTTCAAGACTTGGATGCATTGCGGGTATATCAAATTCTACCCTTATAATTGATATACAAGTGTTCAAAAACATCAAGCATTTTAGCATAATACATGAGCATGTTTTTGGAACTTTAAAAATTGGTATAACATTATTTTTCAAAAGCATTTTTCTGAAAAATAGCAGTGTTAATCGATTAACCATATAGGTTAACCGGTTAACCATTTCAAAATTTAAATAATCTGGGCTAACGTTCCAGTGTTAACCGATTAACCATATAGGTTAACCGATTAACACTGAACGTACAGTGAAAAATGGCTTTGTTTCAAGTTCAAAAATTGTTTGAAAATTACACCATTTCATATTTTGAAATCTACTCAAATATACCTTTTTGAAAGGGTATTTTACTCATATAAATTTTGAGTTTTTCAATTTTGAAAAACACACACAAAAACCTCCAATCTCCAAACACTTTCTACATTCATTTTCAAATTTTCTTAGAATCAAATTCACCATTTTCAAAATCTTTTATTAAGTGTTCATATGTGCATAAAATTTCATATTCATCTTTGAACACTTGTGTTGAAAATTATAAGAGTGAATTTTGATCATTTGGAGAAGATCAACTTTGATATTATTTTCTCAAAACAAAAATCATTACAAGTATTTGTATTCTGACTTGTGATCCAGGATTGTTGGACACAAGGGTGAGTGTTTACAAGAGGATTGTTCTTGTACACTTGTTAGTTTTATTGTTTGATAGTAGGCCTCACCGATTGATGGTGTGATAGGTTGTACTTTATTAAACAATAGTGAAAACTCTCTTTCGTGTTGAAAGGGGAGTGGAGTACTCTCGGATTGTGAGGGGAACCACTATAAATCCTGGTGTCCATTGTTCTTTTATTTTCTACTGCTTGCATAACCAAGAACACAAACCAGTAAAATTTCAAGAAACCATAAAAACCGGAAAAATTTCTAAAGTCCTAATTCACCCCCCCCCCCCCCCTCTTAGGCATACTCTGTACTTTTAATTGGTATTAGAGTAGGTTAAGGTAACCTGTTCCTATCGATCC
This sequence comes from Lathyrus sativus, assembly GCA_963859935.3. Classification (NCBI taxonomy): domain Eukaryota; kingdom Viridiplantae; phylum Streptophyta; class Magnoliopsida; order Fabales; family Fabaceae; genus Lathyrus; species Lathyrus sativus. The sequence goes on along the minus strand of CAWUDS030000443.1, from coordinate 636,997 downwards.
TAATGGCTTCCGCTAGTACTAACCCGGTTTTCAAAGATGGTGGAAGTAGTAACAAGCCACCACTCTTTTCTGGAGAATACTTCGATTTTTGGAAAATCCGTATGAAGGCACATCTTGAGGCTCAAGGAGATGGTATATGGGAAACCGTTGAAACTGGTCCACATGTTCCTACAAGTGTGGTAAATGGTGTTGGAACCCCAAAGATTAAATCCTCATATGATGAAGATGACAAGAAGAGAATCTTGAATGAGAAGAAAGCAATCAACATACTTCAAAACGCTCTCAGCATGGATGAATTCTTTCGCATATCACAGTGTCAATCGGCAAAACAGATTTGGGATACCTTGGTAGAAACGCATGAAGGAACAGCAGAAGTAAAAAGATCAAGACTTAACATGTTAAGTCAAGAATATGAGATGTTCTGTATGCAGCCCGATGAATCTATTGTTGCCTTGCAAAAAAGGTTTGTTCATCTAACAAATCATCTGATTGCTCTCGGGAAGACCTTCACCAATGATGATCTCAATTTAAAAGTCCTAAGATCCTTGACAAGAGAATGGCAACCGAAGGTGACCGCCATTTCGGAAAAGAAAAGTCTTTCAACAATGTCATCCGCTTCATTATTCGGGAAACTTCAAGAGCATGAACTGGAACTTGGAAGGCTTGAGAAACATGAAAGTCAAGACAAGAAGTCCAAAGGAATTGCCTTGAAGATTGACACAAGGGATGATAAAAATGACGAATCTTCCGAAGACAAAAACTTCATGCTTCTAGTAAAGAAGCTTGGTAAGTTTTTTTAATAATAATAAAACTTCTTCTTTTTCTAAAAAGAATAGACATTTCAGGAAAAAGGAGGCACCCACATCAAACCAAGAAATTACATGTTACGAATGTGGGAAACAAGGTCACATAAAGCCAGATTGCTCGAAACTCGCAAATAAAGAAAAATTCAAAGGCAAGAAGGATTTCAAAACAAAGAAGGCTTATGTCGCATGGGACGACAACGAAGTGAGTTCATCATCGGAATCAGATAACGATGAATGCGCAAATATGGCTTTAATGGCCTTTCACCATTCCGATGACGAAAATGAGGTTAGTAGTAATTTTTCTGTCTATGATAATGATGCACAAGAAGTTATAGATGAACTTCTAAAAGAGTGCAAGACTTTGTATAAAGATATCTCATCACAAAAGAAAAGAATTTTATTTTTAGAAAAACAAAATTCTGATTTCCTGAAAAATATTGAAGATGAAAAACAAAAGGTGATGGATGAAAAACAAAGTCTTGTATGTAAGAATTGTGAGTCTTTGTCTTTTAAAATTATTCAACTTAAAAGAGTTTTAGAAAGATATGAAAAAGGTCAAATTGGCTTGGAAGAAATTCTTAAACATCAAAGGTATCCTAATGATAAAAGTGGATTGGGATACTCTAAATTTTAAAAACCAAGCACCAATAAGACCATTTTCGTTAGAGCAAGTGAACAAATTATTAAAGAATAGACAAGCACTTCTAAAATTCTGCATCAAAATCATAACAAAAAAAGAATTGACAAGACAAATAATTATATTCCTAGATATAGAAGTCATTTTCAACCTACATGTTTTTACTGTGGAATTAAAGGGCACATACCTAATGCCTGCTATGTACGTAATATTGGTATTGCAAAGGGGCATTATGTGTGGGTTGAAAAGGGTACTAACTATCAAGGACCCAAAGCAATTTGGGTACCTAACACTACCTAATTTTGTTTTGTAGGTATGCTTGAAGACAACCACAAATCAATGGTATCTTGATAGTGGTTGCTCGAAGCATATGACGGGAGATATAAACAAATTTTCAAGTCTATCATTAAAGGCCAAAGGATACGTCACTTACGGTGATGATAATAAAGGAAAAATTCTTGGAGTTGGAACCATTGGTGCACCTCCATGTACAATCATTGAAGACGTTCTTTATGTTGAAGGCCTTAAGCATAACCTGCTTAGCATCAGTCAATTGTGTGACAAAGGGTTCAAAATCAACTTCACAAAGAAGGAATGCTTGATCGAACACGAAGTCACTCATGAGATTCTGCTAAAAGGTAAAAGATATAATAATATTTTTATGATTTCTTTTGATGATTCTTCCTTGAAGGTAAAATGTCTTATGGCAAACAACAACGAGGCATGACTTTGGCATACAAGATTTGCTCACATTCACATGGAGCATCTAAACAAATTAATCAAACATGATCTGGTTGTTGGGCTTCCGAAGATAAAATTCATCAAGGATAAATTATGCGATGCATGTCAAAAGGGAAAACAGACCAAGACAACCTTCAAATCTAAGCAAGTGGTTTCCACATCAAGACCATTTCAATTGTTGCACATGGATCTTTTTGGTCCATCAAGAACAAAAAGCTTCGGAGGTAGTATTTATGCTTTAGTTATTGTTGATGATTTTTCTCGATATACCTGGACAATGTTTTTAGTGCAGAAAAATGATGCTTTCAAAGCATTCAAAAAGTATGCAAAACAAATTCAAAACGAGAAGTCACTCACTATAGCCTCCATAAGAAGCGACCACGGTGGAGAATTTCAAAATTCAGACTTTGAAGAATTTTGCGAAGAGCATGGAATCTCTCATAATTTTTCGGCACCAAGGACTCCTCAACAAAATGGCGTCGTAGAATGGAAGAATCGTTCACTAGTGGAACTTGCTAGAACAATGCTCAGCGACACAAATCTTCCAAAATTTTTTTGGGCAGAAGCAGTAAGCACGGCGTGTTTTGTAAGCAACCGTGTGAATATTCGACCGCTACTCAAAAAGACTCCGTATGAGTTGTTCAAGGGAAGGAAACCAAATATATCATTCTTCCACATATTTGGCTGCAAATGCTTCGTTCTCAACAACAATAAGGACAATCTCGGTAAGTTTGATGAGAAGTCCGACGAAGGTATATTTCTTGGTTACTCTCTTTATAGTAAAGCATTTAAAATTTTTAATAAAAGAACTCTTACCATTGAAGAGTCTATTCATGTTTCGTTTGATGAGACTAACCCCTCGAAAGAGGATAATATTGTTTTGGATGATGATGATGATTTTGTAGATACTCCACATAATGAAGAAAGTGTTTCAAAAGATCAAACAATATTACAAGAAGATGTTACTCAAGAAAATCAAGATCTTCCGAAAGAATGGAGAACACACAGAGATCACCCAATTGATAAAGTTATTGGTGATATTAGTCAAGGCGTTGCAACTCGACTTAATTTAAAGGATGCTTGTCTCAACATGGCGTTTGTATCTCAGATTGAACCGTCAAAGATCGATGAAGCTTTATGCGATGACCAATGGATTATAGCAATGCAAGAAGAACTTAATCAATTTGAAAGAAATCAAGTTTGGACCCTTGTACCAAGACCAGATAATAAGCATATCATAGGAACCAGATGGGTGTTCAAGAACAAACTTGACGAGAATGGGATTATAGTTCGTAACAAGGCAAGATTGGTCGCACAAGGCTACAACCAGGAGGAAGGAATTGATTTTGATGAAACATTCGCTCCGGTAGCAAGGTTAGAAGCAATTAGATTATTGATTGCTTACGCTTGTTCTATGAATTTTCAGTTGTTCCAGATGGACGTCAAAAGCGCTTTCCTGAATGGGTACATTAATGAGGAAGTCTATGTCAAACAACCTCCGGGTTTTGAAGACTTCAAAAATCCCTCACATGTTTTCAAACTGAAGAAGGCTCTCTACGGTTTAAAATAAGCACCACGAGCATGGTATGATCGCCTTAGCAACTTCTTATGTGAGAAAGGATTTACAAAAGGAAAGGTTGACAAGACGCTGTTTATAAAGAAAATCAAGGGTAACACCTTGTTGGTACAAGTCTACGTCGACGACATCATATTCGGATCAACAAACAAAGAACTTTGCGAAGAATTCTCACTCATGATGCAAGGAGAATTCGAGATGTCCATGATGGGAAAGTTAAATTATTTTCTTGGACTACAAATCAAGCAAACCAAGGATGGAATCTTTCTCAACCAATCCAAGTACTGTAAGGAATTAATAAAGAAATTTGATATGGATAGTTGCAAGATGATGTCTACTCCTATGGGATCCGGAACGTATGTTGATCAAGATGAATCTGGTACTCCAATTGATATTACTAAATATCGAGGTATGATTGGTTCATTACTATATTTGACGGCAAGCCGTCCTGACATTATGTTTAGTGTTTGTTTGTGTGCGCGCTTCCAAGCAAATCCGAAGGAATCACATCTCACTGCTGTGAAGAGAATTATCAAGTATCTCAAAGGAACGACCAACGTCAGATTATGGTATCCTAAAGGTAGTACTTGTTCTTTAGTTGGTTATTCTGACGCTGACTATGCAGGATGCAAAACCAATAGAAAAAGTACAAGTGGTACATGTCACATTCTCGGAAATGCTCTAGTATCCTGGGCCTGCAAGAAGCAAGCTTGTGTAGCACTCAGCACCGCCGAAGCAGAATACATCGCCGCAGGAAGTTGTTGTGCACAGATTTTATGGCTAAAACAACAACTTCTGGATTATGGTGTTGACCTCAGATGCATTCCTCTACGATGTGACAATACTAGTGCCATAAATATCACGAAGAATCCGGTTATGCATTCCAGAACAAAACATATTGATATCCGGCATCACTTCCTTCGAGATCATGTATTGAACAGAGATGTTGATGTTACTTTTGTCGAGACACACAACCAACTCGCCGACATCTTTACCAAGCCTTTGGCGAAAGAACCGTTCTACAAAATTCGGAGAGAACTTGGGATTCTTGATGAAGGTGAAATCTGACCTTTTTTTTTCTAATATGTGTATGCATCATTTGTGATATGTTTTCATGTGTATGCATTCTGTTTTTAAGTATTTTTCAAAAATTCGAGTGTGTTAACCGATTAACCATATGGGTTAACCGATTAACACTGTCTAGTTTTCAATTCTGATTCAATTTTTTAATGTGTTAACCGATTAACCTATATGGTTAACCGGTTAACACTGTTAAATTTTCTAAAAATCAGAAACGAAAATTAATTATATTTTTGAAAATACTATATATTATAAATGTATTTTTATGTGGTCCATATTCTCTCATATATCCAAATCCATATCCAAAATCCATATTCCCTCTTCAAACCCTAACTTCTCTCTCCCACTCTCTAAAGTTGGAAAACTCCCCACAACTTCTCAAACCCTAACTTCCTCAGAACCCACAACCTCAGTTCTCTCAAACCTTCATCCATGGCTTCAAAATCAAATCGCGGCAAGGGAAAACTACCAGAACATCATTCTGCATCCGAATCTGATGACGACAGCATTCCAATGGAAACCACCAAAAAGAGGCGGATGGATTTCAAAGTTCGTGTTCGTCAACTTATGCCGGTAAAGTACGTAAATCTTCGAGCTTTTCCTACAATTTCTTTTGATTTTCCTACTCTATTGGAATATCAGCGTATCGACAAGTTTGTCACCGACTCTGGTATTATTTATCCTGATCTTGTTAAAGCTTTTCTGAATAAAATGGCTGTATATCTGAACATGGATGAGAACCACATGATCCGTTCCACAATTAGAGATCATGAGTTTGTTGAGAATCTATCCACTCTTGCTAGACACCTTAAGATTCCATCAAAAGGCTGCTTCCTGAGGAAAGGTGTAAACCATGTAGATGGACCCTGGGCAAATTATGATAAAATGGAGTATTACTATCAGATTTGCAGGTTCCCAAAAGAAACCGTTATTGCAAACTCTCGCACCGCTCGTATGCTGTGCTATGCCAAGAATCTGACAGTATCTGATCGAATGCTTCACTACATTATCTGCTATGTCCTCATTCCAAAGGACTCAAATCACTCTCAGATAAACGAATTGGAAATGCAGTTGCTCTTTGCAATTAAGAATCGCATCAAGGTCAATTGGATTTTGACTATTATGTATCATCTGCAGCAACAACTTCATTGCATTACCCGGCTGCCGTATGCTCGTTTGGTTTCAAGAATTCTGGAATTAACTGAACTTGACCTCAACAGAGAACCATCCTCCAAGATGAAACCTACAACTAATGAAATCAATGAGATTAATATTGTGAAGAATACTGGAATCATCAAAGCGGCTGACGGTACCTACAGGTATACCGATGACGGTCCTGTCCATCACGCATATCCAATGCCTGAAGGGGGTCTTACTAGTGAGTTTCTCTATACAACCATGATGAACCAGCATCGAGAGTCGATGAATATGCATAGAGAAACCTCCCGAGCAATTGCCTCTCTCAGAAACCTCATTCTTAACCCTCCACATTCCAACACCCGAGTTGTGGACGAAGAGATTGAAGAAGAGGTTGATAGTGATGAAGAAGAAGAGGAGGAGGATATGGCGGATGAGGATTCTTAGAGAATATGTTCCTGTTGTTGATGTCTTTTATTGCTTTGCTTTCTAGTCTTAAGTTTTATGCTTCCTTTTGAACTATGTTTTATTGTAACAAGTACAATTTCTATTTGCTGCATTTTATATGTACTACTTCTTATGCTATGTGTTCACTTGGCTTTGCATGTGCTTATTACTATATATGCTGCTATCTTGTGTTTTCTTTGAAAGCTCTTCCTTTTTGCTGATGTCAAAGGGGGAGAAGAGCTTGGTTCTGTTAATGTCTCTCTGTGTGCAGATTTTTTCCTCTGTTAAGATAGGGGGAGTTGCTAGACATAGGGGGAGAAACATATCAGGAACCAAGAGATATCGCACAACATTTTTTGATTGCCATCATCAAAAAGGGGGAGAATGTAGAACCATGCTTCAGTCTCAAGTTTTGATGATGTCAACACTACTCAAGGTCATCTCTTGATTGCAAAAAGACAAGCCTTTCAAAGTTATCAAGATCAAGTCAAGCTATCTTTCAAGTCAAGCTACATATGGAACTATGATTCTTCAAGACTTGGATGCATTGCGGGTATATCAAATTCTACCCTTATAATTGATATACAAGTGTTCAAAAACATCAAGCATTTTAGCATAATACATGAGCATGTTTTTGGAACTTTAAAAATTGGTATAACATTATTTTTCAAAAGCATTTTTCTGAAAAATAGCAGTGTTAACCGATTAACCATATAGGTTAACCGGTTAACCATTTCAAAATTTAAATAATCTGGGCTAACGTTCCAGTGTTAACCGATTAACCATATAGGTTAACCGATTAACACTGAACGTACAGTGAAAAATGGCTTTGTTTCAAGTTCAAAAATTGTTTGAAAATTACACCATTTCATATTTTGAAATCTACTCAAATATACCTTTTTGAAAGGGTATTTTACTCATATAAATTTTGAGTTTTTCAATTTTGAAAAACACACACAAAAACCTCCAATCTCCAAACACTTTCTACATTCATTTTCAAATTTTCTTAGAATCAAATTCACCATTTTCAAAATCTTTTATTAAGTGTTCATATGTGCATAAAATTTCATATTCATCTTTGAACACTTGTGTTGAAAATTATAAGAGTGAATTTTGATCATTTGGAGAAGATCAACTTTGATATTATTTTCTCAAAACAAAAATCATTACAAGTATTTGTATTCTGACTTGTGATCCAGGATTGTTGGACACAAGGGTGAGTGTTTACAAGAGGATTGTTCTTGTACACTTGTTAGTTTTATTGTTTGATAGTAGGCCTCACCGATTGATGGTGTGATAGGTTGTACTTTATTAAACAATAGTGAAAACTCTCTTTCGTGTTGAAAGGGGAGTGGAGTACTCTCGGATTGTGAGGGGAACCACTATAAATCCTGGTGTCCATTGTTCTTTTATTTTCTACTGCTTGCATAACCAAGAACACAAACCAGTAAAATTTCAAGAAACCATAAAAACCGGAAAAATTTCTAAAGTCCTAATTCACCCCCCCCCCCTCTTAGGCATACTCTGTACTTTCAGATAATTCCACAAAACATTGCATAAAGAGGTCCCACTGGATGTGTCAATTGGTTCACCTGTGATTTTGGTAAACAATCAATTAGTTTTAAATTTATTGCTTGAAGGAGCAAACTAGTAAATTTAGGGCCATTGTTGTGCTAAATTTCTAAGAAAAGGAAGTGTGCATTAATGTTGTTGGATATTTTTTTTGAATGTTGACTACTTTGGAAAAATGATTAAGTTTGAAAAAGTGAATCTATTAATGATTTCGACTAAGTCAAATTAGTAACTTGGAAGAAAATAAAAATAAATAAATGTATATGAAATAAAAATGAACTTTATCTGCATAAGTAAAAATTGGTAGGCAAGTACATTTTCTTTAGAGACTCGTTTCTCACTTGCACATAGATACTTTGAGTTTTTATTAAAGTTTACAATGGTTTTTTTTCCACCTCCAATCCTAACACTAGAATCCCTATTTATAGTACTACAAAACTAACTATCTTCCATCCGACATGTTATCTTATGCATGCTCTTCTAGCCTTCGATTGATCTCCACGTGTCTTTGGAGTTTGGATAAGACCAAAAAATAGTTATTTAGTTTGAATTTGAATTTGATTTGGTTGAACCTCTTTTGACCTATCGAATTGGTGAATAACCAAACTTGGAAATTTCACTAAGTACCAAACCAAATCCTTTATGTGTCGAATGCTGATGTTTTCCTCCAATGTCTCTGGTTGAAATGCATGCAAAATTTCCTTATGTCTGTGCAGAAATTTCAGCCAATTCCTTTGTCGAATTAGTACATTGAAATTTCTTGGCTAATATGTACCTCAAAGGATAACTAGATTATGGAATTTTGTTTCATTAGTAGATGAAGGAAAAGAGTTCAAACTTTTGGGGTACACTGACTCTAGTTGGCATGTTGATGCTGAGCATAGAAAATCCACAGCTGGATATATGTTCATGTTAATTAAGTGGTGCGCCATTTGTTTGAAATTTAAGAGAAGAACATGTTGTAGCATTATGATCATGTGAGGATGAATACATAGTTGTCTCTCTATGTGTATGCCAAGCAACATGAATGATGAATTTGATCGAAGGAATTACAAGGAAGACTCATGGAGCAATGACCATGAAGATCGACAACATGTCTGCTATCAAACTGGTGAAGAATCCAATAGCACATGGATGAACTAAGCACATTGAAATGAGATTCCATTATCTAAGAGAACAAGTAGCAAATGGAAGGTTGAGCCTGAAACATTGCAGATGATATAATCATAATAACAAAGGTTGTGCAGGTCAAATTGTTCAAGAGAATGAGAATAATGATATATATATAGATAGTTTAGGCACAATGAATTAGGTGGTATGTTAAATATGTAATTCTTTGTGTTTGATCTTACCGGTTGATCATAATCTGAGGTGGGCCAAAGACAAGCGTCGGTGATGTTGGGTGTGAAAGAGGGGGGTGTACCTGCAAAGCACTCTGATGTTAAAGTAAGAAAACGAGCAAAAGAGAGAGAGCAAATACATAATATGTGTGTTTTAGGGTGAATATTGAATACCTGACCCTCTCAAGTGAGATGGTTTATATAATTCCCCTAGAACTTGGCCATTGGTCCCTATTTCCAGGGCGAGATAGCCGTGTCCCGAAGGATAGGTAACCGCCATAACTAGCCGTTGGGACGGGCAGACATACCCATAACTAGTCGTTGGCACGGGGACAAACGTTTTGGCTATTTTTGGATGGTGGAATCGTGCGTGACGGGCAGAGATTGGTGGGGAGGAATGTTGTGACCAAGGGTAAATTGGTCAGCCTCCCTCGTTGGAAGGGCAGAAAGGTATATTCTCCCCCAAAGTGGTTGGACTTAGGCAATTGGATCGTTTTGGAAGCAGAAGTGGATTGGGCCATGCCTAGCCATTAGGTCAGTCCGAAACAGTAGTCCTCCAAGTCGTTGCTACCGAGCACGATAGTGATGACTTAAGGATAATCTGCTTTTCGGGCATGGTCATCGTAAGCTTCCTTGTGTCCGGAGAAACACTTTCCCGAGCGTCTGAAGCATTGTTGTCGGGGAGCTTGAGATCTAGGGAGCCCAACGGTTGATAGGATCTGAAGAGTGGAGGTGCCACATGTGCCTTGTGCCATGTGATGCATTAAATGCATGATGATGGCTAGGCTAGGGTCATGATGATGCCCTAACCGCACGTGCTCGTGCACATGCCTGTCATTTGCCTATAAATATTGAGAGGTTCCGTTCGTTTAGAACTTTCGCTTCTCTCTCTTCTTGCTCATTGTTCCCCGTTCTTCACTGCTCGCTGCCTTTAAGTTTTACTCCAGCCACCGTACAACATCCGACCAGAGCTACTCAAGTCCACAACTTCTTCCTCGACCAAGTAAGTATGTCGATTCCTTACTTACTCTTTGGTTTTTTGGTTTGATGTTGTAGAATGCATATGGTTAGGACTGAAATAAAGTAGTTCTATGGCGTTTTGTGGTGGCTGCTGGTGGCAGACGGTGGCGCAACCATTTTCTCTACTGCCAGTGCCGTAGTGGTTGTTTTTAGGAAAAATCAAGTTAGCAAGCCATAGGTTTTAGTTGATACCAGAGTAGTGACGACACATCGGTGTTTGCTTCCGGAGGGGGCCATAGACCCTGGTGGTTCCCTCATGAGAGTTTTGGGTTTTATGCACGGGGATCTTTCCCCAGATGTGTCGGGGAGGACCCCTAGGCACTAATATCGTTTAGGTATGCCATTTGAGTAGGGCTTAGGTCGAGGTTTCTTTCCTTGGCCCTTTGTGCGCCCTTTTACTTGACTAGTAGTGGAAGGGTGGATTTGATTTTGTCATCGGATTCACTTTTTTCCTCTGCTTTTCAAGTAAAAGCGATCTCACGCAGGTCTGACGAGGACGAACACCCTAGAGATTTTTCCGAGGATAGCTCCTCGGAGGATACTGAAACGGACAATGACTCCTCGTCCCCTGATGCTGGAGGAATGACTACCGCGAGGACATCGACCGATGAATGGACCGTAGCTGAGCCAATGGAGCATGCCTCGCTGTTTGCTTCATACACCAGAGACGCGTTTACTACGATGGGGCCGGAGGGAGAGTGAAAGGTCCACTTCCCCTCAGAGGACGAACGTATATATTTAGCGTACAGGGAGCGATTTACCATGTACGATTACATTTTTAAAGAGATAGGGTTGAGGTTGCCCTTCACGGACTTTCAACGGGCAGTCTTCGTGCATCTTGACTTGGCGCCTTCCCAACTGCACCCAAATTCCATTGCCTTCATGCGGGCGTATGAATCGGTGTACGAATACTTGCAAATCAGGGTCACCCTTCCACTCTTCTTCACCATCTTTCATCTTCAACGACAGGTGTCAGGGAGGAAGTTCGGTTGGGTTCCCTTGAAACAGAGAAGGAAATTGTTCAAGCCCTTCTCTGAATCTATTCGGACCTTTAAAGAGAGATTTTATGTGATCGAGTCGGTGTTGGAGAGAGCTACTGACTCGACCTTTGTGCGGGAGGTCTCAACGAACAAAAACGGGGAGGACCTGATAGACGAGAAGGATAAAATAGTTTCCCGGAGGTTATTTACATTCCCCTTCTGCTTCTCGCTTTTTCTTATTTTGTTCGAGGTGTTTTTCTTCCCACGTGCTGACGTGCTCGTTATCATTGTAGGTAAAATGTCTTAGACACAGGAGAGGATGGTAAAGCATGCCCAAGGAATGATGAAGGGCGGAGCTTCCCTAGGAAGAAGTCGTCATGGCCAGCAAATGACTCCCCCACAGATAGGGTCGGGGACTTCATTGTCAACTCCTCCGGCCACTCATACATCCCCTCTGCCTGTGAGCTCGAGGCTCAAGCGCGCCCGTACGAATGAAATTATGGACCTCATCTGGAGTCCTTCAAAATCAAGTTTGAGCTTCCTCCCTGCTTGGATAACAAGAAATTCTTCGAGGGATCCTCCTTGTCCATTCCATGGGCAGAATCTCTAAAGCTTGAGGAAATAGACCGTCTTAGCAAGCGGGTCATGCTTGCGTAGGATGTATCTGCCTTGATGAGGATCCTGGAGATAGCCATGGTATACACCGAGGACGGGTCTCCGCTTGAGCTCAAGCTGAAGAAATCTAAAGCTGCAGTGGCGGCCTTGGAAGAAAATGTCAAGAAGCTTCAGGAGGAGCGGGATAGGGAGCTCAAAGAGGCTGCACGGAAGGGTCGCGAGGAGATAACCATAGAGAGGGACGCCTTAGCTTCCTAGAAGAAAGCCGTTGAGGACTTGGTGGAGAAACTAAAAGTCGCGGCTGCCCCTGTTGAAGATGAGCCTGAGGAGACAAAGAAGCTATTGACTCGAGCGAAACTTGTTTTCCGGGTTACTCAGGCTAGGGACGACCTTGTGTCTATCGGCGAGGAGGCTTTCTAGAACACCGTGGACCAATTGAAGTTGGTGAACCTTGGTGTCGAGATGACTACCGAAGGCACATGGTTCCTTTATTCGGTCAAAGAGGTCAAGATAGTCACCCCGAGTTCCTCCTGTTCGGTGAAGGTGGCGAAAGGCAGGGGCAGGTGACCCAAGAGGAGGCTCAGCAAAAGGAGCAGTGAACCTTTCTTAGTTTGTGCTTTGGCCTGTGTGCCATTTGATCAACTTGTAATTTTATTGTAATTTTATTGTAATTTTATTTTGTGGAGTTTGGCCCCTCTTTATTGTATCATGCACAGTTGTAGCCCTTCGTAGCCGTGTTATTTAATATGTATCAGTATGTTGTATGTTGCACCCTAAAATTTGCTCAACCTTATTCCTTGAATTTATGTTTCATCATCATTAGCATTTGCATGTAGAATCATGTACATAGACGAACCATCTGCATAGCATCAGCATAGCAAGTCATCCAACAGGGGACCAATCATTATTTTCATCTCTAGAGGCCTATCAAGAGGTTATTATCCCAATTCAGTCATATTCAAGTCATCAGGAAAGAATTTGAGGGCAAAGAGTTCAGCAGAGCAAGCCTTGAGTCTACCTCCTAGCTGAGGATATCTGAGGATCAACAAGAGGGTTATGAGCTGTGGATTGAAGGTATGGAGAGCATCTAGACATCTTGAGAGACTTATAAAGTCATTTGGAGAAGAAAACAAGTCATTGATGAAGGCACAAGAGCTACAGTTGAAGACAGTCAACTAGGGTTTCATCTGGGTCAACCCTAGGTCAACCCTAGGTCAATTGACTGATTTAAAGGGAATTCAAGGCTATTGGAGAGATGTGGGGTTCATCATTGGACATATGAAGAGGGATATGGAGATATGACAAGGAGAATTCAAGAGAAATCAAGGAGAAGAGGAGTTACTAAATTAGGGTTTCTCTGTAAAATCCCCTAGTTTAGGTCGAATTTCCAAGCAAGATAAGTCAAAATGCTAACTTCAAATGGCTTCTTGGCCAACATGAAACTTGTAGAGGATCTCAAGACCTTCAATTTGAGTGGTGGAAGACCTCAAGGAGATTTATGGAACTCAAGTTATGGTCCTTGCAAGTTACAGGTCATTTGGGGTGTCTGAACTTTTGTCTGTGAAAGTGACTTGACTTCCAAGCTAGTTTTACCCCTCAAGGAGATTTCAAATGAATTCTTGGTCAACATAAGAATTGTTCCTCATTGTCTTAGCTTTCTAGAATGGTATGGCATGCCTTCATATGATGTGGAGAACTCAACTTATGGTCTTGACAAGCAAAGGGTATTTTGGGCATTTGTGAATTACAGGTCATTTTAACCTATGTCCAAAACTCATACAAGGAGGCCTCAAATGGAAAAACTTACAACATCAAACTTGCTCCAAATGGGATTTTAAGTCTAGAAAGAAGGTCACAAGTTATTGGAGAAGCTCATAGCATGAAGTTACATGATAGGTCAAAATATGAACTAAAAAGGCTTATAAAGTGAATAATTTCAAGATGGAAAATGGTTTGGGAGATTTACAAGTCCAAATGGAGACTTCCAATATATGATTTTGAATGGAAAAACAATTCTAAGAACAATGGTTCACCCACTTTTTTGAGTTTAGAAGGAAAAAATGAAGTTATCCATGGTTGCTTATCATTTAAGAAACATAATCAAAAATGAGCCAAAGTTTGAAAACAAGGGAATGTGCAAGATGGATCTAGAATGTTCATTTGGGGTCTATATATTCATGAAAGGAGAATTTGGCAAGGGTTGGCCTCATTTGCACCAAGAATTCCACAAAATTTCTCATACTTTTTCATAAAAGTTTCATTACAATTCTCTCAAAACCTTCATCAACTTTCATCAAAATCAACTCAATCTGACTCCATCATCATCATAGATCATAATTGAAGCAAAGTTTTGGTGTGAATCATCCATTTTCGAGCATTTTTTTCAAGAGCATCAAGATTGAAGTTGCAAGTGGATAGCATAATTCTGGCCAAATCTCATCCAAAGCTTGCATACAGAATCAAGGTCATCAAGGATTGATCAAGATCCAAGTCTCAAAAGCCTCAAATCATCAATCTCCATAGCTGTTTGCAAGATTTTGCACAAGGTAAGTTTTCATTCAAACTGCTTGATCCAGTTAGTTAGGCATGATTTTGTTAGTGTAGAATTGATCTAGGTGGTTAGGAGATTAAGTTAGATGAATTTGGAACGATTTGGTGATGGTTAGTGACAGGTGCCATAAGCTGTTTGGATCAATATCTCTTAGGTTAATGCATTAGAATGTTAGTTGGATTGATCAGGTTAATCACCATGATGCATAGAGCAGTTTAGGATAGGTTTGAGAGAGAATTATCATGGTGCATCTCAGAGTAATCTCATGATAACCAGAGTTTGCTGCGCGCGGGTTTGGTGTTGTGGTGAGTTTCAAATTGATCTAAGGCCATAGGATTATAGAGGAAGAAATTCTGAGCAGCTTTCATGTTTATGGCATGTGGATTCATGGTCTGGTGATGGAGAACCGAGAGCTCGAATTGGAGCGTGCATGGAGGTTCATGGAAGATGAAACCCTAAGTTTCAGGTCCAAGTGAGGAAGATATAATCTGGATCGTCTATCTTGCGTAAGACCTTTGACTTGGATAGTGATCCTAAGGCTGAGATTTAAGCTGAGTTTTGGAGGGAAGTAAGAAGCTGGCCAAAACGCGCCGTTTCATTAATTGAAACGGGCGGGCCTTGAGTGATTTTGTTATTTCCACCCCCTATTCTAAGCCCAATATGAATCTGAACATGGATTTGATACTTTTCTCACCCCCCCTGGCGTTTCTATTTCTCTTTAGTTCTGAACTCAAGTTGGGCTTAAGCCAGAAGCGCTAATTGCACCCCTATATGTGGCCCATTCTGGATTTATAACTGGGGCGAATTGATATTCATACCCCTCTCTCTTATTTTTAATTCATTTCATTTTTTTAATTCCTTTTAATTTTTACCATTTTCATAAATTCATAAATAATTCATAAAAAATGCTTTTTAATCCATTCTTTTTACCATATCTTCATTAAAATGTCTAGAATATTATAGGAAAATAAAATTTCATTTTTAGTTTTATTTCATATTTTTTACATATTTTCTAAATAAATGTCATATTAAATAGATTCATTCCATGCATTATTTTCATGATTTTTGTTCTCTCACATGCTTTAATATTTTTTGATCATTCTTTTCATATTGTTTAGATGAGATGTTAAGCTTGTAGGAATATTTTAGTTCCCATTTTTAGAGGTTAATTTTAGGTGATTAATAAATGCTTGAATATCATGAACAAAACTAGGGTTTTAGGTGACAACTTAGGAAGTTCAATTTTCTCCCTTAGGACTTAGGGTTTGAATAGATTAGTTATGGGACTATATGGGCTATGGGTAGCTACTAGATCCCTTAGAAAAAGTTAAGATTCCCCTACTGCTATTATTACTGTCTGTATATCTGCTGTCTGGTGTGGTGTGCCCTCTGGGGATTGTTGCTTGCTTGTTTGGGTATTGGGTTTATCTGGGGCCCTGGGGAAGCTGAAGATGTGTGAAGATGAAGCTATTGAAGATTCAAAGATTGAAGATCAACTGTCAGAGTTGAGGAGGAGTTTCTTGCTAGCAGTTGCTGAGGAGACTAGGGTTTAGGAGCTAGGCAGAGCTCTAGATTAGAATGATTATTTCTCAAACATGGATTGCCTTGTCTGCATCCATTCTTCTCTGTGATTCAGAGTCTCTCTAAGACACTCACCCCCTTCCTTTGGAAGGCTTGGTGATGGTGTCTATGAGATGGAACTCTTGAGAGAAAATGTCTCTTGTGTTAGAAGCAGTCTGTTCACCACCTTTGGTAGTCAGCTGATTGCTTAACACCCATTCACTCTTGTGACTGATCCCTCATCCTGGAGGTTTGAGCTTGAAGAAAAGCCATTGCAGATAGAAGACTGATGATCAAAGCCCTTGTCTGAAGGCCATGAAGATGGAGATTGATGCTTGTTGAAGCCTGTAGCTGATTGGAGATTACTTGAAGCCAGTTGTTGAGTCAGAGCTGCTGATGCTGCTGTATTTCATTTGTTGATGTATTGATTGGTTTTCTGAACTGTATTGTTTGCTGTTTACCCTGCTGGGTTGAAAGTGAAGCCTGTTCACTTTTGCCTATTGTTTTCTAGGTTCGAGGTTGAGTGGGACTCCCTTGCCTCGCTTGTATTGTTGCATCCATGCATTTTACTGTTTTACTGTATATATCTGATATTGTTTCTGTTTCTGCCTATCCCTTAGGATCTCTGTTTCTCTCTGCGCAAGAGAGGAGCATGATAGACACTAGGTCTTAACCCATGCATGATAACATTAGGTTAGTTTGTTTCCCTTCGCAACCGTAGGTTAGAGTTCTGTCTCTTCTCTCTCAAAACAAACAGAAAAACACCTAAAGATTTCAAACACAATAAAAGACACTTCTTTCGTAAAAGAATGTGAACTCATCAAAGCGTCATTTTTGTCCGCCGGGACTGTTAATCAGAAAAACCTTTTTCAGAAGGAATAAAATCAACCAAGACAAGCTTGTGTCGTACGTGGCCCGAACTACGTTTGCTCTGATCTTTCATGCTGTATGAAAGTACGTAGGCATAGGATGCGATATCCTAGCGAGCAACCTTCCCCTCCTTTCCCGTAGGTAGGCGAACTACGTTGACTCTGATTTCTCGTTCCAGACGGGAATACGTAGGCATAAAGTGCGATACTTTGCCGAGTCATTTCATTTTTATTTTCTTTTCTTTTTTACCCTTGACCTATAGTTTAGATAGAATAACAATCCATACCCGAAAACAAGCGTGGATCCCGTCGAGTACGACGGACGTGAGGGGTGCTAATACCTTCCCCTTGCGTAACCGACTCCCGAATCCAGGTTTTGGTTGCGATGACCATACCTTTCCCGTATTGTGCGAGGTTTACTCTGAGCGTTTCCTTTCCCTCCCGTGGGATAAATAACGCACGGTGGCGACTCTTCTGTCCAGCCGGCGCCGATTTTCGCAGTAGCGACAGCTGGCGACTCTGCTGGGGACCCAACGTCCCCTGGCTGCTAAGGACTGCGACGGTCCTTATGCATTTGGGATCCAACGTCCCTTAAGAGAGTCAATCCTAACGCTTGTTTTCCCGTCGAGGATTTTGTATGGAGTTATTTTATATTTCTAACCTTGTATTTTCGGCTTTATATATATTGTTTATTATTGCTGTATCTGGGGTGTGACGGGTGTTCTGATATTGAGAGATAAGCCGGACCTGGGCTTGAGTGCACCTAGAATTAGAGTAGAAATTAGTGGGCGCCCGCTTGCTTTGCTTGCTTTGGTGTCCCATGAAATCTACACTCAGACGAGGTTCCTCTGGTTGGCCTCCTGCCCCTTCCTTTGGTTGGCGTGGGTTGCTGGTTAGTTGGATTGTCGACTCTGGGGACCGATCATTTGGAAGTTGGCTGAGTGAGGCCTCTTCAGGAATTGATGATGCCACTCCTTCTGGGAATCGTATCATCAACCCTGAAAGTCTGTGACACCGACGACCGCATAGGATGCCGTACCTTGTGCCAGTTATAGGGCCACCCACCTGTGAGGGGATTCAGGGTTATGCAGGTAACTAGACCTCCAGATTACCGGTTATTTCTTGATCAGAGATCCGGGTTATTTATGGAGAGTTATGAGGTCTGTCAGAGACCATTGGGAGAGTTATGAGGTCTGCCAGAGACCATGTGGAGATTTATTCTGAGGTCTGTCAGAGACCATTTGGAGATGTATTCTGAGGTCTGTCAGAGACCATTTGAGAGGTGTTTTGAGGTCTGTCAGAGACCAATTATGGATGTGATTCGAGGTCTATCAGAGACCAGTTGGAGTTATGGTTTGAGGTCTGTCAGAGACCAGTGTTGGAGTTCTATTTTAGGTCTATCTGAGACCAGGGTTTGATGACTTCTGGATGGTCTATCTGAGACCTTTCTTGATTGGGTTTAGGCTGTTCAGCTGCAGCTTTGGTCCCTGTTGAATGTTGCTTGCATTGCATCCCTGCATATACATTATCATTTGCATTTTTCTAACGTGTGTCTGTGCTGCAGGTGCATTTGCATTTCCCTAGTTCTAGTGCCCAGACTTCTGAGTTTTGATCATGACTAGCCTACGGAGAACAGTTGCTTACAAATTGCCTACGCCTGATATTGTTCCTCTACTGGGGTTGATCTCTCTTGCTGATGAGGGTGTTCGTAGGAGTTTCCGGATGAGCTATGGTAGATTATTGAGATTGGTGTGCAAACCTACAGAGGTAGAGTTAGATGGGCTGTATGCTTTGATGCAATTCTACGACCCTGCTTTGAGGTGCTTTACGTTCTCTGACTTTATTATGGGACCAACCTTGGAGGAATACGCTGAGTATGTTGAGCTGCCCGTGCAGAACCAGGTTCCATTCATTCATTATGATGCCAAACCTAAGCCGGAGGAATTGGCAAAAGCCTTGCATGTTGATGCTTCTGAACTTGTGACTACTGTTTCCCGTGGAGTTCCAGGCTTCTCATTTCAGTTCTTAGTTGGTAAAGCCCAAGAGTACGCCAAGAATGGGTGCTGGGTTGCTTTCAACGCTGTGTTGGCCTTGTGCATTTATGGCATAGTACTATTCCCCAATATACCGGATTTTGTGGACTTCGATGCTTTCTACTTGTTTGCCGCTGGTAATCCTGTACCTACCTTACTCGGAGATCTCTACCACTCACTGCATTACAAGAATGAGAAGGGAAGAGGGAAGAATGTTCATCTTTGTGTACCCTTGTTGAGTATGTGGTTTGAGAGTCACCTTCCTAAGAGAGGATCTACTGCAGAGACTACAGTTCCAGTTGGTTGGCCAGAGCGTCTGATGAGGCTATCGTCGGAAGATATGGAGTGGTTTGATAGAGATTTGTTGGGATCCGAGCTCATCTTCAGTTGTTCTGGGTACCCTAATGTACCGTTGATAGGAAGAAAAGGGTGTATCAATTACAACCCTTCTCTATTCATTCGCCAGTTCGGATATGCGCTGAAGAATCCACCTCAGGAGGAAGAAGTACAGGAATCTCTGTACTTCACCGGTGACGTGAAGGGGGAGTTATTAGCCAAGTTGCGACATGCCTGGACGAGTATTAACCACAAAGGGAAGCCGTTGTTAGGAAAGAATGACTGTCAGGCCTATGCACCTTATAGAGCTTGGATTCAGGAGAGGGCTAGTCAGTTGAAGATGCCGTTTCCAGAGGCACCAATTCTTGATCCTATTCCGGTAGAAGAGCCGACCACTGTTTCTAGGGAAGTCTATGAACAAGTTGTGAGGGAGAAAGAAGCCTTAATGAAGATTAATGAAGGGTTAGAGCAAGAGCTAGCCCAGGCACGCAGTGAGAAGAACAAGGCCGTATATGCTTTCCAACAACAGATTGAGCTGGTAAACAGGTTAGGAGCTGAGTTGACCGAGGAAAAGAAAAAGCGCGAACGTCTGGGGCAAGAGTTCAGAAGCTCCCATGACATGCTGGAAGCCAAAAAGAAAGCGCTCGACGCAGCACACCGAGAGATATCTTCTTGCAATAAGACTTGGAATGCTACACTCACCAACAACAAGAAGAGGGAAGATAAGCTAAAGCAGCAAATTTCCGACCTCGAGGAGAAGTTGAAGTCTAGCATCAAGAAGTGTGAGGAAGAAGTGATGAACCGGTATAGTGTCCAGCATGCACTGAACAAGGCAATCAAATCCAGAGATGAAGCAGTGTCCCAGAAGCGAAAGCTAGAAGATTGCTTCGGGGAAGCAGCATGGGAAGAAACTGCTGAAGACGTACGCCGTGTCCTTAAGAAGAGAAACCAGCTTGTTGAAGGGCTGCTTGACCGACCAAGCCATCCGGAGACCAAGAAGTTGATAGAGGAGTACCAGACTTTTGGGAGGATCTGATCATTCCATTATTTGTATGCTTTATTTGCATAGTGCTGACCATCACCAGGATTGTTGGTTGAGGTCATGCCATCTTTGTACTCTCAGTGATATTGTACCCTGGGCTTATTGATTCTCTCTGTTATATATGAGGCTTTCTATGATCCAGCTCCGATATTCCTATTGTCAACACTGTCACCGCACCGGCACCTTCGCACTAGAACTGGGGGAATGAACTTCCCTAATGCACAGACACATTGCATTGCATTCATATTCATCTTGCATAACAGGTAATCTTTGAATGGTGTCTTATCTCCTGCTTTGATTCAGGTACTTAACAGGATTCCAGATCAACATCCGCACCGCTATTCTACACGATCCAACTGTCGGAAAGTCATGGACCAGATTCAGAATGAGATGCAGGATGTACGCGAGAAGCTCGCCCTCTTCATGCAAACCATGGAGGCTATAGCAAAAGGGCAAGAGAACTTGCAGGCCATGGTCCAGCCTCTATTGGCTCGCAACGCTGGTCATGGTAACGAAGATCATCAGTCTGTCCGGGTTGATACTGCTCATGGAGATGGCACTCCAACGCCGGTGGCTCCGCCTGTCGTCAATGTGAATGCTGCTAACGTCAACAACGCTACCGCTGCTGTGAATGGTAACGTCGGAGTTGGAAATGAAACTGCTGTCCACAACGCTGGGCTGGGTGATGTCAATGTGGGAGATAATCTCGGAGGCAATGGTTTTATCAACGCTGGGTTCGGATTCAACGATCAGGGATTCGACAACACTGGCAAGTATGGCTTTAATGCCCAGGGCTTTGGGCAAGATGGTTATGGTATGGTCAATCAGGGCTACGGAGGTTTTGGAAACGGAAACGGTGCTGGTTTTATGGCTGGTGGTCCTGCTGGAGGTGTTCAAGGGTATGGCAACAGAGGCCGAGTTCCAGGGATGAATCAAGTCAGAGCGGGACGGAATAATGCATATGATGGATACGGGGCTGGAAACGGTATGTGGCAAGAGGATCAGCAGGAGGACGCCTTCTCTGGAGGGGGCTTTGAAGGGCCGATGGATGATTCTCAAAAGATTAGAATGCTGGAAGAGCAAATGAAGGGAGTCCTAAATCAAAGTGCTGTGGGTCTGGACATGGCAACAATGGGCTTGGTACCTGGGCTGAGGGTGCCAATCAAGTTCAAAGCGCCTGCGTTCGATAAGTACAAAGGAGATACATGCCCGAAAGTGCATGTACGAGCTTATTACAGAAAGATGTCTGCATACTCCACTGACGAAAGAATGCTCATGCATTTCTTTCAGGATAGCCTATCGGGTCCTTCCTTAGAGTGGTACATGGGGTTGGAGCCCACTGATATCAAGACTTGGAAGCAATTAGCGGAGGCGTTCGTAGCCCATTACAAATATAACAGTGACCTGGCACCCAATCGGGTCCAGTTGGCCGGGCTTTCGCAGAAGAAGGGGGAGAGTTTTAAAGAATACGCGCAAAGGTGGCGCGATATGGCTGCCAGGGTCCGTCCTCCTGTGGAAGATAAAGAAATGAACGACATGTTTGTTGGCACATTCACCGGGCTGTTTCATGATATGTTGTTTCATACTTCTCTGGCCAGTTTTTCAGACCTGATCTTGATGGGGGAAAAGATTGAGCGGAACATTAAGCAAGGAAAGTTCCAAGTTGACGAGTCAGCTGCATCTGGCAGTAATAGGAAAGCTTATGGTGGGCGCCGTCAGGGCGAAGCTAGTGCTGTATTTGGAGGCCGAGGCCGAGGCCGAGGCAGGGGAAGAAATCCATATCGTCAGCAGCAGCAAGTGTCGAGTGTCACCATCCCGTATCAACAACAACCAACTCAGCAACAACAACAGGTTCAGCAGCAACCAATGCCACAGCAGCAGCAGCCTCAGCAGGGGGCACAGCAAGCTCAGAGAAGATTCCAGGGTGGTAAGCCGAGAAGGGTGTTCGAGAAGCCTCCCTCTAACTATGCTGATTTATTGCAGACCTTGTTGGGATTGAATCTGGTGGAGAAAAGAACCTTGGCACCGATAACGGGAACTCCCCCGTTCGGCTATGATGCAAATAGGCGCTGCGAGTTTCATTCTGGGGCCCCGGGCCATGATATAGAAGGGTGTCATGCTTTTAAGCACGTTGTGCAGGATCTCTTGGACAACAAGTCTATCAACTTCGGAACGACCGGTGCGAATATAGTCCAGAAACCCATGCCTAACCATGGGGCGAATGCCGTGCTGACTGAGGAAGGTCTGAATCTGATTATGAATGTTGAGGATTTAAAGACGCCGCTGAGCGAAATAAAAAGCCGACTGTTGCAAGGAGGTGTTTACCCGGGTTGTAATGAGTACTGCTTAGATTGTTGGGCCCTGTCTGGGGGGTGTGAGGATCTGAAGAAAGGCATCCAGGCCTTAATTGATGAAGGAGTATTGCAGTTTGATAGAACAGCAACTGATGAGCCGGCAGGGGCAGTAGTGGATAATCGGAGTGATGTTGCTACAGTGACAATTCCTAGGAAGACGATCACTATTTCAGCGCCAGCTCAGCGACCACCGATTACTATAACTAAAGCCGGGCCAATCCCGTATGAGAGCACGAAAGCGGTCCCATGGTCATATGGGCTAGAGGTGTATTGTGACGGGATTAAAATCGATGTTAACAAGCAGTCAGCGGAGGTTGTGGATAATGTTGTGGGCTCAGGAGGCATGACGAGGAGCGGCAGGATCTTTATATCTCCTGAAGTGGAAGCCGAAAGGCTAGCGAAAGGAAAAGGGAAAGCGGTGGAAAATGTTCCGATACAAGCAAATGAAAAAGAAGCAGCATCTAAGGATGTCGAAGAATTCATGCGCTTAATTCGGAAAAGCGATTATAAAATTGTAGAGCATCTACAGCAAACGCCATCCAAAATATCTATTCTGTCATTGCTGTTGTGTTCGGAAGCCCACAGGAACGCTTTGCTGAAAGTCCTGGACACTTCTTTTGTACCACAGGATGTCTCCGTGAACCAGCTAGAAGGAGTATTGGCACATGTAAATGCGGGCCACAGTCTGGGCTTTACTGATTTCGACTTGACTCCGAAAGGAAGGGATCATAATATGGCATTACATGTATCTGTTGAGTGCAGAGGGTCGACAATGTCGCACGTATTGGTTGACACCGGGTCGTCTTTGAATGTGCTGCCTAAGAAGGCTATGATGAAGCTGGATGTTCGAGGGATTTTGTGTACACCAAGTGATTTGGTGGTCAGAGCGTTTGACGGCACGCGGAGAACAGTCTTCGGATCGATTACCTTGCCTCTGCAAGTGGGGCCGGAAGTGTTTGCAACGGAGTTTTATATCATGGATATACAGCCTGCGTACAGCTGCTTGCTAGGAAGACCTTGGATTCATGGGGCGGGGGCTGTCACGTCAACCCTGCATCAGAAGTTAAAGTATATGGTCGGAGACAGCGTAGTCACCGTGTGCGGAGAAGAAGACATCCTGGTCAGCCATCTTTCTTCGTTTAAATATGTGGAAGTCGACGGGGAGATCCACGAGACGCCATGCCAGGCATTCGAAGGTTTGCGCATAAAGGACAAGGGTCCCGGGCCAAGCAAAGTGCCGGAGATAGCCGTCTCTTCGTATAAAGAGGCTCAAGCGCTAGTGAAGGCAGGAGAAGCCACGGGCTGGGGCAAAGTATTGGACATTCCGGTGAAAATGGACCGGTTCGGACTGGGGTACCGACCATCGTCATCAACTCCTTCTGTGGGGGCCCCTCATTTCAGAAAGTCAATCACCATCTCTGCCAGTGGAGTATGCCATGAATCTGTCAATGCTGCTTCAGAATCCGATGAAGGGGACAGCGACTGTGATATGGATGCCTGGATTCAGCCAAGCACGCCAGGACAAGGACTATGCAACTGGTCCATTCAGGAGCTTGTTCCTGTGACTTTTAAACAGTAATGCTTTGCTTTATTAATTGTTGAATAATCTGATGTCTTGCCCGGGGCATCAGGATTTGCTTAGGGCTGTGTTGTTATAAACATTGCTTTGTTAATCATTAAATAAATGGCGTTTTTTTTCATGTGTAAATACCGTAATCCCTGTCTTTCTTGTTTTGTATCTTTCAATAAAATGGCAACGTGGTTATCCGCTTTATACGCATTTTGAAGCACTTAACCATTTCTTTTGCAGGATAACATTTTCAGATGACATCCTGGAACCACCTATGACTCGTCCCGACTTCGAGCACCCGGTATTCCAGACCGAAGAAGAGGTTGTCGAAGATAGCGACGTTCCTGAAGAACTGTCTTGGTTGGTGAAGCAAGAGGAAAGAGCCATTCTGCCTCACGACGAGGTTATCGAAATTATCAATTTGGGGTCGGAAGGGGTTGAGAAGAATATTCGTATTGGAGCCGCACTGCAGAGTGATATCAAGCGAAGACTGGTTGAAATGCTCCGAGAGTATAATGATGTATTCGCTTGGTCGTATCAAGATATGCCAGGGCTCGATACAGATATGGTTGTGCATCGTCTGCCACTGAAAGAAGACTGCCCGCCTGTCAAACAAAAACTTCGCAGAACTCGACCAGATATGGCAATGAAGATCAAAGAGGAGGTTCAGAAACAGTGGGACGCTGGGTTCCTGGCTGTGACGAAGTATCCCTCATGGGTTGCTAACATCGTACCGGTGCCAAAGAAAGATGGCAAGGTTCGGATGTGCGTGGATTATAGAGATTTGAATAAAGCAAGCCCAAAAGACGATTTTCCACTTCCTCATATTGACGTGTTAGTTGATAATACTGCTCAATACTCTGTATTCTCCTTCATGGATGGCTTTTCAGGCTATAATCAAATTAAAATGGCGCCAGAGGATATGGAGAAGACTACTTTCATAACGCCTTGGGGAACATTTTGCTATAAAGTGATGCCCTTTGGTTTGAAAAATGCTGGGGCAACGTATCAGCGTGCGATGACAACTCTCTTTCATGACATGATGCATAAAGAGATTGAAGTTTATGTTGACGATATGATTGCTAAATCCCAGACGGAGGAAGAGCATCTGGTGAATCTGTTGAAGTTGTTTAAAAGGCTTAGGAAGTTCAGGCTGAGGCTGAACCCTAACAAATGCACCTTCGGGGTGAGATCGGGTAAGCTCCTGGGGTTCATAGTAAGCGAAAGAGGAATAGAGGTCGATCCTGCTAAAATAAAAGCGATTCAAGAAATGCCGACGCCTAAAACAGAAAAAGAGGTGCGCGGGTTTTTAGGGAGATTGAACTACATTGCTCGGTTCATATCTCACCTAACGGCCACGTGTGAACCATTATTCAAGCTGTTGAAGAAAGATCAAGCTGTAACGTGGAACGATAATTGTCAAAAGGCGTTCGATAAAATAAAGAAGTATCTGCAGGAGCCTCCTATTTTGATACCCCCAGTGGCAGGGAGACCCTTGATAATGTATTTGACGGTTCTTGAGGGAAGCATGGGTTGCGTTCTCGGTCAACACGACGAGACGGGGAGAAAAGAGCATGCAATTTACTATTTGAGTAAGAAATTTACGGACTGTGAATCTCGATACTCAATGCTGGAGAAAACTTGTTGCGCGCTAGCATGGGCCGCCAAGCGTCTGAGGCAGTACATGCTGAATCATACAACCATGCTCATCTCGAAGATGGATCCGATCAAATATATATTTGAAAAGCAGGCGTTGTCAGGTAGAATTGCCCGTTGGCAGATGATCTTGACTGAATACGATATTCAATACGTCTCGCAAAAGGCAATAAAGGGGAGTGTGTTGTCTGAATATCTGGCGGAGCAGCCCATTGAAGAGTATCAATCAATGAGATTTGATTTTCCTGACGAGGATATCATGTATCTCAAGATGAAGGATTGCGAAGAGCCGTTGCCAGACGAAGGACCAGAGCCGGGGTCCAAATGGCAGATGATATTTGATGGAGCTGTGAATGCTTACGGTAGCGGAATAGGGGCAATTATCACTACGCCGCACGGGTCGCACATCCCGTTTACTGCCCGATTGACCTTTGCTGTTACCAACAATGAGGCCGAATACGAAGCTTGTATAATGGGGCTTGAAGAAGCCATTGATTTGCGAATCAAACATTTAGACGTATACGGAGACTCAGCTCTGGTGGTGAATCAGATCAAAGGGGAATGGGAGACACGGCAGCCCAATTTGATACATTATATGAATTATGCAAGGAGATTGTTGCCTTTCTTTGACAAAGTTGAATTGCATCATGTGCCGCGGGCAGAAAATCAAATGGCTGACGCCCTTGCCACTTTGTCTTCCATGTACAAGGTCAATTTCTGGAACGAAGCTCCCCAAATCACTATCTCTCGGTTGGACAGGCCAGCTTATGTATTTGCTATTGATGAAGCGTCTGATGGCAAACCGTGGTATGTTGATATCCTTAATTTCCTGAAGAATAAAGAGTATCCGGCTGGGGCATCCAGTCAAGATCAGAAGACTCTCAGGAGATTAGCGGGTAATTTCTATTTGAACCCGGATGGCGTCTTGTACAGAAGGAACCACGACTTGGTGTTGTTGCGTTGTGTGGACGAGAAGGAGGCAAAGCTTCTCATGGAGGAAATTCACGAAGGTGCCTTTGGCACGCATGCTGGTGGGCATGCTATGACGAGAAAACTGCTGCGGGCAGGTTATTTTTGGCTGACGATGGAAACTGATTGTTTCAAATTTGCAAGAAAGTGCCACAAATGCCAAATTTATGCTGACAAAATACATGTGCCTCCGAGTCCTCTGAATGTGATGTCATCTCCATGGCCATTCTCGATGTGGGGAATCGATATGATTGGAAAGATTGAGCCGACGGCTTCTAACGGGCATCGGTTCATACTAGTAGCAATCGATTATTTCACCAAGTGGGTGGAAGCGGCGTCTTACGCAAATGTAACGAAGCAAGTGGTGGCTAGATTCATCAAGAGAGATATCATTTGCCGATATGGGATTCCCGAGCGGATAATCACGGATAATGGTTCTAATCTGAACAACAAAATGATGAAGGAGCTCTGTCAGAATTTCAAGATCGAACATCACAACTCCTCCCCTTACCGACCCAAGATGAATGGCGCTGTCGAAGCGGCCAATAAGAATATCAAGAAGATTGTCCAGAAAATGGTGGTGACCTATAAGGATTGGCATGAAATGCTACCTTTCGCTTTGCACGGTTATCGCACGACGGTACGCACATCAACCGGGGCAACTCCGTTCTCGTTGGTATACGGAATGGAAGCGGTATTACCATTGGAGGTTGAGATCCCTTCTCTGAGGGTATTGCGAGACGTTCAGCTGGACGAGGCAGAATGGGTAACGAATAGATTGAACCAACTGAGTTTGATGGATGAGAAGAGGCTAGCTTCTCTGGCATACGGTTGTTTGTACCAAAGACGAATGAAGAAAGCGTACGACAAGAAGATACTTCCGCGAAGCTTTCAGACGGGCGACCTTGTGCTGAAAAGGATTCTCCCGCCGCAAGCAGATCACAGGGGCAAGTGGACCCCCAACTACGAAGGGCCATACGTTGTCAGTAAGGTCTTTTCAGGAGGAGCTTTATTGTTGTCCACCATGGACGGGGAAGACTTTGCATCACCTGTGAATTCGGACGCAGTTAAAAAATACTTTGCTTAAAATAGACCCGCTGGGCAAAAAAAAGAGAGTCCAGGCAAAAATGGGGCATCCTGGCGAACCAAAAACAGAATGAAAGGTTCGGGCAAAAGTTAGGGATAAAATTGAAAAAATGTACACCCGCGAAGTTGAAAACCTACACTGGGCGGCTTCGGCAAAAAGGGGTATCCCGGTGAACTGAAAACCCGCAAAGGCCGGTTCACGCAAAAGTTAGGGATGAGAAAAGCAAATGACTGCGGTCCGAATTTGGTATTCAATGAGCATCAATGCGGGAGAATATATTTGAGGAATTAGTTATCGGATACAACCTCTTCAGAAGACGGATACCGGGAAAGCATTAGAGTCGGACGAGTCGTGGGAGGATCAGTTCGTGGTGCTCATCTGCATCCAGTTGCCGACATGTGTACAAAATTTAATTTGTCAATATTTATGCTTCTTGTGAATACTTGCATACTTGTATATTTGCTTTGCGTAGCTTCCTCTTTTCAGGAGTTACATCCCGTGTACAAAAACTCCGCCCATTCAGGGGCCCAATCAATGAAAATGTGTTATTCAGTACTTGATGCCTGTTCTTTACTGTTTTGCGCATGATAAAACGCCTAAGTTTATTGAAGCTAGCATGAGTATAACATTACTGGCCCTTGCCAACAATCGTTAAAGCTTTGAATTAACTGAGTGTAACGTCACTAACCTGAATTGATTTGATTGCATAGGCTTGTCGTGTCTTGTTTGTGTTGTTGCAGGTTTCATAACCGTACGAGGAAGGTGATCAAAAGATTGCAATAGTGAAAGG
Source organism: Lathyrus sativus (assembly GCA_963859935.3). Taxonomy (NCBI): domain Eukaryota; kingdom Viridiplantae; phylum Streptophyta; class Magnoliopsida; order Fabales; family Fabaceae; genus Lathyrus; species Lathyrus sativus. The sequence goes on along the minus strand of CAWUDS030000443.1, from coordinate 608,229 downwards.
CTTGATCCTCACGCAGGTCATGCATGTTCTTCCTGAAGAAGGATGGAATTCCCCAGCTAGCCGTAGCTTATCCAAAGGACGTGCTCCAGAGAAGTTACTTGTCCTCAGCAGAGTTTGGTGATTCCGGGATCGTAAGGCTGTGTTCAGACAGGTTCGTCTCCCCCCGCAGGGTCATGCATTCTCCCCCGGCGGAGTCAGTTAATTTTCCCCAAGAGAATCCAGCCATCCCCAGCGGAGTTCTCTTTTCAGCAAGTGTTCTTTCCTTCCAGTGGAATCCGAAGATCAAGACTCTCCCCAGCAGGGTTGATGGTGGGTCCTGTCATTTATTTTGTCAGAGATACCGTGTGATATTAGTTCACTCTCCAGCAGAGGCTCAATCATACCAGGCGCATCTGCTATTCCCCAGCAGGGGGTTACCTCCGCAAGGTATTTGGTTTGAGTTATATCCCCCAGCAGGGGGTTATTTCAACAAGACGTGTGGTTTGAGTTCCCAAATTCCCAGCAGGGTCGACTTCATCCTACCAGCATTTATTTTGCTGGAATAATTTTGTAGCATCAGGCTATCCCCGGCGAGTCGGCGTTACCCTCCAGCATTTATTTTGCTGAAGCAGTTTCTGTATTCTAGCAGTTCAGGTGGAAAGAGCTCTTGCTCAAATAAATTACCAAACATTCAAGATCTCGGCAGGAGATATTCAATGACAATGTCAGTTTCAGCGGTATTCCCCCACAGAGTTATCGTGATAAAACTCTCTTTGTCTCCAGCAGAGTCATTTATGCAAATGTATCTTATTTTCCCCAGCCAGAGTGGCCAGGATAAGTGTCTTCTTATTCCCCAAGCAGAGTTTGTTTGTCATCAACGGGTCGCATGAATCAGAATTTCAGAGACCACCGCCGGTTATCAGAACAGGCGTCCGATAGTTGGTTTTCAGACATCCCCAGTAGAGTTTACCTTGAAGTCGCTGTCACGTCAGTGCTAAGAAGTTTGGGGGAAAGGATCATTGAAGAATTAAGTCCTGACGTGGACCATTTACTCTTAGAATGACGGGGTTTCTTCAGAAGTGGGCGTCCTAACGTGGACAGGTTTGTTTTACCGGATTGGTAAGGTGTGTTAATCCTGACGTGGATAGATTCGGTCTCTCGAAATTTGGAGAAAGGGAGGTCATGACGTTGACAAAAGATTGGTTACTCTTCGTGTTGGTGTCCTGACGTGGATCATGTGTTTGCAGCAGATATCTTTATTCGTAATGGTGAAATGTGCGTCCTGACGTGGACAAGTTTGTAGTTCTTTGTGATGACAAGATACAAGAGTCCTGACGCGGACAAATTTATCCTTCTTCGTGTTGTTGGCAAGGTGTAAGTCCTAACGCGGATATTCCCCCAGTGAGTCGAAGGTGTGAGTCTTTACGTGGACAAGTCTTATTTCCTCAGTGAGTCGAAGACGCCTGAGTCCTAACGTGGACAAATCAAGGCGAGATCAGTGTCCTAACGCGGGCAGATCAAAGAGATTATTATTCCTAACGGGGAAAGATGTAGTCCTTACGCGGACATATCAACAGAGGTGATTCCTAACGTGGAAAGACGGAGATTCCTAACGCGGAAAAGATGGAGTCCATACGCGGACGTGTCAGAAGATAGTTTCCTTACGTGGAAATGACAGTATTCCTAACGTGGAAAAAAGAGAGTCCTTACGTGGACAGGTTAAGATGGCATTCCTTACGTGGAAAAACGAGTCCTGACGCGGACAAATCAGAAAGAAGTTGGTATTCCGTACGTGGAAAGATCAGAGTCCTTACGTGGGCATATCAAGAGCATTCCTTATGTGGAAGAAAAAATGGTTTCCTTACGTGGAAAGACGAGCTTATTCCTTACGTGGAAAGATTATGTCCTGACGCGGATATATCAAGATTGATTCCTGACGTGGAAAGAAATGGATTATTCCTGACGTGGCAAGAGAGTTTAGTCCCGACGCGGACAGATTGAAGAAAATATTCCTAACGTGGAAGAAGGAAGTTAGTCCTTACGTGGACAGATTCAAGAAAAGTGGAGTTCCTTACGTGGAAAGATTGGAGTCCGGACGCGGACATGTCAAGTGGTATTGGAGTCCTTACGTGGACAGATTGATGCAGTTCTCCTTACGCGGAAAGAAGATTGCTTCCTGACGTGGAAAGATAAAAGCGTTACTCCTAACGTGGATGATGTGATTCCTAACGTGGACAGGTGTTACTCCTAACGTGGAAGAGTGTTATTCCTAACGTGGGTGATTCAGTTTACGGAAATGCAGGTGAAGTATCCCCAGCGGAGTTGCCGAGACTTTTCTGGGTTGACAGCAAGTGGAGTCCTAACGTGGACAGGTTTTAGTTGAGATTTCTTTGTATTGACGACAGACAGAGTCCTAACGTGGACAAGCAAGCAATCTGGTATGACAAAATCCTCTTCAGAACGATGAAGATAATCCCCAGCACGGTCGTGCGAGATCAGTGGGTTATTTTAACAGTCAGATTCAGCTGACGAATGTCATTCCTCAAGCAGGAGCGCAGTTTATTTCTGCGGTTGGCAAATTTCTGGTTTCACTAGTATTCAACCGTCTCGTACCGCGAATGTCTGAAGGCCCCGGGCTCTTCATCCAATCGGGTCCAAGTCGCTTGAATAGGGGCAGCTGTTGCACCCTAAAATTTGCTCAACCTTATTCCTTGAATTTATGTTTCATCATCATTAGCATTTGCATGTAGAATCATGTACATAGACGAACCATCTGCATAGCATCAGCATAGCAAGTCATCCAACAGGGGACCAATCATTATTTTCATCTCTAGAGGCCTATCAAGAGGTTATTATCCCAATTCAGTCATATTCAAGTCATCAGGAAAGAATTTGAGGGCAAAGAGTTCAGCAGAGCAAGCCTTGAGTCTACCTCCTAGCTGAGGATATCTGAGGATCAACAAGAGGGTTATGAGCTGTGGATTGAAGGTATGGAGAGCATCTAGACATCTTGAGAGACTTATAAAGTCATTTGGAGAAGAAAACAAGTCATTGATGAAGGCACAAGAGCTACAGTTGAAGACAGTCAACTAGGGTTTCATCTGGGTCAACCCTAGGTCAACCCTAGGTCAATTGACTGATTTAAAGGGAATTCAAGGCTATTGGAGAGATGTGGGGTTCATCATTGGACATATGAAGAGGGATATGGAGATATGACAAGGAGAATTCAAGAGAAATCAAGGAGAAGAGGAGTTACTAAATTAGGGTTTCTCTGTAAAATCCCCTAGTTTAGGTCGAATTTCCAAGCAAGATAAGTCAAAATGCTAACTTCAAATGGCTTCTTGGCCAACATGAAACTTGTAGAGGATCTCAAGACCTTCAATTTGAGTGGTGGAAGACCTCAAGGAGATTTATGGAACTCAAGTTATGGTCCTTGCAAGTTACAGGTCATTTGGGGTGTCTGAACTTTTGTCTGTGAAAGTGACTTGACTTCCAAGCTAGTTTTACCCCTCAAGGAGATTTCAAATGAATTCTTGGTCAACATAAGAATTGTTCCTCATTGTCTTAGCTTTCTAGAATGGTATGGCATGCCTTCATATGATGTGGAGAACTCAACTTATGGTCTTGACAAGCAAAGGGTATTTTGGGCATTTGTGAATTACAGGTCATTTTAACCTATGTCCAAAACTCATACAAGGAGGCCTCAAATGGAAAAACTTACAACATCAAACTTGCTCCAAATGGGATTTTAAGTCTAGAAAGAAGGTCACAAGTTATTGGAGAAGCTCATAGCATGAAGTTACATGATAGGTCAAAATATGAACTAAAAAGGCTTATAAAGTGAATAATTTCAAGATGGAAAATGGTTTGGGAGATTTACAAGTCCAAATGGAGACTTCCAATATATGATTTTGAATGGAAAAACAATTCTAAGAACAATGGTTCACCCACTTTTTTGAGTTTAGAAGGAAAAAATGAAGTTATCCATGGTTGCTTATCATTTAAGAAACATAATCAAAAATGAGCCAAAGTTTGAAAACAAGGGAATGTGCAAGATGGATCTAGAATGTTCATTTGGGGTCTATATATTCATGAAAGGAGAATTTGGCAAGGGTTGGCCTCATTTGCACCAAGAATTCCACAAAATTTCTCATACTTTTTCATAAAAGTTTCATTACAATTCTCTCAAAACCTTCATCAACTTTCATCAAAATCAACTCAATCTGACTCCATCATCATCATAGATCATAATTGAAGCAAAGTTTTGGTGTGAATCATCCATTTTCGAGCATTTTTTTCAAGAGCATCAAGATTGAAGTTGCAAGTGGATAGCATAATTCTGGCCAAATCTCATCCAAAGCTTGCATACAGAATCAAGGTCATCAAGGATTGATCAAGATCCAAGTCTCAAAAGCCTCAAATCATCAATCTCCATAGCTGTTTGCAAGATTTTGCACAAGGTAAGTTTTCATTCAAACTGCTTGATCCAGTTAGTTAGGCATGATTTTGTTAGTGTAGAATTGATCTAGGTGGTTAGGAGATTAAGTTAGATGAATTTGGAACGATTTGGTGATGGTTAGTGACAGGTGCCATAAGCTGTTTGGATCAATATCTCTTAGGTTAATGCATTAGAATGTTAGTTGGATTGATCAGGTTAATCACCATGATGCATAGAGCAGTTTAGGATAGGTTTGAGAGAGAATTATCATGGTGCATCTCAGAGTAATCTCATGATAACCAGAGTTTGCTGCGCGCGGGTTTGGTGTTGTGGTGAGTTTCAAATTGATCTAAGGCCATAGGATTATAGAGGAAGAAATTCTGAGCAGCTTTCATGTTTATGGCATGTGGATTCATGGTCTGGTGATGGAGAACCGAGAGCTCGAATTGGAGCGTGCATGGAGGTTCATGGAAGATGAAACCCTAAGTTTCAGGTCCAAGTGAGGAAGATATAATCTGGATCGTCTATCTTGCGTAAGACCTTTGACTTGGATAGTGATCCTAAGGCTGAGATTTAAGCTGAGTTTTGGAGGGAAGTAAGAAGCTGGCCAAAACGCGCCGTTTCATTAATTGAAACGGGCGGGCCTTGAGTGATTTTGTTATTTCCACCCCCTATTCTAAGCCCAATATGAATCTGAACATGGATTTGATACTTTTCTCACCCCCCCTGGCGTTTCTATTTCTCTTTAGTTCTGAACTCAAGTTGGGCTTAAGCCAGAAGCGCTAATTGCACCCCTATATGTGGCCCATTCTGGATTTATAACTGGGGCGAATTGATATTCATACCCCTCTCTCTTATTTTTAATTCATTTCATTTTTTTAATTCCTTTTAATTTTTACCATTTTCATAAATTCATAAATAATTCATAAAAAATGCTTTTTAATCCATTCTTTTTACCATATCTTCATTAAAATGTCTAGAATATTATAGGAAAATAAAATTTCATTTTTAGTTTTATTTCATATTTTTTACATATTTTCTAAATAAATGTCATATTAAATAGATTCATTCCATGCATTATTTTCATGATTTTTGTTCTCTCACATGCTTTAATATTTTTTGATCATTCTTTTCATATTGTTTAGATGAGATGTTAAGCTTGTAGGAATATTTTAGTTCCCATTTTTAGAGGTTAATTTTAGGTGATTAATAAATGCTTGAATATCATGAACAAAACTAGGGTTTTAGGTGACAACTTAGGAAGTTCAATTTTCTCCCTTAGGACTTAGGGTTTGAATAGATTAGTTATGGGACTATATGGGCTATGGGTAGCTACTAGATCCCTTAGAAAAAGTTAAGATTCCCCTACTGCTATTATTACTGTCTGTATATCTGCTGTCTGGTGTGGTGTGCCCTCTGGGGATTGTTGCTTGCTTGTTTGGGTATTGGGTTTATCTGGGGCCCTGGGGAAGCTGAAGATGTGTGAAGATGAAGCTATTGAAGATTCAAAGATTGAAGATCAACTGTCAGAGTTGAGGAGGAGTTTCTTGCTAGCAGTTGCTGAGGAGACTAGGGTTTAGGAGCTAGGCAGAGCTCTAGATTAGAATGATTATTTCTCAAACATGGATTGCCTTGTCTGCATCCATTCTTCTCTGTGATTCAGAGTCTCTCTAAGACACTCACCCCCTTCCTTTGGAAGGCTTGGTGATGGTGTCTATGAGATGGAACTCTTGAGAGAAAATGTCTCTTGTGTTAGAAGCAGTCTGTTCACCACCTTTGGTAGTCAGCTGATTGCTTAACACCCATTCACTCTTGTGACTGATCCCTCATCCTGGAGGTTTGAGCTTGAAGAAAAGCCATTGCAGATAGAAGACTGATGATCAAAGCCCTTGTCTGAAGGCCATGAAGATGGAGATTGATGCTTGTTGAAGCCTGTAGCTGATTGGAGATTACTTGAAGCCAGTTGTTGAGTCAGAGCTGCTGATGCTGCTGTATTTCATTTGTTGATGTATTGATTGGTTTTCTGAACTGTATTGTTTGCTGTTTACCCTGCTGGGTTGAAAGTGAAGCCTGTTCACTTTTGCCTATTGTTTTCTAGGTTCGAGGTTGAGTGGGACTCCCTTGCCTCGCTTGTATTGTTGCATCCATGCATTTTACTGTTTTACTGTATATATCTGATATTGTTTCTGTTTCTGCCTATCCCTTAGGATCTCTGTTTCTCTCTGCGCAAGAGAGGAGCATGATAGACACTAGGTCTTAACCCATGCATGATAACATTAGGTTAGTTTGTTTCCCTTCGCAACCGTAGGTTAGAGTTCTGTCTCTTCTCTCTCAAAACAAACAGAAAAACACCTAAAGATTTCAAACACAATAAAAGACACTTCTTTCGTAAAAGAATGTGAACTCATCAAAGCGTCATTTTTGTCCGCCGGGACTGTTAATCAGAAAAACCTTTTTCAGAAGGAATAAAATCAACCAAGACAAGCTTGTGTCGTACGTGGCCCGAACTACGTTTGCTCTGATCTTTCATGCTGTATGAAAGTACGTAGGCATAGGATGCGATATCCTAGCGAGCAACCTTCCCCTCCTTTCCCGTAGGTAGGCGAACTACGTTGACTCTGATTTCTCGTTCCAGACGGGAATACGTAGGCATAAAGTGCGATACTTTGCCGAGTCATTTCATTTTTATTTTCTTTTCTTTTTTACCCTTGACCTATAGTTTAGATAGAATAACAATCCATACCCGAAAACAAGCGTGGATCCCGTCGAGTACGACGGACGTGAGGGGTGCTAATACCTTCCCCTTGCGTAACCGACTCCCGAATCCAGGTTTTGGTTGCGATGACCATACCTTTCCCGTATTGTGCGAGGTTTACTCTGAGCGTTTCCTTTCCCTCCCGTGGGATAAATAACGCACGGTGGCGACTCTTCTGTCCAGCCGGCGCCGATTTTCGCAGTAGCGACAGGGACGACCTTGTGTCTATCGGCGAGGAGGCTTTCTAGAACACCGTGGACCAATTGAAGTTGGTGAACCTTGGTGTCGAGATGACTACCGAAGGCACATGGTTCCTTTATTCGGTCAAAGAGGTCAAGATAGTCACCCCGAGTTCCTCCTGTTCGGTGAAGGTGGCGAAAGGCAGGGGCAGGTGACCCAAGAGGAGGCTCAGCAAAAGGAGCAGTGAACCTTTCTTAGTTTGTGCTTTGGCCTGTGTGCCATTTGATCAACTTGTAATTTTATTGTAATTTTATTGTAATTTTATTTTGTGGAGTTTGGCCCCTCTTTATTGTATCATGCACAGTTGTAGCCCTTCGTAGCCGTGTTATTTAATATGTATCAGTATGTTGTATGTTTATATCTTGTCTAATATGTTCTAAGTGTCCTGCACCGTCCAACGCGATCGTAAGAGGCACTTAGTAATTTGTTATGTTTCGGGTATGCTCGATGGATGATGTTCGACAGTGTGAGGTACTGGTCGAAAGGCCTGAGTTGTTTTCGGGTAGGGCGGAGCTCAGGCCACGATCTGTAGGGAGGAGCTCAGGCCCGATTGTGGTCTGAGTTCGCGGCAATAACTTCCCATCGCGAGCTGGAGGTTCTTCCGTTCATGGTACTTTGACAACGGCGGGCTCGGTCGAGGAACCACCGTCGAGCATGCGTTGAGTCTCTTAGACTGAACCTTGCTTAGATCCGTTTGGTGGTGCAACGCTTGTACCTGGGCGCTGGTAACTTAGCTATAATATTGTTTCAGCTTTTTGGTGTTTCATGGTTGAGCTAATTCTTCTCTAGTAAGGTATTCTAGGTAGTAGGCCTCATTCTTCGTTTTTGCTCTAACGCGGTAGGGTCCTTCCCAGTTTGCGACGAGCTTGCCCTCACAGGAATCTTTGTGATTCCTTCTTAGGACGAGGCTGCCTACTTAGAGCTCTCGTCGAATAACCTTGGCGTTGTGCCTGATTGTGATTTTCTGTTTAAGTGAGGCTTCACGAAGGGCTTCTCCTGATCAAACTTCTTTGACGAGATCGAGTCGGTGTTGGAGAGAGCTACTGACTCGACCTTTGTGCGGGAGGTCTCAACGAACAAAAACGGGGAGGACCTGATAGACGAGAAGGATAAAATAGTTTCCCGGAGGTTATTTACATTCCCCTTCTGCTGAAGTGGGGCTCACTTTACCCGTTCGACTGATGAGTACATAGTTACTCCTCATTAGTTGGTCGATGATGATCAGGCCAACTATGCCAAGCTGGTGGCCTTTGTGGACGACTTCTTTCATGCTCAGCACGTGACTCGTGCCAGGCAGGTGCTCTATGAGGAAGATGGCGGGCTACAGGTGGAACCCCGGTACATTAATACTAAAGAGCTCCTCGAGTGTAGCACTCGCGAGGAGGCTCTCAAACTTTTGGGTAGCTTCTCGCTTTTTCTTATTTTGTTCGAGGTGTTTTTCTTCCCACGTGCTGACGTGCTCGTTATCATTGTAGGTAAAATGTCTTCGACACAGGAGAGGATGGTAAAGCATGCCCAAGGAATGATGAAGGGCGGAGCTGCCCTAGGAAGAAGTCGTCATGGCCAGCAAATGACTCCCCCACAGATAGGGTCGGGGACTTCATTGTCAACTCCTCCGGCCACTCATACATCCCCTCTGCCTGTGAGCTCGAGGCTCAAGCGCGCCCGTACGAATGAAATTATGGACCTCATCTGGAGTCCTTCAAAAGCAAGTTTGAGCTTCCTCCCTGCTTGGATAATAAGAAATTCTTCGAGGGATCCTCCTTGTCCATTCCATGGGCAGAATCTCTAAAGCTTGAGGAAATAGACCGTCTTAGCAAGCGGGTCATGCTTGCGTAGGATGTATCTGCCTTGATGAGGATCCTGGAGATAGCCATGGTATACACCGAGGACGGGTCTCCGCTTGAGCTCAAGCTGAAGAAATCTAAAGCTGCAGTGGCGGCCTTGGAAGAAAATGTCAAGAAGCTTCAGGAGGAGCGGGATAGGGAGCTCAAAGAGGCTGCACGGAAGGGTCGCGAGGAGATAACCATAGAGAGGGACGCCTTAGCTTCCTAGAAGAAAGCCGTTGAGGACTTGGTGGAGAAACTAAAAGTCGCGGCTGCCCCTGTTGAAGATGAGCCTGAGGAGACAAAGAAGCTATTGACTCGAGCGAAACTTGTTTTCTGGGTTACTCAGGCTAGGGACGACCTTGTGTCTATCGGCGAGGAGGCTTTCTAGAACACCGTGGACCAATTGAAGTTGGTGAACCTTGGTGTCGAGATGACTACCGAAGGCACATGGTTCCTTTATTCGGTCAAAGAGGTCAAGATAGTCACCCCGAGTTCCTCCTGTTCGGTGAAGGTGGCGAAAGGCAGGGGCAGGTGACCCAAGAGGAGGCTCAGCAAAAGGAGCAGTGAACCTTTCTTAGTTTGTGCTTTGGCCTGTGTGCCATTTGATCAACTTGTAATTTTATTGTAATTTTATTGTAATTTTATTTTGTGGAGTTTGGCCCCTCTTTATTGTATCATGCACAGTTGTAGCCCTTCGTAGCCGTGTTATTTAATATGTATCAGTATGTCGTATATTTATATCTTGTCTAATATGTTCTAAGTGTCCTGCACCGTCCAACGCGATCGTAAGAGGCACTTAGTAATTTGTTATGTTTCGGGTATGCTCGATGGATGATGTTCGACAGTGTGAGGTACTGGTCGAAAGGCCTGAGTTGTTTTCGGGTAGGGCGGAGCTCAGGCCACGATCTGTAGGGAGGAGCTCAGGCCCGATTGTTGTCTGAGTTCGCGGCAATAACTTCCCATCGCAAGCTGGAGGTTCTTCCGTTCATGGTACTTTGACAACGGCGGGCTCGGTCGAGGAACCACCGTCGAGCATGCGTTGAGTCTCTTAGACTGAACCTTGCTTAGATCCGTTTGGTGGTGCAACGCTTGTACCTGGGCGCTGGTAACTTAGCTATAATATTGTTTCAGCTTTTTGGTGTTTCATGGTTGAGCTAATTCTTCTCTAGTAAGGTATTCTAGGTAGTAGGCCTCATTCTTCGTTTTTGCTCTAACACGGTAGGGTCCTTCCCAGTTTGCGACGAGCTTGACCTCACAGGAATCTTTGTGATTCCTTCTTAGGACGAGGCTGCCTACTTAGAGCTCTCGTCGAATAACCTTGGCGTTGTGCCTGATTGTGATTTTCTGTTTAAGTGAGGCTTCACGAAGGGCTTCTCCTGATCAAACTTCTTTGACGAGATCGAGTCGGTGTTGGAGAGAGCTACTGACTCGACCTTTGTGCGGGAGGTCTCAACGAACAAAAACGGGGAGGACCTGATAGACGAGAAGGATAAAATAGTTTCCCGGAGGTTATTTACATTCCCCTTCTGCTGAAGTGGGGCTCACTTTACCCGTTCGACTGATGAGTACATAGTTACTCCTCATTAGTTGGTCGATGATGATCAGGCCAACTATGCCAAGCTGGTGGCCTTTGTGGACGACTTCTTTCATGCTCAGCACGTGACTCGTGCCAGGCAGGTGCTCTATGAGGAAGATGGCGGGCTACAGGTGGAACCCCGGTACATTAATACTAAAGAGCTCCTCGAGTGTAGCACTCGCGAGGAGGCTCTCAAAATTTTGGGTAGCTTCTCGCTTTTTCTTATTTTGTTCGAGGTGTTTTTCTTCCCACGTGCTGACGTGCTCGTTATCATTGTAGGTAAAATGTCTTCGACACAGGAGAGGATGGTAAAGCATGCCCAAGGAATGATGAAGGGCGGAGCTGCCCTAGGAAGAAGTCGTCATGGCCAGCAAATGACTCCCCCACAGATAGGGTCGGGGACTTCATTGTCAACTCCTCCGGCCACTCATACATCCCCTCTGCCTGTGAGCTCGAGGCTCAAGCGCGCCCATACGAATGAAATTATGGACCTCATCTGGAGTCCTTCAAAAGCAAGTTTGAGCTTCCTCCCTGCTTGGATAACAAGAAATTCTTCGAGGGATCCTCCTTGTCCATTCCATGGGCAGAATCTCTAAAGCTTGAGGAAATAAACCGTCTTAGCAAGCGGGCCATGCTTGCGTAGGATGTATCTGCCTTGATGAGGATCCTGGAGATAGCCATGGTATACACCGAGGACGGGTCTCCGCTTGAGCTCAAGCTGAAGAAATCTAAAGCTGCAGTGGCGGCCTTGGAAGAAAATGTCAAGAAGCTTCAGGAGGAGCGGGATAGGGAGCTCAAAGAGGCTGCACGGAAGGGTCGCGAGGAGATAACCATAGAGAGGGACGCCTTAGCTTCCTAGAAGAAAGCCGTTGAGGACTTGGTGGAGAAACTAAAAGTCGCGGCTGCCCCTGTTGAAGATGAGCCTGAGGAGACAAAGAAGCTATTGACTCGAGCGAAACTTGTTTTCCGGGTTACTCAGGCTAGGGACGACCTTGTGTCTATCGGCGAGGAGGCTTTCTAGAACACCGTGGACCAATTGAAGTTGGTGAACCTTGGTGTCGAGATGACTACCGAAGGCACATGGTTCCTTTATTCGGTCAAAGAGGTCAAGATAGTCACCCCGAGTTCCTCCTGTTCGGTGAAGGTGGCGAAAGGCAGGGGCAGGTGACCCAAGAGGAGGCTCAGCAAAAGGAGCAGTGAACCTTTCTTAGTTTGTGCTTTGGCCTGTGTGCCATTTGATCAACTTGTAATTTTATTGTAATTTTATTGTAATTTTATTTTGTGGAGTTTGGCCCCTCTTTATTGTATCATGCACAGTTGTAGCCCTTCGTAGCCGTGTTATTTAATATGTATCAGTATGTTGTATGTTTATATCTTGTCTAATATGTTCTAAGTGTCCTGCACCGTCCAACGCGATCGTAAGAGGCACTTAGTAATTTGTTATGTTTCGGGTATGCTCGATGGATGATGTTCGACAGTGTGAGGTACTGGTCGAAAGGCCTGAGTTGTTTTCGGGTAGGGCGGAGCTCAGGCCACGATCTGTAGGGAGGAGCTCAGGCCCGATTGTGGTCTGAGTTCGCGGCAATAACTTCCCATCGCGAGCTGGAGGTTCTTCCGTTCATGGTACTTTGACAACGGCGGGCTCGGTCGAGGAACCACCGTCGAGCATGCGTTGAGTCTCTTAGACTGAACCTTGCTTAGATCCGTTTGGTGGTGCAACGCTTGTACCTGGGCGCTGGTAACTTAGCTATAATATTGTTTCAGCTTTTTGGTGTTTCATGGTTGAGCTAATTCTTCTCTAGTAAGGTATTCTAGGTAGTAGGCCTCATTCTTCGTTTTTGCTCTAACGCGGTAGGGTCCTTCCCAGTTTGCGACGAGCTTGACCTCACAGGAATCTTTGTGATTCCTTCTTAGGACGAGGCTGCCTACTTAGAGCTCTCGTCGAATAACCTTGGCGTTGTGCCTGATTGTGATTTTCTGTTTAAGTGAGGCTTCACGAAGGGCTTCTCCTGATCAAACTTCTTTGACGAGATCGAGTCGGTGTTGGAGAGAGCTACTGACTCGACCTTTGTGCGGGAGGTCTCAACGAACAAAAACGGGGAGGACCTGATAGACGAGAAGGATAAAATAGTTTCCCGGAGGTTATTTACATTCCCCTTCTGCTGAAGTGGGGCTCACTTTACCCGTTCGACTGATGAGTACATAGTTACTCCTCATTAGTTGGTCGATGATGATCAGGCCAACTATGCCAAGCTGGTGGCCTTTGTGGACGACTTCTTTCATGCTCAGCACGTGACTCGTGCCAGGCAGGTGCTCTATGAGGAAGATGGCGGGCTACAGGTGGAACCCCGGTACATTAATACTAAAGAGCTCCTCGAGTGTAGCACTCGCGAGGAGGCTCTCAAAATTTTGGGTAGCTTCTCGCTTTTTCTTATTTTGTTCGAGGTGTTTTTCTTCCCACGTGCTGACGTGCTCGTTATCATTGTAGGTAAAATGTCTTCGACACAGGAGAGGATGGTAAAGCATGCCCAAGGAATGATGAAGGGCGGAGCTGCCCTAGGAAGAAGTCGTCATGGCCAGCAAATGACTCCCCCACAGATAGGGTCGGGGACTTCATTGTCAACTCCTCCGGCCACTCATACATCCCCTCTGCCTGTGAGCTCGAGGCTCAAGCGCGCCCATACGAATGAAATTATGGACCTCATCTGGAGTCCTTCAAAAGCAAGTTTGAGCTTCCTCCCTGCTTGGATAACAAGAAATTCTTCGAGGGATCCTCCTTGTCCATTCCATGGGCAGAATCTCTAAAGCTTGAGGAAATAGACCGTCTTAGCAAGCGGGCCATGCTTGCGTAGGATGTATCTGCCTTGATGAGGATCCTGGAGATAGCCATGGTATACACCGAGGACGGGTCTCCGCTTGAGCTCAAGCTGAAGAAATCTAAAGCTGCAGTGGCGGCCTTGGAAGAAAATGTCAAGAAGCTTCAGGAGGAGCGGGATAGGGAGCTCAAAGAGGCTGCACGGAAGGGTCGCGAGGAGATAACCATAGAGAGGGACGCCTTAGCTTCCTAGAAGAAAGCCGTTGAGGACTTGGTGGAGAAACTAAAAGTCGCGGCTGCCCCTGTTGAAGATGAGCCTGAGGAGACAAAGAAGCTATTGACTCGAGCGAAACTTGTTTTCCGGGTTACTCAGGCTAGGGACGACCTTGTGTCTATCGGCGAGGAGGCTTTCTAGAACACCGTGGACCAATTGAAGTTGGTGAACCTTGGTGTCGAGATGACTACCGAAGGCACATGGTTCCTTTATTCGGTCAAAGAGGTCAAGATAGTCACCCCGAGTTCCTCCTGTTCGGTGAAGGTGGCGAAAGGCAGGGGCAGGTGACCCAAGAGGAGGCTCAGCAAAAGGAGCAGTGAACCTTTCTTAGTTTGTGCTTTGGCCTGTGTGCCATTTGATCAACTTGTAATTTTATTGTAATTTTATTGTAATTTTATTTTGTGGAGTTTGGCCCCTCTTTATTGTATCATGCACAGTTGTAGCCCTTCGTAGCCGTGTTATTTAATATGTATCAGTATGTTGTATGTTTATATCTTGTCTAATATGTTCTAAGTGTCCTGCACCGTCCAACGCGATCGTAAGAGGCACTTAGTAATTTGTTATGTTTCGGGTATGCTCGATGGATGATGTTCGACAGTGTGAGGTACTGGTCGAAAGGCCTGAGTTGTTTTCGGGTAGGGCGGAGCTCAGGCCACGATCTGTAGGGAGGAGCTCAGGCCCGATTGTGGTCTGAGTTCGCGGCAATAACTTCCCATCGCGAGCTGGAGGTTCTTCCGTTCATGGTACTTTGACAACGGCGGGCTCGGTCGAGGAACCACCGTCGAGCATGCGTTGAGTCTCTTAGACTGAACCTTGCTTAGATCCGTTTGGTGGTGCAACGCTTGTACCTGGGTGCTGGTAACTTAGCTATAATATTGTTTCAGCTTTTTGGTGTTTCATGGTTGAGCTAATTCTTCTCTAGTAAGGTATTCTAGGTAGTAGGCCTCATTCTTCGTTTTTGCTCTAACGCGGTAGGGTCCTTCCCAGTTTGCGACGAGCTTGACCTCACAGGAATCTTTGTGATTCCTTCTTAGGACGAGGCTGCCTACTTAGAGCTCTCGTCGAATAACCTTGGCGTTGTGCCTGATTGTGATTTTCTGTTTAAGTGAGGCTTCACGAAGGGCTTCTCCTGATCAAACTTCTTTGACGAGATCGAGTCGGTGTTGGAGAGAGCTACTGACTCGACCTTTGTGCGGGAGGTCTCAACGAACAAAAACGGGGAGGACCTGATAGACGAGAAGGATAAAATAGTTTCCCGGAGGTTATTTACATTCCCCTTCTGCTGAAGTGGGGCTCACTTTACCCGTTCGACTGATGAGTACATAGTTACTCCTCATTAGTTGGTCGATGATGATCAGGCCAACTATGCCAAGCTGGTGGCCTTTGTGGACGACTTCTTTCATGCTCAGCACGTGACTCGTGCCAGGCAGGTGCTCTATGAGGAAGATGGCGGGCTACAGGTGGAACCCCGTTACATTAATACTAAAGAGCTCCTCGAGTGTAGCACTCGCGAGGAGGCTCTCAAAATTTTGGGTAGCTTCTCGCTTTTTCTTATTTTGTTCGAGGTGTTTTTCTTCCCACGTGCTGACGTGCTCGTTATCATTGTAGGTAAAATGTCTTCGACACAGGAGAGGATGGTAAAGCATGCCCAAGGAATGATGAAGGGCGGAGCTGCCCTAGGAAGAAGTCGTCATGGCCAGCAAATGACTCCCCCACAGATAGGGTCGGGGACTTCATTGTCAACTCCTCCGGCCACTCATACATCCCCTCTGCCTGTGAGCTCGAGGCTCAAGCGCGCCCAAACGAATGAAATTATGGACCTCATCTGGAGTCCTTCAAAAGCAAGTTTGAGCTTCCTCCCTGCTTGGATAACAAGAAATTCTTCGAGGGATCCTCCTTGTCCATTCCATGGGCAGAATCTCTAAAGCTTGAGGAAATAGACCGTCTTAGCAAGCGGGCCATGCTTGCGTAGGATGTATCTGCCTTGATGAGGATCCTGGAGATAGCCATGGTATACACCGAGGACGGGTCTCCGCTTGAGCTCAAGCTGAAGAAATCTAAAGCTGCAGTGGCGGCCTTGGAAGAAAATGTCAAGAAGCTTCAGGAGGAGCGGGATAGGGAGCTCAAAGAGGCTGCACGGAAGGGTCGCGAGGAGATAACCATAGAGAGGGACGCCTTAGCTTCCTAGAAGAAAGCCGTTGAGGACTTGGTGGAGAAACTAAAAGTCGCGGCTGCCCCTGTTGAAGATGAGCCTGAGGAGACAAAGAAGCTATTGACTCGAGCGAAACTTGTTTTCCGGGTTACTCAGGCTAGGGACGACCTTGTGTCTATCGGCGAGGAGGCTTTCTAGAACACCGTGGACAAATTGAAGTTGGTGAACCTTGGTGTCGAGATGACTACCGAAGGCACATGGTTCCTTTATTCGGTCAAAGAGGTCAAGATAGTCACCCCGAGTTCCTCCTGTTCGGTGAAGGTGGCGAAAGGCAGGGGCAGGTGACCCAAGAGGAGGCTCAGCAAAAGGAGCAGTGAACCTTTCTTAGTTTGTGCTTTGGCCTGTGTGCCATTTGATCAACTTGTAATTTTATTGTAATTTTATTGTAATTTTATTTTGTGGAGTTTGGCCCCTCTTTATTGTATCATGCACAGTTGTAGCCCTTCGTAGCCGTGTTATTTAATATGTATCAGTATGTTGTATGTTTATATCTTGTCTAATATGTTCTAAGTGTCCTGCACCGTCCAACGCGATCGTAAGAGGCACTTAGTAATTTGTTATGTTTCGGGTATGCTCGATGGATGATGTTCGACAGTGTGAGGTACTGGTCGAAAGGCCTGAGTTGTTTTCGGGTAGGGCGGAGCTCAGGCCACGATCTATAGGGAGGAGCTCAGGCCCGATTGTGGTCTGAGTTCGCGGCAATAACTTCCCATCGCGAGCTGGAGGTTCTTCCGTTCATGGTACTTTGACAACGGCGGGCTCGGTCGAGGAACCACCGTCGAGCATGCGTTGAGTCTCTTAGACTGAACCTTGCTTAGATCCGTTTGGTGGTGCAACGCTTGTACCTGGGCGCTGGTAACTTAGCTATAATATTGTTTCAGCTTTTTGGTGTTTCATGGTTGAGCTAATTCTTCTCTAGTAAGGTATTCTAGGTAGTAGGCCTCATTCTTCGTTTTTGCTCTAACGCGGTAGGGTCCTTCCCAGTTTGCGACGAGCTTGCCCTCACAAGAATCTTTGTGATTCCTTCTTAGGACGAGGCTGCCTACTTAGAGCTCTCGTCGAATAACCTTGGCGTTGTGCCTGATTGTGATTTTCTGTTTAAGTGAGGCTTCACGAAGGGCTTCTCCTGATCAAACTTCTTTGACGAGATCGAGTCGGTGTTGGAGAGAGCTACTGACTCGACCTTTGTGTGGGAGGTCTCAAAGAACAAAAACGGGGAGGACCTGATAGACGAGAAGGATAAAATAGTTTCCCGGAGGTTATTTACATTCCCCTTCTGCTGAAGTGGGGCTCACTTTACCCGTTCGACTGATGAGTACATAGTTACTCCTCATTAGTTGGTCGATGATGATCAGGCCAACTATGCCAAGCTGGTGGCCTTTGTGGACGACTTCTTTCATGCTCAGCACGTGACTCGTGCCAGGCAGGTGCTCTATGAGGAAGATGGCGGGCTACAGGTGGAACCCCGGTACATTAATACTAAAGAGCTCCTCGAGTGTAGCACTCGCGAGGAGGCTCTCAAACTTTTGGGTAGCTTCTCGCTTTTTCTTATTTTGTTCGAGGTGTTTTTCTTCCCACGTGCTGACGTGCTCGTTATCATTGTAGGTAAAATGTCTTCGACACAGGAGAGGATGGTAAAGCATGCCCAAGGAATGATGAAGGGCGGAGCTGCCCTAGGAAGAAGTCGTCATGGCCAGCAAATGACTCCCCCACAGATAGGGTCGGGGACTTCATTGTCAACTCCTCCGGCCACTCATACATCCCCTCTGCCTGTGAGCTCGAGGCTCAAGAGCGCCCGTACGAATGAAATTATGGACCTCATCTGGAGTCCTTCAAAAGCAAGTTTGAGCTTCCTCCCTGCTTGGATAACAAGAAATTCTTCGAGGGATCCTCCTTGTCCATTCCATGGGCAGAATCTCTAAAGCTTGAGGAAATAGACCGTCTTAGCAAGCGGGCCATGCTTGTGTAGGATGTATCTGCCTTGATGAGGATCCTGGAGATAGCCATGGTATACACCGAGAACGGGTCTCCGCTTGAGCTCAAGCTGAAGAAATCTAAAGCTGCAGTGGCGGCCTTGGAAGAAAATGTCAAGAAGCTTCAGGAGGAGCGGGAGAGGGAGCTCAAAGAGGCTGCACGGAAGGGTCGTGAGGAGATAACCATAGAGAGGGACGCCTTAGCTTCCTAGAAGAAAGCTGTTGAGGACTTGGTGGAGAAACTAAAAGTCGCGGCTGCCCCCGTTGAAGATGAGCCTGAGGAGACAAAGAAGCTATTGACTCGAGGGAAACTTGTTTTCCGGGTTACTCAGGCTAGGGACGACCTTGTGTCTATCGGCGAGGAGGCTTTCTAGAACACCGTGGACCAATTGAAGTTGGTGAACCTTGGTGTCGAGATGACTACCGAAGGCACATGGTTCCTTTATTCGGTCAAAGAGGTCAAGATAGTCACCCCGAGTTCCTCCTGTTCGGTGAAGGTGGCGAAAGGCAGGGGCAGGTGACCCAAGAGGAGGCTCAGCAAAAGGAGCAGTGAACCTTTCTTAGTTTGTGCTTTGGCCTGTGTGCCATTTGATCAACTTGTAATTTTATTGTAATTTTATTGTAATTTTATTTTGTGGAGTTTGGCCCCTCTTTATTGTATCATGCACAGTTGTAGCCCTTCGTAGCCGTGTTATTTAATATGTATCAGTATGTTGTATGTTTATATCTTGTCTAATATGTTCTAAGTGTCCTGCACCGTCCAACGCGATCGTAAGAGGCACTTAGTAATTTGTTATGTTTCGGGTATGCTCGATGGATGATGTTCGACAGTGTGAGGTACTGGTCGAAAGGCCTGAGTTGTTTTCGGGTAGGGCGGAGCTCAGGCCACGATCTGTAGGGAGGAGCTCAGGCCCGATTGTGGTCTGAGTTCGCGACAATAACTTCCCATCGCGAGCTGGAGGTTCTTCCGTTCATGGTACTTTGACAACGGCGGGCTCGGTCGAGGAACCACCGTCGAGCATGCGTTGAGTCTCTTAGACTGAACCTTGCTTAGATCCGTTTGGTGGTGCAACGCTTGTACCTGGGTGCTGGTAACTTAGCTATAATATTGTTTCAGCTTTTTGGTGTTTCATGGTTGAGCTAATTCTTCTCTAGTAAGGTATTCTAGGTAGTAGGCCTCATTCTTCGTTTTTGCTCTAACGCGGTAGGGTCCTTCCCAGTTTGCGACGAGCTTGCCCTCACAGGAATCTTTGTGATTCCTTCTTAGGACGAGGCTGCCTACTTAGAGCTCTCGTCGAATAACCTTGGCGTTGTGCCTGATTGTGATTTTCTGTTTAAGTGAGGCTTCACGAAGGGCTTCTCCTGATCAAACTTCTTTGACGTGATTGAGTTCTTCTCTCAGGGCTTCGCTGTTTGTTTCTTCGTCCAGAGGTGTTTCAATTCGTCTGGACGACACATGGGTTTGGGGATTACCGCCTCTGTCCCGTATGCTAGGCGAAAAGGGGTTTCCCCGGTTGACGAATGAGGTGTAGTGCGATCTAGAGCATGCTGTGCTGCTCCTCGACCCACTGCCTCTTTGTTTTGTCCAATCTTCATTTGAGGCCTCGTAAGATTACTTTGTTCACTACTTCAGCTTGCCCGTTAGTTTGATGGTGCTCGACGGATGCAAAGTGTTGTTTAGTTCCTAGTGGAGCAACTAAATCCTGGAACTTTTTGTCTGTGAATTGTGTCCCGTTGTCGGTGACGATTGCTTTAGGAACGCCAAAACGGGCAAGGATGTTTCTCTTGTAGAAACGAAGTATGTTGTGGTCCGTTATCTTGGCCAGGGCCTCAACTTCTATCCATTTGGTGAAGTAGTCCACGCCTACTATCAGGTACTTATTTTGGTTTGAGCCTAGGACAAAGGGTCCCAGGATGTCCAGGCCCCACCAGGCGAATGGCCACAGGGAGGACATTGCCTTAATCTCGTTGGGTGGTGCCAAGAGCATGTCCCCATGCCGTTGGCATTTTTCATACTTCTTCACATGTTCCTTTGCGTCGTTTTGCATGGTTGGACAATAGTAGCCTGCCCGAAGAGCTTTCATTGTGAGAGATCTCCCACCGAGGTGTTAGGCATTTTTTCCTTCATGGATCTCACGCGGGACGTGAGTAACCATTTCTTCTTCGACGCACTTGAAGAGAGGTATGGAGAATTCTCGCCTGTACATCTTATTTTTGACCAGAACGTATGAGCACTATCTACGCCTTACTACGATGGCCTCCTTAGGGTCAGATGGTAGTTCATTTTTAGTGAGGTAATTGTATACAGGGGTCATCCAACAATGGTCGTCGCCATCAACGTGCACGTTGAGGGTCGCAGATGCTTTCACAATGTTGGCTGGTGGGAGTATTTCCTGGATGACTGATTTGTTTCCACCTTTCTTCTTCGTGCTGGCTAGCTTTAATAGGATGGCTTCCCGGATGTTGTGTTTGCGGGAAACGTGTTTTACTTCCACGGAGGTGAACTTTTCCATCTTCTTCTTAACCAAGGCCAGTTATTCGGACAAGTTATCATTTTTTACCTGGTATTCTCCCCAGACTTGGAGGGCCACTAGATGAGAGTCGGTGCAAATGACGACTTCTTCTGCTCCCAAGTCTTCGGCGAGGCATAGACTAGCTAAGTAGGCTTCGTACTCAGCCTGGTTGTTGGAGGTGGGGAATGACAGTGTAAACGAAACTTCAATGAGGATTCCCTCCTCGTTTTCCAAGATGACACCTGCTCCGCTCCCCTCCGAGCTGGATGCTCCGTCGATAAATATGACCCACTTGTGGGCACCCTTGTTTAGTTGGCCGGGCGAGGTTATTTCTCCTATGAATTCAGCTAGTGCTTGTGCCTTAAAGGCCTTTCTACTCTCGTACTGGATGTCAAATTCGGATAGTTCCAAAGACCATTTGAGCATCCTTCCGGCCATGTCTGGATGGCCCAGTAGTTTCTTTATGGGCTGGTCTATGCGTACCATGATAGTGCGGGCCAGAAGATAGTGCTTTAGTCTCCTCGCAGCATTGATAAGGGCAAGGGCCATCTTCTCTATCTGTTGGTACCTCAGCTCTGGCACTTGCAACACCTTGCTCGTGAAATAGATGGGTTTCTTCCCATCAAGGGTTTCAGGGATGAGGGTGACGCTCACAACCTCGGTTGCAATGACGAGGTAGAGAAAATTGTTTTCACTATTTTCTGGCCGGGAGAGGGCTGGAGGTGCAGATAGGGCTTGCTTCAAGGGGAGGAGAGCTTTGTCATATTCCTCTGTCCATTCGAACGCAGCTTCCTTGCGGAGGAGTTTGAAAAAAGGGAGGGCGTGTTGGGCAGATTTGGCTACGAAGCGGGAAAGCGATGCGAGCATCCCGTTGAAGGACTCGATGGACTTTTTTGAGTTCGGCGTGGGAAACTCGGAGCAGGCTCTGCACTTGTTGAGGTTAGTTTTAATTCCTCGTTCGGTTAGATAGAACCCGAGAAACTTGCCCGCTCGCACCCCGAACGTGCACTTCTCTGGATTGAAGCGCATCTTGTACTTCCTGGCTTGCTCGAAAACCTTCCTCAAGTGGGCCGTATGATAGGATTCCTTGTGGGACTTCACGATCATGTTGTCTATATAGACTTTGAGCATGTCCCCAATTTCTCCTCGGAAGACTTTGTTCATCATCCTTTGGTAGGTAACGCTTGCATTCTTCAGAATGAAGGGCATAATGTTGTAGTAATAGTTGCCCGACTCGGTCATGAAGGTCGTGTACCTCTTGTCGCTTTTTGCCATGGGTATCTGGTTGTAGCCCGAATAGGAATCCATGAAAGGTAGCAATTTGAAACCGGCAGAATTATCAACTAGTTTATCTATGTTGGGGAGGGGATATGCGTCTTTAAGGCAGGCCATATTAAGACCGGTATAGTTAATACACATGAGCCATTTTCCATTATTCTTTTTAACGAGTACAACATTGGACAACCAAGTGGTGTACTTGGCCTTCGAGATAAAGTTTGCCTCTATGAGGTCTTTTGCAACCTGCTCGGCAGCCTCCATCTTCTTCGAAGACTGCCGTCGTCTATGTTGAGCCAGTGCCCTAACAGTAGGGTCGATAGTGAGGTGGTGACAGGCCACATCAGGGTCTAGCCCAGGCATCTCCGCGGCACTCCATGTGAATAGGTCTGCATTTTCTGAGAGGCATGCTCTCAGTTGTTTCCTTGCTAGCTCGGGGAGACTGGTCCTGATCTTCACTCCACGCTTGGGGTCTTTGCCGAGCAAGACAAGCTCAAATTCTCCATCTGGAATTGGGCGCATCTGATGGGCAGCTTCGCCGCTACTGGAGGGGATGCTCGAGGATAACCGAATCTCTTTCCCCTTTGCCTTCTGAGTCTTCTGGTCGTCTTCAGAGAAGCGACTGTCAAGGTCGACAGAATCGACACGGGGAAGCACCTTCGCCTCTTTGGTGCTGTTGGGAAGAGCGGGCTGGGCAGGTGTCTTCGGTCTAGTGGCGATGGCATTTAGTCCCTCGGACGATGCTTTGAAGCATCTCCTGGAGGCTTCGATGTCCCCATGTAGGGTTGTGACGAGGCCTTTGGAGGTGTAATATTTCATCTTCAAGTGTACCGTTAAGGTTAAGGCCACCAACTCGGCTAGAGTCGGTCGCCCGAATATGCACTGGTATAGTGACGGACAGTCTATAACCAGGAATTTGACATTGATTGACCTGGCCATTTCAGCGGATCCAAAGGTTATGATGAGCTCAACGTAACCCCAGGGTTTCGTCACTGATCCATTGAAACCCTGTAGGTCAGAACCCACATAGGGAGTCAAATGTGATTCGTTCAGCTGGAGCGTGGAGAACACTTACGAGTACATAATATCAACGGAGCTTCCTTGGTCGATGAGGATTCGCCGAACGTCACCATATGAGCCCTTACGAGCAAAGGGATGCTGGCGTTGGGGGCTCCGCTGAGGAGCTCCTCGCAGTAGAAGCAGATAGAAACAGACTCTCCCCGAACCTTGTCGAGGGTGGAGTTTTGGTTCGAGTTGTTGCTGATAAGGTACTCAAATTTCCTTTTGACGGACCCCACCGTCACTTTGTTGAAGCCTCCTCCGGAGATGACCACGACGGAGGGAAACGTCTCCCACCGGTTGTGTGTGGAAAAATATGGAGGGGCGTTGAGCCCCTCGGAGATGCAAAAATCTTCAGGCCGGGAGATGCTCATAGCGACCTGGAGGTTGGCTTCCTCGGAGGAAGGCACTTCTTCCTCGACCTTCTGGGATTCCTGGGCGTCTGGTCAAGGAGCTTCCTTTCGTTTGGAGAACTGATTAAGATGCCCATCCCTGATAAGTATTTCGATGGCATCCTTCAGGTGGATGCAGTCTTCAGTCATATGGACGTGGCTCTTGTGGAACCGACAATATTTAGACTTATTAGTGTTGGGCTTGGATAGTATCTGCTTTAGGAACCAGACTCTTTCCTTCTGGAATTTTGAGTTGGCGCACTTAGTGAGGATCTTTTCCCTTGAAACTATCAGAGGAGTGTACTCGTGGAACCGGCCGGAGGGTCCCTTGTTGTCCCGAGGTTCACGGGGACAGTCTTCTCGTCTTTTATCTCCTCGATAGGATGTCGAGGGCTCGTCGGACCTAGATGGTCGGGCATTCTCCTTGTGCCTGGAATCACGGGCAGAGATGGCATCCTCATTTTCTTCATACTGAATGTACGCTTGTGCTTTGAGGAGGAAGGCGTCCAGCATTATCGGGGCCCGGGTGTCTACAGCTTTATAAAATTATGTGCGGGGACGGAGCCCGCGTTCGAGCAGAAACTTTTTCATGTCATCGGTGGTAGAAACCTGGATAGCCTCCTTGTTGAATCTTTCAATGTAGGCTCACAGGGGTTCATCCCTCCCTTGAATGATGACCTCAAGGGAGTCTTCGATCTTCGGATGACGGCGAGAGGCCATGAAGTGTCTGGAGAAGAGTCTCCCCAGTTGTCTCCATGAGGTGATGGAGTCGTCAAGAAGCCCTTTGGACCAGGTCATTGCCCCCTTTCTGAGCGTGGTCGGGAATAATCTGCACTTGATAGTGTCGCTACTGCGACAAAAAAGGGCTGACAAAGACAGAAGAGTCGCCACCATTTGTTATTTATCCCAAAGAGAGGGAAAGGAAACGATCAAAGAAAACCTGACGAAAAGGGAAAGACAAGGTCATCGCAACCAAATCTTGGGTTCGGGAGTCGGTTACGCAAGGGGAAGGTATGAGCACCCCTCACGTTCGTTGTACTCAACGGGATCCATGCTTGTTATCTAATCTATGGGTGAAAACTATCTAGAGGTTGCTGCTAAACGGGGACGAAGAGAAAGAACAGACTCGATAGGACATCGTCGCCCTATGCCTACATATTCCCTCGTGCAATGGGAAAGTCAGAGTCAACATAGTTTGGAAAACTACGGGACAAGATCTCGATCGTACAGGGGCGAGAGAAAAAAGGTTCAGATAACAGGTTGGTCTCGATTGCACTAGGGAAAGAGAAGGGAAAGTTAGCTATTAGTGTGCTCGTCAAGGATAGGGATCCTCGTGCCTACGTATCCTTATTAGGGAATAAGGAATCAAAGCAGCTGTAGTTCGGCCAACTACAGAAAAACGGGTCTCGATCGCACGGGTGCAAGAGAAAAGGATTCTCGATCGCACGGATGCGAGAGAAAGGGGGTCTCGATCGCACGGATGCGAGAGAAAAGGGATCTCGATCGCACGGATGCGAGAGAAATAGGGTCCTAGGCCTGAAACGCCTAAACCGAAGGGAACCAGATCGGTTTGGGATGCGCACTATGCAAAATCCTAAGACATAGGAGCGAGTGCGTCGCATATCGCCGAAAGGGCATACGCTAAACACTATAGACAACGTGAGAAGAGGCTCCCCACTCACCATTTCCTACGTGTCTAACTCTTGGAACTCACAACACTCATCACGGTTACGAGTTTGAAATTAAAGTCCGAAAGATGTAAACGAACTGAATCGGGACCAATATGACGCTAAACCGTCATAGCTCGACTTATGAGGGAAGTCAAACTATAGGAGGCCGCGTAATTGATATTCGTGCTAAGGACAAGATAGAGAGATGATATTGAGGATCATTCTCCAATTGAATCGTGTCGCATGGACCAAAAAAATGGGATCTCGTCTTAATCGCAAACATAATGTCGATTAATCGAAGGTAGCCTATCACAATCCCAAAGTAAAGAAAATGATCCAAATGGTCATTTTCCATAGATTTGAAATCGGGAAGGTTATCGACTTCGATAATCTGACGCTTACTAATACAAGACTTCATCGATCGAAGAAAGTCAAAATAAAATCGAAAAGAAGAAGAAATGAGGAGAGAAAGAAGGTAGTCTCGGATCCAACATTATTCATCAATAGTTTGACTGGTAACGGTTTACGGAAGTCTCGTCATCGACCAAAAAGCGGTGAAAATAATCAAAGATGGATAAACGGTCGAAAATAGAAAGGAGAAAGAAAGTGGTCTCGGATCTATCGTTTCTCATCAATAATTTGACAGAAAAACATAGAGGTATCGTCATCAACCAAAAAAGAGGAGATATAAAAATAAATCCTCAAATAAAAATAAAAAATGCTAAAATATTAAAAACTAACTTCTAGAGAAAAATTCTAAAAAAGACTTCTAAAAAAAATTAAAGTTAGGAATATATATAAATCTAAAAACTATTTATAAGAAATATTAACAAAAACTAATTATAATATACATATAATCTAAAAAACTGTTTTAGAAAGAATATTTACAAACTTTAAAAGAAACTAAATTATAAAAGAAATATTTTACATTAAAAATAAAAAGAAAAGGGGGTTTCAAAAAATAGAAAATGGGGGTTTGGTCCACACGGTTTACGGGCTTTGTAAGGGTCTGAGTTGAGAACCTTCCTGCTAACATTGTTATATATTTCTCTAATAACCATCTCAAAACTTGTCTTCAAACCTTCTGATTATCCAAATCACATTTGTTTCCCACCAGCATCATTATCGTCGTTGTATCATTGACTGGCAGTATCCCAGATCTGAACCTTAACTTCTTTAGAATCAACTTCTAAGCTCTGAGTTTGACATTCAAATCCAATTATAGTTTTGGAGTGAAGATTGAACTCGTGAAAGTGGGTTAGATTTTCCGACGGCGGTGGTTTTTGGGGTATGAGTTTGACCGGAGGATTTTGGTTGTGGACAGATTATTGAATTGGGTTGTTTGAAGTTGGTTTGATGATAGGTTGAGGAAAGACATTCGCGGCTGGGTTTTTGTGTGAGAGAGGTTGAGGGATTGGTAATGGGTTTCTCGTGGTGGTTTGAGGAAGAACAGGTTTCACGGATGGGTTTTTCGTTTGGGGTTGTAAATGGGTTGAAGGTGATTTCCGGTGATCGTGAATGGAAGATTTGGAAGTTGGATTTCATGGAGGATGAAGGGTTGGCCGTGTGGTTTTTTTTTGGAAGAGGTTTAATGGTGATTTGAGAATGAAATGGTTAAAATAAGGAAGGTGGTGATGAAGAAGAAGAACAGTGGAAATTGGGGGCGGAGGCGAAAAATGGAGAAGGGAGGCGGAAGGAAAATTGATGATGGTGATGAATAGTGTAGGAAGAACGACTAGGGTTTCTGCGAATGTGGTTGGGAGAAGAAGATTGGGGTTCGCGGCAGATTGAAGGTTTTCGTCGGTGGGTGTTGTTGGCCAGAAATGGAGGTACCAATGGAGATGTCTATGGGTGGTTCATGTTGCGTTTCTGGGTTTTCTGGGTGTTGGTTCGAAGAAGATAAGAGGGTTTGAACATGGGTTTCGAATCTAGGTTTCCTGGGTTATGAAGGAGGTGAAGATGGTTGTTGATAGAGGAATGGAGAAGATAAACAGTGGATGGTAGGCGGCCAGTTTCGCGTTTCTAGGGTTCCCAAGGTAGAAGGAAATGAACAGTGGGTTATATACCCACTGTTCGACACGTGGCATGGCTGTTACGTTAATCTTGATGATTTTAATTTTCAATTAATTTTGTGCTAAACTGTACTAAATAACTCCTAATAACATTCTAATCTAATTTAAATAAAATCCCTAATAAAAATAATATATTATATTTCTAAAACTATATTAAAATTCTATAACTAATAACAAATTCTATTATAAACTCTAATTAGAAATTTAAAACTATTTTCTAATTCTAAAAAATAATTAATTCAAAAACTATTTTCTAACTAAATAAAAAAAACTATTTCTATTTAGTAAAGCTCTATATTACTTTAAATCCTATATTAATCTAATTTCTAAATTAAACATCTAGGTTCTAAAATTAAATTCTAAATCTACAGGAAAAAAAACTAAAGCAAAAATAGAAATAAAATCACAAAAAAATGCATCGAAATAAAAACAGAAAAAGGGCGAACACCGAAACGCACCCAAAATTATCAGTACGGACTGAATCACCAGGAAAAGAGCAACTTTCGCTCGATTTCGACATTGAACTTCTCATTTGAATTGGTTTAAATCGTCAAAAATGCGAACAAAGCGGGTGTAATCCTGATAAATCCAATCTGGCTGATAACATGGACCGTATGCGAGAAATGAACGACCTAGATGATATGCGAAGCAAAAGCCAGTCAAAGTTAGAAAACGGGTGGGCAAATTTTAGGGTGCAACAGATAGCGCCCCGGACGTCACGATAGTCGAGCAGCGCATCGATATTTTCGATGTGCTCGTCGGGGTCAGTTGTTCTGTCGTATGTGCCTAGAGAGGGGGGTTTCTCTAGTCCTTTTGGGAGGCACGTGACCATGATCTCTTGGGATAACGGGCCTCGAGGCTCGTCGTCGCTGCTGTTGTTGGTCCAAGACGGAGAACAGGTGTCTCGTTTGTAGGTAGGGTGGAGGTCTCGTCGAGGAGACGGAGTTCGTGCTCAGCCCTTGGTTCTAGGGGGAAGCAAACATTGGGACTCTTCTTGGTGTCCTCTTCTGGTCCTCTTGGGTTGCGGGGAATACTGGTTCCAAGGAGAAATCTGGTCGCGTTTGCGGATGGTCGAGGTCTCTGGCTCTGGAGGTGCCTGACGGTTCCTCTCGCGCCGGGGAAGGGGACTCCGTCGTTGCTGACGTTCTTTCCTCGATGGAGGGGATCTTGAATGACTGGACTCTTTTAACGCTCTAATCCTTGTGTTCTGGTCAAGGATTAGGAGGTTGGTTTTGTTGAGAACCTCGAGGAGGGCCGCCATGGCCGGGTCGGCGTTGGAACTGGAACTGGAAAATGCTGCAGGACAAGTGGGGCTTCGCTGTGATCTGCACGAGCAGGGGATAGGGAAGTTGTGGCTCCGTCCCTTTGTCTGAGGACGTCGCCGCTACGAGAGGTGGTAGCCCCATTAGCATCAATCTTTCTGGCAGGGAGAAAAGCAGAGTTACGAGCATCAAGATTGTTGTCACGGACGACCATGATCAGAAATTTGAAGAATTATTTTGGTCTTGTGTTCTACGAAGAGAGAAAAGACAGGGTTAACAAGTTTCTCACAATCGGCGCCACTGATCTTATCGGTTGATCAGAACTTGAGGTGGGCCAAAGACAAGCGTCGATGATGCTGGATGTGAAAGAGGAGGAGGGGGTGTACCTACAAGACACTCCGATGCTAAAGTAAGAAAATGAGTAAGAGAGAGAGCAAGTATAGAATATGTGTGTTTCAGGGTGAATATTGGATACCTGACACTCTCAAGTGAGAGGGTTTATATAATGCCCCCAACGATTGACCATTGGTCCCTATTTTCAGGGCGAGATAACAGTTTCCTAAAGAATAGGTAACTGCCAGAACTAGCCGTTGGGACGGGTAGACATGTCCATAACTAGTCGTTGACACGGGCAGAAGCACAGTTACGGGCACAAGCGTTTTGGTTGTTTCTAGATGGTGGAACAGTGCGTGACGAGCAGAGACTGACGGGGAGGAGTGTTGTGACCAAGGGTAAATTGGTCAGCCTCCCCCGTTGGAGGGGCAGAAAGGTAAATTCTTCTCCCAAAGTGGTTGGACTTGGACAATTGGACCGTTTTGGGAGCAGGAGTGGATTGGACCATACCTAACCATTGGGGCAGTCCAGAACAGTGTTAAGTAAGATTGTATTCGATAGTGTCAAAAAAGTTTACTTCGATAGAGTCTAAAAATGCGTATATTAAACAGAGGCGAATCAGCTAAAATTCGACATAGTTGAATTTGGTATTTTTGTGTAACAGTTAATTTAGTTGTTTTGAAATTACTTAAATGAAAGTCATTTTATTATAAATAGAAAGAGACTCTATACATTTGAATATATAACTCATCACTTTGTAATCACTTTAAGATACAGTGCAGTTGCACAATACAATACATTCTTCTTCTTTCTCTAAAACCTGAATTTATCTATTTTTTCATCTCTTCAAATCTAAGTGCAAAGTAGAATGATCTTACAATCAATGTGTGGTTGATTCACTTCAAAAAATGATAAATAACAAAATACACAATCATATAAAAAGATTGATTCTTATTCATCAAGATTAATTTTAATTATCTCCATGATTAGAATTTAATTCCAACATATCGAACCTTATATTCCCATAAGTTTTATTGCATATCAATGAATAATGACTCCTTAATATATGAATTCCTATGTAGCCTATAGTGGTAGTGAAACCTACAATCGTGGTGTCGTGGTGGTGACTAGGGGAAATGTCTAATAGAGATAGAAGAGGTAGTGTTGCACGTGGCCAAACAGATAGAAGAATAGGTAGTAGTGTTGTGCGTGACAGCGCTATTGTAGAGGAATGGAATTAATAACACAGAAAACAACTACTACTAAATACCAGAGACAAATACAAAAAGACCCTCATCGTTAAACCCAAATACACAAAAAAAATCCTTATTTTTGAATATCAAAAAACCTAAAACCTCATATTTTTATTGTAAGACAAAAATATCTTTATTACTTGGGTTTTTTTTTTCTCTTCTGACACACTGTTACTCCTTTAAGAATCAACAATCTTCTCATATGGTTTTCTAGTTACATTTCCAACCAATATCTTTGAACTTCTTCCAATTTTTAGCCTTCATAATCCCTTCACTAATCACACTTGAACATGCATTCTTACATTCCTAAACTGAGTTATGTAAATTATGCAGGTGGTGTTCTGTAGAATGCTGCCACAGTAAATGGAAACAACATTTCTCTAACTCCTTCATCTTTGATAATTGGAAAAATTATACCTAATGCAACCTGAAAATAAATGTCAAGAGAAAAAAAAATACTCAAAATTATAGTACATTTTATTGATAAACTTTTCAAAAAGAGTAATAATATCTTACATAAATCAATCTTGCTCCAATCCACATGCGTTTCGGAGAAGGAAACGGTAAGAGTAATCGAGAAACACCATATATAGCGATGGCAAAGAAATGAAGAAGCAAGATCAATGAACTCGAGTTTAGACCGGAAAGTAATGCAACTGGTCCTTCTGAGAAAACTCCTCCAAGACTCAAATAATCAAAACATGCTTCTCTCATTTCCTTACTCGCTGTGTCACTCGACGCACAAAACACTTTGTATAATGCATCAGCTAAAGTGTTTATCGTAGATACCACTGGCTGCATACGCAACAAAATCACTCATCAATTAACTATCTTATTTGCTATCAACTATCAGTTATAAGCATAACTAATTTATCAGTTATCTGCTATTTTTTAAGACCTAATTTACCTTGCGAAGGATGTAAAATGATTCGAGATATTTGCAAAGAGAAGATGAATTATGTAAATGATGCATAAGTCTGAGAAGATCTCTTAGTAGAACAATATCAGAGAAAGCCACAGTCATTCCTCCACCAGTTAAAGGGTGTCTCATGTTGAAAGCATCTCCTATTAGAATGGCACCTGGTTTGGGATAAGAACTTGCTGGCATGCTTCTATTTGGCATGCTTCTTATGTTTCCTTTATCAACTGCTTCTATAAAAGAACAACGTAGCTCTAGCGGAACCTGATATACACGCACGCACACACAATTATTAAGATATGCATGGAACATGTGGTTTATTAAGGATGTTTGTTGTGTTTTGTACCTGTGGTGTTACCACTGTTTTGAGGTAATGTGCCATGTCACCGTTGGAGATTGAAGGTAGTTTTTGGCTAGGAACATCGACTAAACAACGAGTCTCAGTGGTACTGATTGGATAAAACAAAATGGAAGAAGGGTTACCTAAGATAACATGTCCATGGTTTGCATGTGGAAGGTTGCATTTCTCTAAGATCATACCAACAAAATGAGATTGTACATCAACCTGTTGAAATATTTGTATCTATTAGTTTTGAAAATGGAACATGCAAGACAATGTTTAAAATATTGGAGTAAAGAGACCTATAAATAATGAAGTAATCACAAGTATCAATTTCGGACACAGAGAGTGATAGACACTTTTTTTTCAGAAGTGTTGGTGCTAGAGAGATTAAGAATGAGATTTTGGTAAGTTACATACCTTTGGGTTGCAAAGAGAACGTCTAAAGTTGGAAAAATAACCATCACAAACAATGGTAAGGGGAGCATTTGCTATGATCTCTTGTCCACTCTTAGTTCTGTAGTGTACCCCTTTGATGCTTCCATTTTCTTCTATTAAAGATGTAACAGTTCCTTCTTCTAACTTTACACTACATGAAAAACAAGGATTCAGTATAAATTTTGAGTCAACTACATAAATATAAACAATGATTTCAAAAACAAATTCCAAAAACGAAAAACTAGTTAAAATATTTACTAGTACTGTTTGAAATAGTTTAGATGATAGTTGGTAGAAATAGTTTTAGAGAGTAGTTTAGAAAGAAGGTTTTGTGATTGATTTCTTGGATGATGGTTTACAATGTAGCAAATGCCTATTTATAGGCTCAAGTCACCAACCTTTCAATGGTGGTGAATATTCTAGAGTTCTCATGATAGGTTATTATCATGATAAATCTAGATTTTTCTATCTTTGCCATATACTTATATATCTAGATTATTCTACCATATTCATACACCTTATAGTTTCTAGGATGTTCTATATTTTCTTACATATTATATTTAAGAACTCTCTAGAAATTTGTAGCAAATTTAACACTCCTCCTTGATACAAATTTCTTTGACTCCAAGCATAGCTCGTAGCTCTTCAAATCTTGGTCTCGGCAACACCTTCGTGAATATGTCTGCAATTTGATCTTCTGTTTTGCAGTAGTCGAGTTTGATCTCTTTAGTTGCTTCAGCTTCTCTTATAAAGTGATACTTGATTGCTATATGTTTTGTTCTACTGTGATGCACTGGATTCTTTGCCATTGCAATTGCTGATTTGTTGTCGCAATTGATTTTAGTTGGCTGATCCTGTTTTTCTCCCATGTCTTCAAGTATCCTACGAAGCCATATAGCCTGACTCGTTGCTTCAGCAGCTGCCACGTACTCTGCTTTTGCTGTGGATTGTGCAACCGTAGCTTGCTTCTTCGACGCCCAAGAGAAAATTCTTGATCCGAGTGAGAAAGCATAGCCAGAGGTGTTCTTCATGTCATCTACCGAACCTGCCCAATCACTATCGGTGTAGCCAAGTAATCCTGAGTTATTTTCGGTAGAGTACCATATACCTAACTCTTTTGTTCCTTGTAGATATCTCAAAATTCTTTTTCCTGCTCCAAAGTGTATTTGACTTGGACTTTGCATGAATCTTGATAGAAGACTTGTAGCATACATTATGTCTGGCCGCATAGCTGTCAAATATAGGAGGCTTCCAATTAAACTTCGATATTTGGATGCATCAGCTTCTGGTGCTCCATCATTCTTTTGTAGTTTCTCATTTGTTATGAGTGGGGTAGCGACAGGTTTGCAACCGTACATCTTGAATTTCTTAAGTAAGCCTTCTGTGTATTTCTTTTGTGAGATGAATATCCCTTCATTTCTTTGGCTTACCTCTATACCGAGGAAGTAACTCATCAAACCAAGGCCGGTCATCTCAAAGGTCTTCATCATGTCTTCTTTGAACTCCGTTATCATCTTAGTATTATTTCCCGTGTAGATAAGGTCATCTACATATAGAGAGAGTAAGAGAGTGTACTGACCTTGAGACTTGATGTATAGTGTGGGCTCACTCTTGCTTCTCCTAAATCCTAGATCCATGAAATATTGATCAATTTTGCTATACCATGCTCGAGGAGCTTGCTTCAAACCGTATAGTGCTTTTCTTAGTCTTAACACTTTGCTCTCTTCACCTTCAAATATGAATCCTTGTGGCTGCTCCACATAGATCTCTTCTTCAAGTACACCATTGAGGAAGGCAGATTTGACATCCAGTTGATGTATACTCCATCCTTTTTGTGCCGCAAGAGCTATTAGAGCTCTAATGGTATCAAGACGAGCTACTGGTGCAAATGTCTCATTGTAGTCAACCCCAGGTTGTTGTGAGTAACCCTTAGCTACTAGCCTCGCCTTATGTTTCTGTATGGTGCCATCAAGATTGAGCTTTGTCTTATAGACCCACTTAACCCCAATGATATCTTTTTCATGGGGACGATTTACTAACTCCCATGTGTTATTTTTCTCGGTCATCTTTATCTCTTCTTCCATTGCCTTGACCCATGCTTTATGCTTTGATGCTTCTTCAAAGCTTCCAGGTTCGAGTATGGCCATGTTGCAGGTTTCATATATGTCTCTCAAAGATCTTACTCGTCTTGGAGTAGACTCTGGTGACGATAGTTCTTGAACTTGTTGTTGTGGTGGAGGTGAAGAAGGTTCACCTAGGACTTCTTCCTCAGCTTCTTCTTGAGGTAGTTGAGTGGGTATAAGAACATTCTTCTCCACTTTTTCTTCATCCCAATTCCAAGAAGTATTCTCATCAACTTCAACATCTCGACTGATGATGAGTTTTTTTGTTTGCAAGTTATATACACGGTAGCTTTTAGATATTGTGTTATACCCCAAGAAGATACCTCGTATAGTCTTGTCTTCAAGCTTATGCCTCTTCACATCTGGAATATGAATGTAGCATATAGATCCAAAGACCCTTAGGTGCTTTGATGATGGCTTCTTCCCGTTCCAAGCCTCAATTGGAGTCTTATCTTATACATATTTAGTTGGACATCTGTTGAGTAAGTAAACAGCAGTGTAGACTGCTTTAGTCCAGAATGTGTTAGGTAGTCGCTTCTCTTTGAGCATCGATCTAGCCATCTCCATAACTGTGCGATTCTTTCTCTCAGACACACCATTTTGCTGAGGAGAATATGCGACTGTAAGTTGTCGCTCTATGCCTTCATCCTCACAAAATCTATCAAACTCGCGGGATGTGTACTCTTTGCCGCGATCACTTCTTAGTACTTTTATCCGCTTTCCACTTTGATTTTCAACAAGGGCCTTGAACCTTTTGAATACTCCAAAAACTTCTGATTTTTCTTTCAAGAAATATACCCATGTCATTCTAGAGAAGTCATCAATGAAGAGTATGAAGTACCTGTTGTTCTCGTGTGATAGCGTCCTCATCGGTCCACAGACGTCAGTATGTATCAGCTCCAACAGATCTTTTGCTCTCCATGCTCCGCTTGTTGAGAATGGAAATCAGTGTTGCTTACCAAGGAGACATCCTTCACACACTTCATTGTTATCCTTTATGCTTGGAAGATCTCTCATCATGTTCTTATCATGTAACAACTTCAAGGCATGTGTGTTGAAGTGGCCAAATCTTCGATGCCAAAGCCATGAATCATCAACTTGTACCTTCATGGCAATGTTAGTTGTATATTTTAAATTTAGCGAGAAGCTTCTATTGCTCTTATTCATCTTCACTTCGGCTATCTCGGCCCTTTTATTCTTGTTGTCTAAGATTTTGCATACACCTCCTTCAAAGTGAAGTGTGTAGCCTTTCTCCATCATTTGGCCAATGCTTAGAAGATTTTCTTTTAGGCTGGAAACTAATGGATGAGTCGCGTACCTTTATCTGTCTCTACCACGACGGTGCCTTTTCCTTTTGACTCAACCACACTTCCATTTCCTAGTCGAACTTTGACTTTGACTGACTCATTAATGCTTTTGAAAATAGTCTCATCCTTGGCCATGTGATTGCTACATCCACTATCCAAGTACCAACTTCCTCCTTTTTCTTTGATTGATTCTTGAATGGCATAGAACATACATTGTTCTTGATCATGTTCCTCTGCGATATTAGCTTGATGCCTATTTTTGTTGCGACAGTGTTTCTCTATGTGCCCGAATTTCTTGCAATGATTGCATTGTGACATATTACGGTACCAGCAACTTTTCTCCGCGTGGCCTAGTCGTTTGCATATATTGCATGGAATATTTTTATCTGGATTGTTCTTTTGGAAATTTCTAGGAACTTCTCTTCTTTTGGAAGTTTCACCATAATTTTTCTTTCCTCCATTTTCTTTATTTTGGGACTTAAATTTGAGCTTTGACTGAAAGGCATTTTCAAGTGTATCTTCTTTATGCCTATGTAGTCTTTGCTCATATGCTTCAAGAGAGCCCACTAGTTATGTCACTGCTAGAGTAGACAAATCTTTGGTTTCCTCTATTGTTGTCACGATTGGGTCAAATTTTGGGGGCATAGTAATTAGAATTTTCTTAACAATTTTCTTGTCAAGAATATCCTCCCCAAAAGCTCTCATTTTATTAACTATTTCTTTAACTTTAGAATAGTAATCTTTAACTGTCTCAGACTCCTTCATCTTCAATAGTTCAAAATCTCTTCTTAGAGATTGAAGTTTGACAGCACGTACCTTGTCATTTCCTTGAAACTCCTCCTGCAATGTCTTCCACGCTTCTTTTGCAGTCTTAGCTCCCATAATTCTTGGAAAAATTGCATCAGTCACCGCTTGTTGCAAGGTGAACAATGCCTTTGAATTTTTCTGTTTATTTTTCTTCAACTCTTTTTCTTGAGCTGCATTTAGAGCTGAAGTATCTATAGGAGCGATGAAGCCTTCTTCTACTATGTCCCATAAATCTTGAGATGGAAAATATGTCTCCATTTTAACACGCCAGAAATCATAATTTTCACCATTGAAAATAGGGACACAAATAGTTGATGATTGAGTAGTGTTATCCATGGCTTAGAAAAATATATTGTAGTGGGTTAATAGTATAAGGGAAATATTTTGAAGTAGTTTGGAGGATTTTGAAATGGTAGGTATTAGTATAACTACGCCCAATGTATGACCGAACGTAGCTCTGATGCCACTGTTTGAAATTGTTTAGATGATAGTTGGTAGAAGATAGTTTTAGAGAGTAGTTTAGAAAGAAGGTTTTGTGATTAATTTCTTGGATGATGGTTTACAATGTAGCAAATGCCTATTTATAGGCTCAAGTCACCAACCTTTCAATGGTGGTGAATATTCTAGAGTTCTCATGATAGGTTCTTATAATGATAAATCTAGATTTTTCTATCTTTGCCATATACTTATATATCTAGATTATTCTACCATATTCATACACCTTATAGTTTCTAGGATGTTCTATATTTTCTTACATATTATATTTAAGAACTCTCTAGAAATTTGTAGCAAATTTAACAAGTACTTTGGAATAGATGAAGCCTTTTCTCGCATTTTCTGTATGAAACGACCATTGTGAAAGCTTCTTCCAGAAATATCAGCATTATATTTTTTCAAAGGGTAAGAAAGTTTGGTATTTTTTGAATCTTTATAAACAACATAGTTGTTGCACCCCAAAATTTGACCAACTACTTATCGCAATTTGGCTCATGTTTCGACTCATTACATTTCGCATTTGCATACCGCGTACATTGCATTTTTTCCCGTCATATTGACCTTATCGGGATCACAGCCCTCTGATAGCATTTCAGGCCAATACGAGGACGTATTTGGAGAATCGGTGCTCGTCCCGGTGTTTTCAGCTCTCGCTGTTGTTTTTGAGGACCTCTCGGTGTCCGAATTTTTACCGTTTATTTCGATATAGCTCGCTAATCGATTTAATCGGCTTTCTCGTATTTTTATGGTTTTTCCTTTATTTTTCTAGAATTTTTAATAGGTTTAATTCATTTTTCTAGGTATTTTAAATAGCTTTAATCATTTTAAATAGGTTTAAATCTTTTTTTAGATATTAAATAGAATTTTTAATGTGATAATTTCTTTTATTAGGATTTTTAAATAGAAATTAGTGGGGTTTTTCTTTTATTTTTAATAGATATTAATAGTTAAATAGATTTTAGGTTTAAATCATTTTTTAGATATTAAGTAGAGTTTTTAAATGATTTTTAACATGATTTTCTTTTATTAGGATTTTCTTTAATAGTTTAATTAGGATTAATAGAAATTATTAGAGTTTTTTTTTTCTATTTTTATTAGTTTAGAGATTAGTGGAATTATTAGAGATTATTAGGTTTTTCATTAGTTTAGAGATTAATATAGATTTAATAGTTAATTCTCTTTTCTTAGATTTAATTAGAATTAATAGAGTTTTTTAGATTTAATTGCAGTTTTTAGTCTTTAATCAGTTTTTTAATTGAGTATTAATTAGTTCATTAGCTTTTAATCTTTTCATATTAATTCATCATTAGTTTAATCCATAGTCCA